>CM062808.1:392922083-393477245 GCA_031772625.1 Pinus tabuliformis | reverse complement strand
GAGATTCCATCTTGAACTCCTAATCAAAATAAAGTTCCCAACCTCCCTTACTAGTTCTATGAAATTGGAAATAGGATCTGGACTCCCTTCATTGGGTGGAGCAACTTTGGTAAACTAATTCAAGGTGGAGGTGAATCCTCTAGAGACTCTTGTGTTGATTGAGGGTGGAGGTTCCTACCTCTAGATTCCCTCATTGGCATGTGGTGGAGGTAGCATACCATTGGTTTCCGTGGACTAGCTTGTGTTTGACTCATCTTGTGACTCAAGGGTGGAGGTAACTTGGACCTCTAGAATCCCTGGTTCAATAGGCATATTGGTTCATCCTTTGAGCAACCTTATTAAGCCCTGGAATATGGCTCAGGGGTGACATATGTACAAGAGGTCTAGTTTCAACCCATCTATGGTTGGGAGGTGAGTTATTGTCCCTGACTCAGATGCCTATCTTCATTTGAGATAAATATATCTATCATGATTATGTAGTGAATTAATATTGCTATTAGTATGTTAGATATATGGTGTAATATGAATACCCATGTATGTTTGGAATGTGGTCATTGGTTGATATTATGGAAGATTCATAAGGTACTATGTATAACTTATGTCATGCATTTAATTGTGTGTGTGCATAATATATGAAATACTCATTATTCACTAAGCTTGAAATTATGGTATGCATTATGGTATAGAGTATATATAGAAGGTATGAAATACTCATTATGCATTGAGCATGGAATTATGGTATCCATTATAATGTAGAGTATATATATATGGCCAACCTTAAATAAAGGTTGTCCCTACTGTTATCACTTAGAATAAAAATTTTATGCATATAGTCCTTGGTCCTAGTTCAATGTCAAAGGTCTGTGTCATATGGTTTTCGTTTTATGTTTCATACTTAGGATTTGGAGTTTTAAAGGTGTTTGTTTTAAATTATACTCTAATCCTATTGGTTCTCCTCCACCATCATTGTGTTATAAGCCATGTCTTGTCTTATCCTATTCACCGAGTCTTTTCGTGATTTCGCAGCGTAATCTCCTATTGGCCAGTTTCGCAACGTAATCATTATTCAGTCATTTCGCAGCGCGTTATCATTAAGCCATTTCGCAGCGCATTATTAGAATTTTAAACTAACCACGCTGCGAAATCGCGGATTCGTGCATTTCGCAACGAATCTTTCCTAAAGTGTCAAGTCTGTTAATGAGTCACCAATTCTGTCCTCTCATGTCAGTTTTTGTGTACCTCCCATAGCATGTCTAAGCGCTCATTAGTCATCACTCCACCAATAGATTTGATGAAACGCACAGAAATATCATTCTGATGGATTGTACCGTGCATGGATCTTGATGATGATCGTGAGTGTTACATAAGTGACAAGCTTATCGGATGATGTATTTGAGTTTTCAAGCGAGGCTGTTTTCAAGCGAGCCTGATTACAAGCGAGCCCGAGTTAAAAAGAACTGAACTGCTATTTCAACTGAAGTTGTTGGTCATTGTGAGTGTAAAGATTTCAAAAAGAAAATGGAGAGGAAAGAACACAGATCTGGAAAATGCCAGAGGACCGAACCTGAAGGTTTAGACATAGCATTGAGGGATGAAGTCATGAAGAAAGCATTCAAAGATGCCAGGTGCTAGAACTTCTGTAAAAAGCTGCAAGGAGGACATGCGCAGGTAACCAAAGAGTTTGCTTTGAACTTCACCGGTTTAAATTCAAAAATAGCTATGTTGGAAGTTCAAGTGTCTCCGGAGGCAATAGCTGTTGTAACAAAAATCCCAAGAGGGCAGGAAGAATGGTTTAAGAACTTTAAATTTGATATGAATCCATGTAAAGAGTTCTTAAAAGAGGCATATGCGAATGAAGACCTAACAAAAGCAGTGCCCAGAAACTATGTTAAGGAGCATTATGCCCTTCTTCTCACCTGCATTCAGAAATACTTGACATGTGAAGGAAGATACAATAAGGTCTACTCTTATCATTTCAAGTTGCTTTTACATTTCACTGGGAAGGCTTCCATAAATATTCCTTTTTACTTATTTCGCAGTCTAAGTAAAATGTGTGATAAAGTGCAGCTGAGAAAAGAGGATTGCGAGACTTCTTTATTTCACCATGGTTTGGTTAAATTGTTAGTTTTAGATGGCCTTCAGAAGATAGGCAGAGACTGGAATTCGTTCATCTTCATGGCCGGTTTCCAAAGCAAAACTGGACTTACTCCACAACCAGTTAAAGAGCAACCAGTCAAAGAATTCACGATAGCTGAGCTTCAAAAAGAGGCAAGAGTTAAAAAGCAAGCCAAGTTACAGCAAAGAAAACCAGTAAAACCACTGATCATCAGAGAACAACCTCCTCAGCAATCAACAAAAGAAGAAGCTCAGCATAAGAGGACTGTACCTGAAACAAGTAGGTCTGAAACAGTGTCAAGGGTAAGGACAAGAAGCCAAGTAAGTAAAGAAAAAGGTAAAGCCTTAGCTGTTGAAGAAAGCCCAGTATCTAAGGCAAGCCTGAATGATTTATTGGAAGCCATTGAGTTTGAGCAAATTGAACCAGTGCATATTGATTTGACACAGTCATCACCAGAAAGTACCAAGAAGCCTAAGGCCTCAAAAAGGCTGAAGTTTGATGAACCTGGTGAAGAATTCATCTTCAAACCCAGAAGACCTATTACAAGGAAGCAAGTAAAGGAAGCTGAGAAATTGTCCAGAACAGAGGAAGCAGAAGAATTGCCCAGAACAGAGGAGGCAGAGAAAATTAAGCAAAAAGACACCAACAGAACAGTCATCATATCTCAAGGGGGAAATATTATAGCAATAAAGAATCAGTTAGAAGCAGCTAAACATGAGATTGCTCAGGTGAAGAATTCCACTAGGGAGTCTGCAGTCAGGTATGCAAATTATCGTAAAGCTGTATTGAAAGGAAGTGAAAACCTAGTAAACCAGGTGGATTCAGTAGCCGATGTTTACACATGGACAGTACCTGCCATTAAAGAGGCCAAACTCCTCAGAAAGATAAACATGCATCTAAGAGCTGAGAATAAAGCTATAAGAAAGAAAGTGGAAGACTTGAAGGCACAGCTAGGCCAGTTAGCTGCTGAATGAAATTGTTGTTCAAAGAAAGGTTTTGTGCCAAATTTTGTCAAATTTTGCTTAGTTTATATTGTTTTGAGGACATGAATATCCCTCCTATATGTATCAAAGATCAAAAGGAGTTTTGGCAATCAAATGTCTAGGCGGCAAATACCTCAGGAAAAAGACAAGCTGTTTAAACAATTCAACAGTTTCGTAGCGCGCTACGAAACTGCTGTAGGTGTTGATTTTAAACGCAGACAAACAGTTTGGTAAAATGATCGGGAATTTTCTAAAGGAAACACTTGAAGGACATGTAAGAGACCAAATGAAGCTATCACAGCCATTCAGATCAAGACAGGTGTACCTTTAAAAAGGTGAAATGTTTTGACTCAAGTTTAAAGTTTCTGTTATAAAGCCACTTTATTACCGGTCATTAGGGTTTTGAATGAGTTACATACGAGGGATTTTGGCCTGCACACTTGCCCATCGATGAAGCCTCCAACACATCAGGAACATGGTGATCTCCTATATTTTTGGGTTATTAAAGGGCTAAAGACATGCTGCTGTATATTCGAGCAAGTTATGGAAGACTGGAACCGAAAAGCAAGGGATATCTCCCAACATCACTGAGCAGTTAAAGCATATAGCATCCAAGGCCAACGTGGCTCATCTCAGCCATCTCAGCCAAACTGAAAGGAGCCCAGGTGTCAGAGAACAAGAAGGAATCATTCTACGAGGAAGATAGAGTTAGAGTTATAGTCAAATTAGAACTTTTTAGAACTCCAGTTAGCATTAATTGTATTTAATAGTTTGTTGTAAAGTAGATAGGTGTCATCATAGGCAGAATTCGAGTTCCCCTCATGTTGGAGGAGGAAGCTCGAAGTAGTTAGAATAAGGATTTTCTATATATAGTTGGAACATCTATGTAATGAAGGTGGGATATTTGATAAAACAGAGTATTGTTTTGGCTTGTGAAAAAACTCAGTTTCAGTAATATAATTTGCTGCTTTTCTTCTCAGGATTCATATAGTATTTCTATGTTCAAGATGTGTGGTTTTACTTTGTCCTTGATGTTTTTACAGTTGTATAAATACAAAATCACTCAGAATTCACTTATGCTGCTCTGATTTCCTGTGTGTATTTGTAAACTGTGGTTTTCTATGAGTTGTGTTTTGAGCATCTAAATGCCACATGCCCTGACTTCTATGTAAAAGCAGTGTCATTGTTTACTGAAGTATGATTGACTCCATAAGCCCAATGGAAACCTGTGCAATGTTTGTCCAGCCTCCATATTTGTTAATGTTATTTCAAGAGAGTTAGCCATCTTATTTATAGTCAAAATCAATAACCCTTTGAGAGAGCCCTCTTAGGCTAAGGAGGCTAAGCCTTAGTCAAAAGATTGGTGTGAAATAGTTACTTGAAGTCTTCCTGGGTTGCAGCCTTCCAGGGCTTGATTTTGAGATAACATTTTGGTGCGTCTGCCGGGAGTCTGAAGATTACTCATTCCCGAAATTATGAAGCTGAACTTCTGAAGGTAGCAGGAGCTCAGAAAGGTTTTCGAGGCTGCATTCTACCTTGGTGACTCCATTCAATCTTAAAGTTAAAAAGGTGGCTTCGAGAGGAAGATACACAAGGAGTAATCCTGACCCAAACCCACCTAGTCCTGTGGATAATCCCAACATTATCTCAAGGAGTAGACAAAGATTTTCTGATATACCAGGTACTTCAAACATTTCAAAATCTTTGTTCCCTGAATTTTCTAGAAGTCCTGAAGATAAAATTGTTGATGATAAAATTCAAGAGGTATTGTTGAGGTCTGAAAACGAAGAGGAGCTAATTGGAATTATTTTAGATTTACAAAAGAGAGGCATTGATACTTCATCTTTAGTGTCACAAAAAGATAAGGTAGAGTTTTGGGAGGTTGTCACCTCAGAATTGCTATTAGAGGAAGAGGACTTAAATCAGCTCAAGGAACTTGATCCTTTTGAAGTTTTGCTCAAATCTAAAACTGGTTTACCTCTCCCCAATTGGAGTTCTTTTGTCAGTGGTTTGCAAAGTCCAAACAGCCCTTTTCGTACCAGTACTTTATCTTCTGCCTCTGTTAGTCCAAATAGTCCTCAGACACTGTCTCACACTAAATCTGCTCCCACTGGTCACACAATACCTGTTGTCACTGCTCCTCCATTCATTATGGCCATACCTGCTAGGTATGCTCCTTTAGCTCTCCCTGCTGTTTTACATGATATTCCTAGTAAATACGCTGCTAGGATTCCAACATGGGGAGGTGATGAAGATATTACAGCTGAGGAACATGTAGATAGGTTCAATGACTTTGTTGACAGGGAAGAGGTGGATGATGAAGATGTAAAATTAAGACTTTTTGCTCAAACTTTTATTGAGGAAGTCAGAAAATGGTTTAAAGCCCTTGGGGCTGGTAGCATTCGTAGTTGGGCTGAATTTGAAGATAGTTTTCTGAGGAAATCGGGAAACAGAACTAATCCTGTTCAAGCTCTCACTGAAAACAATAATTTAAGAAGAGCTCCAGATGAAACTATCCAAAATTTTTCTAAGAGGTTTAATAAAACATATAATTCTATTCCAGCACATTTGAAACCTCCTGGAGCTTTGGCACAGTTGAGATATGCTGAGTCATTCGATTCAGATTTCTCTCTTTTACTCAGAGAAAGAGAGTCTACCAATCTTGCTGACATGCAAAATGATGCAATAAAGGTAGAAGTGAATATGCTTGCTGCTAAGAAATCAAAGATGGCAAAGACAAAGATAAAGGAAGAAGAGAAGCCTTCTACCTCTGCTCAAGAAGACAAATTTGAAACAATGATGAAAACCATGGAGAAATTGATGGACCGATTAGCTGTTGGGAATACTTCTGCTCCTCAAGCACAACAAGAACCTCAATTCAGGAATCCTCAGTTCAGAAGGCCTCAGAATCAGCAAAGGCCAAGAGACAATAGAAATCAGCAGGCAGATCCTCCAGTGAGACCTCCTTTTCAACAAAACTTGGTGGATGAAGAAGAAGAACCTGAGGTCCCTGAGGAATCTATCCATTGCTTTGATGAAGAAGATTTAGGAATTTTCTTAACTAAGGATGAACATGATGAGTCTAGCATGATAAAATCAGAAGAAGAACCTTCAGATTTCTTAAAGGGTTATCAGCATGCTATATTTGAGATACAGAAGCAGTACAATCTTAGGAATAGAGATGTTCCTATCACAGCAAACAAGGCACAGCCCAAGAACAATATCTCAAAGGAAGTTGAGGATAAGAAGGAAAAATCAAAGGTGGTTGAAGATAAAGGTGATTCCCCTCTTGATAAAAAGGATATTCAAACTCCTTCTCCTTCTAAAGATATTGAAAGGTCTACTTCTGTTTTTAACATTGAGAATGAGATTGCAAAAATTAAAATATCAATTCCTTTCAATGAAATTCTAAAGGTAGACAAATACAGAAGCAAGATTGTTGAAATGCTTAATTCTCCACCAGGAGTGGCTGATATCCTAAGTGTACAGGAGGACATTCCAATTATCTGTTTAGGACCAAGACTTGAGGATGAACAAAATGATGAGTTTCCCCCCTTTTACATAAGCATTAATATTCATGATATGACTTTACATAATGCTATGTTGGATTCAGGGGTATCACATAATCTCATGCCTAAGGTAATTATGGAAAGACTGGGGTTAGAAGTAACCAGACCATACAAGGACTTATTTTCCTTTGATTCCAAGAGAGTTCATTGCATTGGTTTAATAAAAGATGTTGTTGTGGCACTCACACAAATCCCAGCAAAAACAACTGTTATGGACATTGTTGTTGCAGATATTCCACCTAAGTTTGGGATGCTCCTTTCAAGGTCATGGGCAGCAAAAATAAAGGGTACCATGCAAATGGATCTAACATATGCTACCATCCCAGTGTTTGGTGAACAGAGGAGGTTGTATCGTGAAACAAGGATGGCCTACATGGTAAGCAGCAAAGAAAAGCCTCAGAATTTTCCTATTTACTCATGTGATACTGGTCTTGGTTCAGCTATTCTTTTCAATGAATCAGTTGGGAGAGAATTAGAAGATAAACCTGCAGAAAATCAGAGTCATTAAGAAGCTGTTGCAAGAAAATAAAAAAGCTTGGCATTTGAAACTAAAATATGCCTTGTGGGCTGACCGGATTTGCACAAAGAGGTCCATTGGAACATCACCATATGAACCTGTCTATGGGGCAGAGGCTATATTTCCAACATCTCTTGGGGTACCAGTAATGAAGCTGATTCAAGGATTAGAAGAGGAACCAAATGCTATACAACGAAGGATCAATCAGCTAATAGCTTTGCAGGAGAAAAGAAGTGAGGTGTTTGACAATCATCAACAAAACCAAAACAGGGTCAAGAGAGCATTTGACAAAAAGATCAAAGAGGTCACATTTCAGATTCATGATAAAGTCCTGAAATGGGAAGCAAGAATTGAAGAGAAAGGTAAACATGGTAAATTTGAAAATTTGTGGAAAGGGCCATATCAGATTTCTGCTTTCCATGGAAATAACACCTACATTCTGCAGGAGGTTGATGGAACACCATATGCTGGAGGACCTGTTAATGGCAGGTTCCTAAAGCATTACAATTAATGAATCTCTGCCAAGTGTCTCACAAACATTGTATATAACCGTTTTATGAGTTTTTCTTGTTGAAAATAAATGACAAGCTGAACAGGAAGCTTAAGCCCGAGGTGAAGGCCCACAAAGCTAGAAAGGAATGCTTGTCAACTCTGTGTGTGTGTTTTTAGAATTTGAATAAAGCACTGGACCTACGAGTTCTTAGTGTACTACAGGAGCACACTATCCCAAGTGGAGCCACTGTTATCACTTAGAATAAAAATTTTATGCATATAGTCCTTGGTCCTAGTTCAATGTCAAAGGTCTGTGTCATATGGTTTTTGTTTTATGTTTCATACTTAGGATTTGGAGTTTTAAAGGTGTTTGTTTTAAATTATACTCTAATCCTATTGGTTCTCCTCCACCATCATTGTGTTATAAGCCATGTCTTGTCTTATCCTATTCACCGAGTCTTTTCGTGATTTCGCAGCGTAATCTCCTATTGGCCAGTTTCGCAGCGTAATCATTGTTCAGTCATTTCGCAGCGCGTTATCATTAAGCCATTTCGCAGCGCATTATTAGAATTTTAAACTAACCATGCTGCGAAATCACAGATTCGTGCATTTCGCAGCGAATCTTTCCTAAAGTGTCAAGTCTGTTAATGAGTCACCAATTCTGTCCTCTCATGTCAGTTTTTGTGTACCTCCCGTAGCATGTCTAAGCGCTCATTAGTCATCACTCCACCAATAGATTTGATGAAACGCACAAAAATATCATTCCGATGGATTGTATCGTGCATGGATCTTGATGATGATCGTGAGTGTTACATAAGTGACAAGCTTATCGGATGATGTATTTGAGTTTTCAAGCGAGGCTGTTTTCAAGCGAGCCTGATTACAAGCGAGCCCGAGTTAAAAAGAACTGAACCGCTATTTCAACTGAAGCTGTTGGTCATTGTGAGTGTAAAGATTTCAAAAAGCAAATGGAGAGGAAAGAACACAGATCTGGAAAATGCCAGAGGACCGAACCTGAAGGTTTAGACATAGCATTGAGGGATGAAGACGTGAAGAAAGCATTCAAAGATGCCAGGTGCTGGAACTTCTGTAAAAAGCTGCAAGGAGGACATGCACAGGCAACCAAAGAGTTTGCTTTGAACTTCACCGGTTTAAATTCAAAAATAGCTATGTTGGAAGTTCAAGTGTCTCCAGAGGCAATAGCTGCTGTAACAGAAATCCCAAGAGGGCAACAAGAATGGTTTAAGAACTTTAAATTTGATATGAATCCATGTAAAGAGTTCTTAAAAGAGGCATATGTGAATGAAGACCTAACAAAAGCAGTGCCCAGAACCTATGTTAAGGAGCATTATGCCCTTCTTCTCACCTGTATTCAGAAATACTTGACATGTGAAGGAAGATGCAATAAGGTCTACTCTTATCATTTCAAGTTGCTTTTACATTTCACTGGGAAGGCTTCCATAGATATTCCTTTTTACTTATTTCGCAGTATAAGTAAAATGTGTGATAAAGTGCAACTGAGAAAAGAGGATTGCGAGACTTCTTTATTTCACCATGGTTTGGTTAAATTGTTAGTTTTAGATGGCCTTCAGAAGATAGGTAGAGACTGGAATTCGTTCATCTTCATGGCCGGTTTCCAAAGCAAAACTAGACTTACTCCACAACCAGTTAAAGAGAAACCAGTCAAAGAATTCACGATAGCTGAGCTTCAAAAAGAGGCAAGAGTTAAAAAGCAAGCCAAGTTACAGCAAAGAAAACCAGTAAAACCATTGATCATCAGAGAACAACCTCCTCAACAATCAACAAAAGAAGAAGCTCAGCATAAGAGGACTGTACCTGAAACAAGTAGGTCTGAAACAATGTCAAGGGTAAGGACAAGAAGCCAAGTAAGTAAAGAAAAAGGTAAAGCCTTAGCTGTTGAAGAAAGCCCAGTATCTAAGGCAAGCCTGAATGATTTATTGGAAGCCATTGAGTTTGAGCAAATTGAACCAGTGCATATTGATTTGACACAGTCATCACCAGAAAGTACCAAGAAGCCTAAGGCCTCAAAAAGGCTGAAGTTTGATGAACCTGGTGAAGAATTCATCTTCAAACCCAGAAGACCTATTACAAGGAAGCAAGTAAAGGAAGCTGAGAAATTGTCCAGAACAGAGGAAGCCGAAGAATTGCCCAGAACAGAGGAGGCAGAGAAAATTAAGCAAAAAGACACCAACAGAACAGTCATCATATCTCAAGGGGGAAATATTATAGCTATAAAGAATCAGTTAGAAGCAGCTAAACATGAGATTGCTCAGGTGAAGAATGCCACTAGGGAGTCTGCAGTCAGGTATGCAAATTATCGTAAAGCTGTATTGAAAGGAAGTGAAAACCTAGTAAACCAGGTGGATTCAGTAGCCGATGTTTACACATGGACAGTACCTGCCATTAAAGAGGCCAAACTCCTCAGAAAGATAAACATGCATCTAAGAGCTGAGAATAAAGCTATGAGAAAGAAAGTGGAAGACTTGAAGGCACAGCTAGGCCAGTTAGCTGCTGAATGAAATTGTTGTTCAAAGAAAGGTTTTGTGCCAAATTTTGTCAAATTTTGCTTAGTTTATATTGTTTTGAGGACATGAATATCCCTGCTATATGTATCAAATATCAAAAGGAGTTTTGGCAATCAAATGTCTAGGCGGCAAATACCTCAGGAAAAAGACAAGCTGTTTAAACAATTCAGCAGTTTCATAGCGCGCTACAAAACTGCTGTAGGTGTTGATTTTAAACGCAGACAAACAGTTTGGTAAAATGATCGGGAATTTTCTAAAGGAAACACATGAAGGACATGTAAGAGACCAAATGAAGCTATCACAGCCATTCAGATCAAGACAGGTGTACCTTTAAAAAGGTGAAATGTTTTGACTCAAGTTTAAAGTTTCTGTTATAAAGCCACTTTATTACCGGTCATTAGGGTTTTGAATGAGTTACATACGAGGGATTTTGGCCTGCACACTTGCCCATCGATGAAGCCTCCAACACATCAGGAACATGGTGATCTCCTATATTTTTGGGTTATTAAAGGGCTAAAGACATGCTGCTGTATATTCGAGCAAGTTATGGAAGACTGGAACCGAAAAGCAAGGGATATCTCCCAACATCACTGAGCAGTTAAAGCATATAGCATCCAAGGCCAACGTGGCTCATCTCAGCCATCTCAGCCAAACTGAAAGGAGCCCAGGTGTCAGAGAACAAGAAGGAATCATTCTACGAGGAAGATAGAGTTAGAGTTATAGTCAAATTAGAACTTTTTAGAACTCCAGTTAGCATTAATTGTATTTAATAGTTTGTTGTAAAGCAGATAGGTGTCATCATAGGCAGAATTCGAGTTCCCCTCATGTTGGAGGAGGAAGCTCGAAGTAGTTAGAATAAGGATTTTCTATATATAGCTGGAACATCTATGTAATGAGGGTTGGATATTTGATAAAACAGAGTATTGTTTTGGCTTGTGAAAAAACTCAGTTTCAGTAATATAATTTGATGCTTTTCTTCTCAGGATTCATATAGTATTTCTATGTTCAAGATGTGTGGTTTTACTTTGTCCTTGATGTTTTTACAGTTGTATAAATACACAATCACTCAGAATTCACTTATGCTGCTCTGATTTCCTGTGTGTATTTGTAAACTGTGGTTTTCTATGAGTTGTGTTTTGAGCATCTAAATGCCACATGCCCTGACTTCTATGTAAAAGCAGTGTCATTGTTTACTAAAGTATGATTGACTCCATAAGCCCAATGGAAACCTGTGCAATGTTTGTCCAACCTCCATATTTGTTAATGTTATTTCAAGAGAGTTAGCCATCTTATTTATAGTCAAAATCAATAACCCTTTGAGAGAGCCCTCTCAGGCTAAGGAGGCTAAGCCTTAGTCAAAAGATTGGTGTGAAATAGTTACTTGAAGTCTTCCTGGGTTGCAGCCTTCCAGGGCTTGATTTTGAGATAACACCTACCATGTAGGAAGAACACATCCTTATTTAAATACTTGTAACACCGGAAAGGGCATAACTCAGTTAGTTAATTCCTCTACAAACAATGCACATTTCAACTATAGGAAACCACATTCAAAAAAATCCAACTATACTCCTCTTGAATATTGTGAGTGCCTCATTGTTAAATCGAAAAATAGTGTTAGGGTCCTATAATTTATAGGATCTCAAGGTAATTGAGTATTGTATCTCAGGAATCTTATTTTGTAAATACTTGTCAATTCTCCAATGCTTTCCAAATAAAAGAAAAAGAATTAAAAAATAAAGAGGGTATAAATAAGAAAACAAAAAAATATTGAAAAAAAGAAGAAAAGATTGAACCCCACCAAAAGAAAGAAAAGTCAAAAAGGAATAATACTGAAAGTGTTGCAAGTCTAAATGCCACTACTCAAATATAGTTTTGCTTCATTACTAAAAACAAAAAATTGTGTGCAACTTGTTCAAAATGCCACAATCACTAGCTTTTAGTTTAATCATACAATGTAATCATGATTAAACTCCTTTGAATTTCTATAAATTAAGATAGAGAATAAAGACTTACCCAATAGTTTAATCTGGGTAAATCACTAGTTAGGTAGAAAATGGCATTGATCCAACTCTTTAATCTAGATCAATAGAAGAAATAAGGGATAGGTTAGTGTTACAGGGAAAAGTGTCTATGCAGAACTGCTAATCCAAATAAGGCGTGGTAGCTACCTTAGAAACAAACGAAGTAAAACTACTTTCCTTTTCCTTTATGAAAGATAGATGAGAGAAGAATAAAGGAGACCAACCTCTGTCTTGCGCTTGGCTCCTTGCTCGATTCCTCTCTCTTCTGATAGTCCTTTGCTACTTGTTTTCTGGTATACCTAGCTTCACAGAGTACCTGTAGAATCAAAGCAGCATAACACTATACAAGAACATGGATCTACTATCATAAACAATCTAGGATCAGATATAAATTGACCATACAAATGCATAAAACATAACTGACACAAGAGTATGGAGGAAAACTTGAATAGCTTTATTGATAATCAAGAAAGAGCCAAGAGAGTTACAACCAGTTTTTCTGACCCAGCATCATCCTCTCAGCAAGTGAGCCCTTCTTCACCTCATGCAAAGCTTAGATCACCCAACACTGTGATGTTGCCTCAAGAAACCAACAACAATTCCTTACAAGATGCAAAATTCCAGCCTCTGGATCTCTGGGATGAGGGATCCATATATAGATGTCTGCAAGGGAGATGAGTCAGCTTGTGATTTGATTAGTGTCTTCCCTCTGATAGTTCTTGCTTCCACTTGGATATTGATGATCTCTTACTCATCCTTGGTCGAATTCAAAGAGGCAAGTGTCACAGGAGAAGTTTCTGGAAGATTCCATGCTTCTCCACCTCGCGGATTGACACTTCCATTTGTCTCTTCTCGCCCATCGCACCCCATAGAAGGGATTTTTGAAATGCAACGCACCCACTGAGTGTACTTAGGTGAGATGCAATGCACTTTGCCTATGGAGCAGGTGAAATGATCTTGTTTTGACCAGTTCTGAGTAGTTTTTCATGGAGAACTTCTGGGAGAAGTTATAATCAGTTGACCTTGTTCCTTTAGGGGTTGGAACAACATTTTTAGGGACTTAGGAGCCTTTGGTTTATGGACATTTTATGCTTGGGGTTGCAGTGCCCAAAAATGTCTATAACAGTTGCCCCCTAAAGCATGAGGTCGTTAATCTTTTTTGATGCCGGGTGAAATGCTTTATCATGAGGATCCGAATTTCTTTCAAGCTGGGAGGAGACCCGTAATAAGATACAATACAATACATTATCTTCATAATATTTTCATGATCTAGTTGAGGCGGGCATTCCCATGCTCAGCTTTATAAATTCATTTTCATGTACATAGGACAGACAATCGTCTGAGTGTAGACTGATGATTCTGGAGGAGCCATCATCCCATAGATTGGATGATTATCTGTGTAGCAATGATGTACATTTGATGTCTTCATTTTCCTGAATATATATCGCAGCTCGGATGGATGAAAATAGATCCGGGGTCTTCAATCTCGTTCGATCTTCACTCAAAGTACAAGTTGATCCATGTGAGAGATTTTCTGGAGTCAAACATGTAAAGACATCACCTGATTACCAGCCAATGATGTAAGTTGTTAATAGGCGCGAGAGGAATCACCGATAATGATAATGATCCTCAAGGTACTACAGTACAATTCACGTGGTGTGAATAAGGGACTTGGCGTCGAACACCACGCAAAATCTTTCGGTCGAAGGCCATTGATGTAAACCTGTCGCCGGAAGTGAGAAACTTGCCATTGAGGTATGCAAGCTTCAAAGTACTGAAAGGGGTGTCCCTAGATAGACTTCTTGGATAATGAGCTGATGTTGACAAGAAGCGATCCGTCATAGGAGGGCCTTAATGAATCCCACATCAATGACACGGAACGGAGCAAATGATTTTAATGGAGGTGAAAATGGTCTGGTGATATAAGGTTCAGGGTGGCGGTCATGAAAGAATGGAGCATAAATGTATTGCAAAGGGTGAGACACAGGTGAATTCTCTGAGTGACTTCTCTTGAACATATCAGTGACACTAACATGATGGATTGGTAGCATTAACCCCAAATGTGGATGGTGTGATGTGACCGGTGAATGAAACAACCCAACCTGACTTGGATGCGGAGTGAAAGTGTCATGTTCAAGAGAGACTTGCTACCAACAAAGTTTCTTCAAGTTTTCTTCCCAATTTTTCCCCAGTCATTGCTGACCAGTACCTCTTTATTTTTGTCAAGCTTGAGGAGGATAACATATGCTTGTTCTATAATTTTCCCTTCGGGCAAACCCATCGCTATGTTTTAACGAGCCTAGCGATAGTGAAACTCGTTCTTGTCTGCTATGGACAAGTTTGTCGCTATTAGGTTTTAACGAGTTTAACGACAAAGATAACTCGATCCTTTTCAATTTTAGAGACTCTGAAAAGGGACGTAAAGGAAACTCCAAAAATCCTTTTTCATCATCTAATCCCTTAAGTCCAAAAAAGTATAAAACAATACAGAAGGGATGAATTTTCGATACTTTTAACGAGCCGAATAAAACAAGCGCTCGATCTTTTTGTGTAATAATCCCTCAGGTCCAAAAATATTAAAATCTAAAGGAGGGATAGCACTTCCGGTCCCTTTAACGAGCTAGAGAGGCCAATGGCTCGGCAATCTTTTCATATTTTACGAGTCAGTTGAAAAGAGCTTAAAGGAGACTCATCTTTGAGGAACGAGTGATAAAATTGGGTAGCAGGTAATTCCAGGTAAGGTTTGGAATTTTCCAATCACGACAGTGTTACAAGGATGGCTAATAGGATCACTCTTCGCAGTTGTTCCTCAAAAGGGGTAAATAATTAAATGGAGGTGAATGATCGGCCAATACAGAGTGGAGGTGATGATGAGAACACGACCAAGGCTTTAAAGGCTGAAGTACTACATTCACGATGGTTATTTACCAGGAATTGGTTCATTTTTTATTGAGCTTAAGCGCTGGGGGAAACATTTGCTCATTGCTTATGTTTATTTTTAACGAGCATAAAGTCCGCGGTAAAACTGCTCGATTTGACGGTCATTTTTTGACTTTACCATTAATAGCTTTGTTCTTTCAAAGATTGTATTGCATGCTCAATTGCTTCATCAAACTAGTTATAAATGAACAATATATGTTTGAAAAATGAGTTAAGACTCTAATATTTTACTCAAATTATGTAAAATTAATTTAAAAGTGCTTTTACCCCTCGTTTTACCATTTCATTTGAACTTTGGCTTGCGGGTAATATGGAGTAGAGCTGTCATGCGACAACCCTAATTTGGCAGCTAATTCGACCATCATGTGATTGCAAAAATGTGATCCATGATCTGTGACTATGGCCTGTGGGACGCTGAATCTGGCGACTACATGATTGAAAAAGAAGAGGGCAGTTGTTTCACCAGTGTTATCTAATGTAGGCATCGCCTCGGCCCATTTGGTAAAATAGTCAACTGCGACTATGATATACCCATGCCCCCCGGTCGAGGTGGGGTTACATGTCATGAAATCGATGCCCCATTTGGCGAATGGCCCAACAACAACTATTGGCTGCAGAGGTGCGGGTGGTCTTCTGGTTTTGCTATTGAAAATTTGACAGGCATGACAACTTCTGACTGCGGTTATGCAATATTTGAACATTGTTGGCCAGAAGTATCCTGCTTGTAAAAAATTTTGCGTCGTTGCGTAACCAGATTGATGCCCCCCACACGCGCCTGAATGGAAATCATTCAGGACTTTTTCGGCCTCCTCATGGGTGAGGAACCTCCTCAGAACTGTATCGACACCACGACGGTAAAGTGTATCACCGACGATCATGTAGTCTTTTGATTGGTATCGAATACGTTTTTGTTCGGAGCGGGAGGTATTAGGCCTATATTTTTGGGTTTGGAGATAAATGATTATATCTCCATACCACAGATTGCTTGAAGATATTAGAAACAAAGATTCATCCACGATAGTTTCTTCAGATGTTTCATCGTTGGATGACGATGGGAGATCGCATAATAATTCTGCGAAAACAATGGCTTTCTTTGACTTGGATTTTATGAATTCCAGATCAAACTCTTGTAGAATTGCTATCCATTTTAAATATTTGCCCCCCAGCAACTTTCGCGAGAATATATAAGTCATGGGGTTGCAATTTGACAGAATGGTAGTTTTCCGAAAGAGGACATAGTGTCGAAATCTCTGTATCACTTGAACAGCTGCTAGCGCTAGCTTTTCAACATAATAATATTTGCTTTCTGTATCATTTAAGTTCTTATTCAAATAATATATAGGATGTTCAATTCCGTTGTCTTCTTGAACTAAAACCATTGCGATGGTTGTATCCGCTGCAGCCAGATACAGGTTAAAGTCTTTTTGATAATCGGGAGCGTACATTAATGATGCTTTCATTAGAGATTCTTTTAAAGCATCAAAGGAAGCTTGCGCAACCTGATCCCAAATGAAGGGCACTTCCTTTTTCAATAGACGTGTATAACCTTTAGCAAGTTCGGCGTAATTTGGAATGAATCTCCTTAGAAAGTTTGCTTTCCCTTGGAGTTTTTGAATCTGAAGCAAATTCGAAGGTGGAGGCAAATTTATGATTGCCTGAACCTTACATGGGTTGAGATGAATCCCGTCCTTTGAGACTACAAAGCCAAGTAAACGACCAGAGCTGACACAGAACACACATTTGTGTGGATTGAGTCGTATCTTGTAGTGTCGGCAACGTAGAAATATCGCTCTTAGATGCTGCAGATGATCAGTCCGCTTTCGCGAATGAGCCTGAAGCTCGTCGAGATATGGTTGAACGATGTTTTTGATGTCATGGAAGGTATAATTCATTTCCCTCTGAAATGTTTCCCCTGCTTTCTTTAAACCAAAGGGTAATTTTCAATATGCGAATGTGCCCCACGGACAAATAAATGCATTTTTTGACTGGTCCTGTTGGCAGATATTTATTTGATTATACCCGGAGAATCCATCCATAAATGAAAAGATTTCACATCTAGTGCACTCATCAATTATTTGGTCAATGAAGGGTGTAGGGTAGTTGTCTTTTGGACAAGCTTGATTTACATCCCTATAATCGACGCACATTCTAATAATTCCTTGTTTTTTCATAACAGGAACAATGTTCGACACCCAATCGTTTAGAGGAACCAGGTAAATGAAACCAGTATGGAGGAGCTTTTCAACTTCCGCCTTGATGGCAGCGGCTTTCTTGGGGTGCACCTGCCGTAGCCGTTGTCGTACTGGTTTGACATCTGGATACATCTTGATTTCGTGTTCAACGATACTCGAGTCAATGCCTGGCATTTCATTATATGACCAGGCAAAGACATCTCTAAATTTGCGAAAAAGAGTGTTGTATATTTCCAGTTCTGAAGGAGAACAACATTTGCCAACATAAATATTCTCTACAACGTTTGTTTTGGTCAAGATATTTATGGCGATAGTCTCTTCAATGTTGGACAAGTTTCGCTTGGAATCCATCGTGTTTATAGTATTTGATAGGAAATCAAAAACTGAGGGATGATGAAGGTCATCAGGAGTATCTTCTTAACAATCCGAAAGAAGGGAACGATGGTGGTAATCTTCCCATGGTGCCCCTTCAATTACCATTTATTGAACAATTCCTTCATCGATGTAATGCACTCGCGACCAAGGATATGAAGGGGTGCCATATTCCTTAGACCTATCTATCCAAACGCTTGATAAGCGTTGATTTGGGTTTGCCTCCCATGCTAGTAACATTGATTGCTACAATATTTCCATTTGGCTTGGAGGAAATACCTTTGTATGATCCATGTTTATATCGTTTTTTGAGATCTTTTTAATCGAAGATATCATATTGCAGGTTCCTACTGATGCTACTTCCGCCAGATTTATTGGAGGTGGAAGGGCAAAAGTTCCCATTAATATAGGGTCTTTTAGTAGGCCTACTCTGATATTTTGAAGTGAATGGGGGCTTCCATGGATCATTGGAATGCTTCCTGTAACTTGAGAACCATTGGGGAGGAAAGTTTGTTGATCGACGATTGTAATCCCTCCTTGAAAGGGAAATGCAATCTTCCTAAAATAGGTCGACACAACAGCTGCCATAGCATATATCCATGGTCTTCCCAATAGGATGTTGTAATTGAGGTTTCCGTCGATTACTTCAACATCTATTTCTACTGTTTCCCCCCCTAGTTCAACTTGCAAGTTACTTAGAATACCATATGGGGTATATGTTCGTCCGTCGAATGCTTTTAATGTCGTCGAAGATCTCGACAAGGTTGGAGATCCTAAAGTTTTCCAGCAACTCATTGACATAATACATGTAGATGCCCCCTCATCAATAATTGTTCGATGAACAGTTTTGTTGAGGGCTTTCACTTGAACAAGGAAAGCTAGTTGAGCTGGTAACTGAGGATCGTATCCTTTATGATTAAAGGATACAAGATTGGAACCCTTTGGGTCTATCCCACTGATAGCTGATAATAAAGCCTGCTTTTGGGATGGGCAATTTTGCAGTACTTCAAGTGTCGACATAGTAGATGGCAATTGGGCCAGATCTTCCACTATATTATAATGTTGTGTTGCTCTAGCACGAGGATTAAATGTCGACTTGTGTACTACTCCCTTTGGCGGTTTTATTTTCAGTTCAGGAATGATGGGCGGCGCAACTTCTATCGAAGTTGTTGTCAAACTACTAGGTTGATCTTTATCCTTGTTGTTCAACAGCTGTGGATTCCCATAATCTTTGTTCCTTGTCGATATCAAAGCATCATTTTGCTGTTTGGAAACCGACAACATCAACACTTGAGAAGACAGGGAAGCATTTCCATTGTCAACCAGATTTGTTCCTGGATTTGGAAATGGATCAGTTAATACTGCCAGGGTTTTTGAATTCTTGAAGAATTTTTTAAGCTCAGCTCTGTGTGGACAATATGTTGTCCAATGATCCTCATTGCATATAAAGCATGGATGATTTGGTTTCCTATTTCCAGAAGGGTTTGTAGAAGATTTTTCAGGTGATGGTTCTTCTTGTTTCTTCTTCTTCCCTTTGTTCTTCTTCTTTCCTCCTGGTTGCTTGGTTTCTTTGCCTTTATCTGTCGAGACGGCATTTACTTCCGAGGCAAGAAGTTCTTCTTTTGCATTTTGACTGGAAATCTTACAGGCCTTTTTAGATGTAGCCTTTGTCGATTTCGTGTCTGTTGCACCAATCACGCCATCACCGGCATGAGAGTCATTGTTTGATTTAGGAGGAGGAGGGACTGAGAATTCCGGTCTGGGAGTGTCAGGTATTTTATCGTAGAGCGTGCCAGACTGAGTGTAAATCAAGTCTAAATATTGCGCATGAGCGATAACTTGATCTTCGGTGACGACTCCCCCTTTTGCCACATCATCTGTAATGGGGGGTAACAAAGACTTAATAAACCATTCAGCTAAAAGCTGATCAGGAACATACGTTTTTACCATTCTATGACGACGTCGCCACTCATGAATATGATCAGATATGTGAGTGGCCGTTGTTTGTTTGAAATTGGTAAGAAGTTCTGTTCCTGTTTCGTACCTTATTGGTAACTGAAAATGGGTTAAAAAGGTTGTGGCTAGGGTACTGAAGTTGTCAAACGAAGCTCTGGGCAATTCGATATACCATTTTGCTGTTGGGCCAGTTAACGTCCTCTGAAAAAGGCGAAGCCTAATCGAATCATCGTTTAGGGTGTTTGATGAACACCACAGATGAAAGGTCATCACATGATTCGACGGATCTTCACCTGGATTTCCATTAAATTTAGGAATATCTGACGGAAGTTTATGCGGAATCACTGGCCACCAAGGAGCGTAAGCGATTGGATCGTTTGTTAACCGATTTAGGTCCGGTAACTCTAAAGTCGCCACGAAGGGTAATTGTTGATTCAGGTTAGGCGAAGCATACCCAAGATAAGATGGAATCACCTGAGCAGTTGGTCTTTGCATACCAGCATAATGCATTTGATGCTGGTAACTTTGGTAAGGTTGGTGGGCATAACCATTGTAGAATGGTTGATTTTGACCGTTTTGAATATACGGCTGCCCACTATTTGCAAAGATTTGTTGCTCAGATCCTTGGTATACTTGTTGGAATTGTGGTTGTTGATATTGCACCAGCCATGGTTGTGAAGCCATGTGTTGTTGTCCGATACTAACTGTTTGACCAAGATGAGGGGTAATTGTACTCGTTTGGGCCTGTGTCATTCCACCAGTCGGCGATTGTGGTTGAGTTGCAGGGTCAAGAGGCTGTTGCATTACAACCTGACAAACCTGAGGTTGGCATACAACAGGCAGCACTTGTACTTGCGACACCGTCACAATAGCTGATGTAGTTGGTATATTTGACATAGGTAAACATTGTTGCATCGAATATACAACTCTCGGTTGTTGAGGCAGTATCGGCACCCAACCGCTAGATGTAATTCCAACATAACCAGAATTTTGTTGTGAACTCCCGTATTGTTGTTCTCCCGGAGGAGACAATAAAAGGGTATACTGCCCCCCATACGGCTGTAATCCGGTACTTAAAGGAATGGTTTACCCTTGAGGACCGGAATACCCAAATTGACATCCTGGAGGATCAATTTGTTGAGACTCAACATAAGAGTTTCCGGATAATATTCTTGATGAACAAACGGGAACGGACCATACTGTCGAAATAGCCCCTGGGTGGGCTCCTTCTAGTGATTGAGAGCTAGTTGGGACAGATGGTATACCAGCGAACATTGTTGGAGTGACAGCAGGAAGTTCTGCCGTCGCTGTGTCAGATGACACAGTCCTAGATGTCGACGGTTGTTCAGACATTTCTAGTCTATCCAAAAGATTACCTAGTGATTCTATAGGAGCCTCCGCTGGCGGTAGACTAATTTCTGATGAAGAAGGATACAGAGTGATCCCGACTCCAAATTGCGATGGAGTGCTAGATGGAGGATCCTCCACAATCTCTTCTATAGCAATCAGACCAAGTGGAAGAGGTAGACTGTCAGGTCCATAAAATATTTATGGTGCCGAAGAAGGTATGGAATCTGCAGCGATAGATGTTTGGGGAATAACACTCTCTGAACCGGTTATGGATGAAACTGGTTCAGTAACACAAGTGTTTACCTTCAAACTGGGATCAGAGCTACTGTCCCTCTATGGCTACTGAACTTCTTCTGTAGAGGTGGGGATACCAGAAATGTTTGGAGTAATCGGAGTCTCTGATGTTGTTGGAACACTTGTTCTAACTTTACCAGGAGATTTAGAACCGATTAAACGAGTTCGCTTTGTCCGTAATAGTTTCGATTTCGGAGAAAAAGACGGTTGACTCATAAGTCTTCGCGAACGATGGGGTTTCAATTGACTTTCTTCCACGATTGCGGATTACTCGATCAACTAAAAATCAAGGGGAAGTATGTTTCCGAATTAGATGAATTTTAGACGCTTTGACACAACTTGTTTTTGAAATTTTTAAGAGTTGAGAAAAAACAAAAGATGACTCTAGTCGCCTTCGATTTTTAATGAGCCTGAAGTGACAAGTGCTCAGATGGACCTTTTCCGTTAAGGAGTCTGAAAATGAACAAAAGGGACTGCTCTGGAAATCTAGGCAGAGGGATTACCAAACGAATCGCAAAACTACAGAATACTTTTTACGATACGGCAATCAATCTTCTCGAATGTTGTGTTCAGTGCATTGCGATCGATAGGGCGGCAGACATGGCTTCCTATGGATAAAGGATTAAGCCTATTGTGGTCTCCCAAAATATACTCGATGGTACGTGGGAGCACAAGTCCGTACTGGCACTTATCATCTCAAAGTGGAGGAATCACCCAACCAACAATGAGAACAACAGTTACCAGGCTTTACAACGCCGGAATACGTCTCTAACCTAGACTTCTAGATGTTGTGCGTTAGGTTCCAAAGCGTTGTTAGATTCATTAAATTTATTTTATAGTTGGTCTTGCTTAAGAAATTTGCCTTTCAGGTTCACCGCATGATGTAGATGTACAATTCCTAACATGCAATCTAAGATGATAAACAATCCTTTTATCTTCTTTGTGCAATGAAAATCCTAGCTACTAAGGAAAGAGAGACAGTATTCTTTCAACAAAGAGCAAAGAGCACACATTATATGCACTATCCTAAATCAAACCATTCAAACAGCATAAATGCAAATGCACATGCATGTATTTGTTTTCAGCCTTCTTAATATGTTAATGATAAAAGAAAGCTAATGCGCAAATCTGAATTATTTTCAAAGCGACAATTACTAACAAGTTTCTTTTCAAAATAAAAAATGAAGATAATGACAACACTTTACGATTTGGAAATGAAAACTTGCTTTCGACACTAGAAAAACTACTAATTCAGATCAAATACAATAGTAACAGGGTAATCGACTATCAAGAGAAATCAAACTCTCTTCTATGACTGAAAACGACACTTGCGACACTTTCAAATCAAGAAACGACAGTACAATTACGTTACTTTTTTGCAAAAGAGAACTGAAAATGACTCAACAAATACACAAAAACATTTACAGTCCTTTGCACAATGGAGGCGGAATAACAGCAAGGAAAGGGGTTTCAAACAGAGGTGTACTAACAACAGGCAACAAAATTCTTGAATAGATCTGAAAAGAGTGAATGGAAACCAAAATTCAGGAACAATGCCTAGTCTGATCAACGCACCTGTAACATAGTGAATTTGAAATGCAGCGCACCTACTACACTCGGGAAGTGCACTGAATTTGAGATTCATAGAACAGACAGTGCGCTGGACCAGAAATGAGACTTTGCTTGGGTTCCAGGTCACAGTTTGCAATTCAGTTCAGGGATTTTGGCCGAGCAAGTGGTAATCATAAATCAAAAATAGGGGTAGATCTAAGGAGGCTACTAGAGCTACCACAAGGGCAATTAGAGAGTTTGTAAATCAGTTGTTTAATTCATAAAAAAAACCCGTAGATTGACTGAAGCGACATTTATCTACTTTGCATTTGCATAGCAAATGCAGTTCGAAAGCTACCTGGCTCGACTTCAGGCTCTGTCTGTAAGTTTATAAAGTAAACAAATGTAGATAGACAAACAACCTAGTTGTTCCCCAGTATGGTCGCCATTTTGTTACAGGGAAAAGTGTCTATGCAGAACTACTAATCCCACTAAGGCGTGGTAGCTACCTTAGAAACAAATGAAGTAAAACTACTTTCGTTTTCCTTTATGAAAGATATATGAGAGAAGAATAAAGGAGACCAACCTCTGTCTTGCGCTTGGCTCCTTGCTCGATTCCTCTCTCTTCTGATAGTCCTTTGCTACTTGTTTTCTGGTATACCCAGCTTCACAGAGTACCTGTAGAATCAAAGTAGCATAACACCATACAAGAACATGGATCTACTATCATAAACAATCTAGGATCAGATATAAATTGACCATACAAATGCATAAAACATAAATGACACAAGAGTATGGAGGAAAACTTGAATAGCTTTATTGATAATCAAGAAAGAGCCAAGAGAGTTACAACCATTTTTTCTGACCCAGCATCATCCTCTCAACAAGTGAGCCCTTCTTCACCTCATGCAAAGCTTAGATCACCCAACACTATGATGTCGCCTCAAGAAACCAACAACAATTCCTTACAAGATGCAAAATTCCAGCCTTTGGATCTCTAGGATGAGGGATCCATATATAGATGTCTGCAAGGGAGATGAGTTAGCTTGTGATTTGATTAGTGTCTTCTCTCTAATAGTTCTTGCTTCCACTTGGAGATTGATGATCTCTTACTCATCCTTGGTCGAATTCAGAGAGGCAAGTGTCACAGGAGAAGTTTCTGGAAGATTCCATGCTTCTCCACCTCGCGGATTGACACTTCCATTTGTCTCTTCTCGCCCATCGCACCCCATAGAAGGGCTTTTTGAAATCCAACGTGCCCACTGAGTGTACTTAGGTGAGATGCAACACACTTTGCCTATGGATCAGGTGAAATGATCCTGTTTTGACCAGTTCTGAGTAGTTTTACATGGATAACTTCTGGGAGAAGCTGTAATCAGTTGACCTTGTTCCTTTAGGGGTTAGAACAAGATTTTTAGGGACTTAGGAGCCCTTGGTTTATGGACATTTTATGCTTAGGGTTGTAGTGCCCCAAAATGTCTATAACAGTTAGGTAGCTTTTCATTAGGTATACAGGAAAAATAAAGTGGGTCTGCCAGTCTAAGTGCACCTTAGAGGAAAGAATAAAAAAATGCTAGGTTAGTCATGGGTAGGTAGATTTGATCATTTTTGCAAATATATGTAAATTTTTATCCTAAGTTTCAAAGATATGGTGAAAAGGAAAATATGTGCGCTATGGTTAAAGTCTTTTATATGTTTCATATTCCCTTTATCCTAAGTCGGGAAAGCAAGAATCAAAAGGTGCAAGCAGAAAAAGTTCTTTTGTCATTTATGGTTAATGTTCAACAGTTTGAAAGCATTGGGATGTGATCCTGCACTTGATCAAGGGACCTCATCCTCTTTCGTCCCCCCTCTCCATTTTGTCTTTATCGGGGGGGTACGAAAATTGGTTTCTCCTGCCAGGCCCCATCCCTTATGTGTCACCCTCTTGTCATTTCTCACACCCCCTCACCAAAACCATAAAGCGCTTGCTACCCCCTTCGGAAACCACCTTTCCCTCGTCCGCTCTACCTCGCCCCACCATGATTCCTCCACCTCTCTCCATTCACCACATTGCATAACCGTTAAGCTAATTAAATGCTTTCCCAGCCAAACGACCATTCTCCATTAAATTTGATTTCTCTCGATTAACCATTTAAGCCCAATAGTCCTGCGCCATTTCAACGGGGCGATTCACTGCAACATTTAAAACTTGTTGAACCCATATTTTTCTTTTCTTTATTGCTCATCCTGTCGCTCTCGTATTTTAATGTTTCTCTTCTATTATTGACAGCTTTCCACATTGATCACTTTTAGAGTTTCTACGACCAGATCACGAGAGAAACTGACATTTCCTTTTCCTTTTCACCTGATAGTTCATTAATCAACTATGCCTAGTAAGCTTCTCTGCAAATTCATCCTTTTCTCATATTTTTACAGTCATGCCTTCAAATAATAACACTCAAGATAAGCCTATTAATCCTTTAATTCCCCCTTTTGTAGATTTAGATCATATACCTTTAGCTGATAGGGATTATAGGATAAATGAAGCCCAATGTGACTATGATGTTCTTGAGTTATATTCCTGGATAGAAGATAAACACACAGACAAAACCGATGAAATTGGGCTCTGGGAGTCCAACCTTCCCCATTATATTTTCCCCTTGACATTCCAAGCCCCATAATTTACCAGAAGGTGTCAAGCTTGCTATGTCCTTGCCTAAAGGGCCATCATTGCCCCTACAGGTGACGTTCTCTTCACAATTATAGTCCAATCCATTGACCAATTGATGTTGGCCCTCACTGTGGAAAATGTTGCTCCTTTCTGCCTAGAAGCCCTCGCCCAGTTTTATCAAAAGCTGGATTTTTCCACCAGAGCTAGAATCTTTGAGATTTGCTTGCCAAAGAATTCCCAATTACCTAAAAATAATCCTCCATATCCTTTTTCCATTTTCCTTGATCAGGCCAAGCAGATTATATCCATGATTTCCTACATTTTAGGCTATTATTCTAATCAGTGGGTAGATGAGCCCATTTTAGGATTCCTCTCCATATTTTCCATAGATAGTAAGCCCTCCTTGGTGTTCAACTTCAGTCAATTTTTGGTTGATAGTATACATGAATAGTTCATAAAATTTTCTATAGAACAGGTGTTCAATTACACCTCAATTTTGGTTTATATGTTCCTCTATTATCAGGCAAACAAATTCAATTTTGCATTGTAGAAGCTCGATGATGCAGGAAATTAGTCGTTGGTAATATTTTGGACCTCATTGGTCATGAGAGAACAACAAGAATTCACTTATAAGCAGTTTACTGAAGATTGTTTTCATCTAGAAATGAACATTCTGAACAGTGCAATACAACTCAGGATCAGTGAGGAAATCAAGAGAATTTTTCACTCGACTGATTAGGAAAATATGGGGGATTGGTATTTATACCAAAATTACACATAAATTAGGGTGTATGGTTGTGAATTGGCACCCTATAAACTCCCCAAATACCTCCCAATGAGGATTTTTTCCCTAGAGTATATCAGACATATGTTGAATTTAGATGACATCCACTTTGTAGTGGCCAAGAAGAAGTCACAGTTTAGAATAAAGACACAGGTGGGCCCATTTGTGTGCAACACAAGGACAGTAGGTGAAGAGGCAGATAGAATTCTTAAAGAAATGAAATTCAGTAGGAGCTTTACATGGTCTTATGACCCTTGTGGCATTATTTCAAAGCTCAGAGTGGAGAACAAAAACACTCCTTACATTCATACTTCAAGGCTATAAATAGAATAGTATGCCAATTAGCTGGAGTTGACAGACATACCTTAGAGGAAGCTGAAGAACAACTTGTTTCTACTTCTAGTTTGCATACTCCTATTCCTCGAGAAAAATCAAGCAAAAGACAGAGGGAGGAAGGATCATCATCAACAACTAGGAGTGAGGCAAAAGAATTCAATATCAGCTACGGGGAAAGAGAAAAGTTAACTCCTAGAGTAGAATTGGACAAAGAGATTGAGGAGCAGTCTGTCATTATCATCACAGATTTACCGCCTACAACTAGCAAATTCACAACATCTCCTACTGGACCTTCATCTTCACAAGGTCACAAGGAAACTGAGATAGAATCACGAAATGTCCAAACAGGAAAAGAGAAGACAGATTTTGAAAAGTATAGGGAGATTAAGCTCAAAAATGAGATTTTGAAAAATAACACCTATAACCAATTTTGGAAGCAGGCCTCCAGTTCACAGAGTAGGTTGTTGTCAGTCTTTGACATAGAGCATGGAAAAATGCAGATGGCCTTTCTTGAGGCCTAGATTCCACAGCCAAAATCAACAACATACTACAAGAGCACTACTTTTGAATTTAGCACAAAGGACATACATCCCATTAATCAAATGGGGATGCACAAGAAAACTGGTGAAATGATATCCTCAACTTTGACTAACACTACTATGTCACTTTCTAAATTGCAAGTTTATTTTGCAAATGTCCAGTCACGGTTGAAAATGGAGAAAGTGTCCTCCTTAGCCAAAGATAACAGGAACAAGTCTTTGGAAGACTTGGTGATCAAGATAAGGTATGACCCTAAAGATGTCAATGTTGCTGAGGAGATTATTAAAAATAAGAACCTAGACATTGAAGCCTTAAGAAATCAGCTCAAGCTGCCAGCCACAGAGGATCCAATGACCAAGGATATTCAAGAAGGTGAAGCACAGAAAGCAGATATGATGAAATTGATCATAGAACAAAATATACAGATTAGGCAGATGGAGGAAGAAATGGAAAAAATGATAAAGGAGAAGGAAGACAGTCTGAAGATGGCCATTGTCTCCTTGGACTCTATACCTATTTCTCAGCTTCCATCAACAAGGGAAACCACTGCAGCCACTTCTTCCACTAAAAATGTGAGTGTTGAACAAGTGACAAAGACACTAGAGAACATGTCACTCCAGTCAAAGGAAATTGAGACTTTGCAGGGCCAACTCAAAGCTCTAGAAGTGAAAAAGGCCAAAGGAGAAGTAGCTCGGGTTATTGAAATGCAGAAATCCCAAAGACTGTTGGAAAGGTTGCAGAAGGTAGAGAGAGACACTTCAATTGGCTCGACATTGGCCCAAGCCAAGGAAACCATTTGGATAAATATACTAGACTCTATGAATGAAATTTGGCCTTCTATCCAAATCATGTTTGAGCAGAAAGAGCTGATAGAAAAGGCTACAAAAACTATTGTGCAAGGCAGAGAAAACATAGGAGAGATTCCCATAGAAGCCTTTAACATAATCAAGTTCTTAAACTCACTGTCCAAGTATGAGTCGGAGGAAGTAGGGATCAGTGATATAACTGCCACCATTCTGGAAGTCAAGAAAGTCTTGAAAAAGAGAAATCTCATTTGTCAGTTGGAAGAAAGGTGTGAAACCTTGGAGCTGCAAGTAAATAGGTTCACAAACAGAATTGAAGCATTAATTCAAAAGGGACTGCCCAGTGTTTATGTCATAAGTGACAAATTGATCACTCAGGAAGACTATGTCATGAAGATGAAAGAAGTGGCTAGAAGTAGCATCAAGTGCAGTGGGATTAAGGATAGTATGACAACAAAGGCCTTTTTTGGAAACCGTGTCAAATGATTTCTATGTATAGAACGAAGTAATACACATTTTCACTGTGAAGCTGACCTTTGATAAATACATATAGATAGATGAAATTTACCACAGGGTAACAAATTTGACAATACCAGATGAAAGAAAATGGGAAGAATTGGTCGATTTACTGGATTGAAGGATAATTCAGTGACAATAAAACAATTTCCAGCGTAGAAACCATCACGACGGTCAATTCAGCATCGCAACACTATTTCGGGTTGACTCAGCAACCGAAACCATCAAAACAGGGCCACCTTTCCTTTCAGTTGCCTACGTGGCCTATTTTCTACCAAAATTAGATCATATTGTTTGTAATTAGCCTAATAATACATTGTCGATTTGACAGTGATTTTGTAATTTTCATTATAAATACTTCACGGTTTGAAGTATTAAGGGTTGATTTCCGAATGTAATTGCCTTCTGCATATTGTAATTTTCAAAGCACTGGAGTATCAATAATACAAGGACCTTTCACAGGATTCATGTGATGTACTAAATGGTGATATTCATTTTCTGTCTATTTGTTTAAACATTGTTTTTCCTTTCTATATTATTCTAAATTTCTGAATTAATCAACAACAACTGTGATAAATAGGATTTGTTAATTAGAGCACCCTATTTTGGTTGTTCATAATTTTAATTTTTTCCACTGAAGTCAGATCAAGGAATTCTTAATTGCTCCTTGGTTTCTACTAAACCTTGCACTTGTGTTATTCCACTATTCATTTAAGTTCTAAAAAGATCCACTTACTGCAACCTAACTTTCCCTGTGAGAACTCCTCTAAAAATTGATGCAAAACTCTAATTTAGTTTATAGACTCCATGGCCCAATGGAATTATAACACTATGGAATCATAACACTAAAATCAACCAAACCTTTCAAACAAAACAAACTAGTACAATTATAACTAGCCTTAACGGAATTATAACACTCAAATCAACCAAACCTTTCAAACAAAACAAAGAAAGCTAAATTAAACAGAGAGATCCCTCTCTGAAGTTGGTAGGGCTAGATCCAAGCTTCCAAAGTGGTTTTGATGTTGTCCAATGTCTTTGCTCCCTCAACCTAAAAAATACAGAACGACAACATAATGGCGACCATACTGGGGAAGAATACTTATTTATCTAAAACATTATTATTCCTTAGTTTTCAATCAGTGTTTCTATAAATCAAGACTTATACATCATTATGAAATACATGTTCTGAGGTTGTTATTTGTAAATATTTAGTGTGTCATTGATTTTGATTTTTATTTGTGTGATGATTTTTAATAGACCTTGCTCCCAAAAGAATTTTCACTAGATCTCACCCTGACCCCAACCTTGTTGAATTCATAGATATCCCAAAGAAATTGGTGAGAAAGAAAAGTTTTACAGAGATTCAAGTTAGTAATAGTCATTTGTCTAGATTCAATTCTCTTCCTGAGAATATTCCTTTGTCAAGGTCTAATTCTCTTCCAGATAAATTTGAAACTATTTAAGATATAGAGTTTGATTTGCCTTTCCAACATAGTTTGTTTAGATCAAAATCTCAGGCTTCTGTAGATCAGATTGTCATTGATAAATCCCTACTGCAACCATAAATACCCCAAACCCAACTTCTTGAAATAGATCCTGACCTTGAATCCCTATAACAATTTGACAAATTACAAGGTCTAGTTTCAGTTTTGGACCAAGCTATTGAAGAAGCTTATATTCAACAATCTGTTGAATTTTTTGCTTTAACAGTTGCAGCAGCCTCTTTGTCTTTCCAATCTTCCCAGTTAGTTCATCTAAAGCCTCCCAGTCCTACTCATTCCATAGTTTCAACTTCCTCACCTATGATATCTCAAACTGTTATTCCTATTTTCCCTGTAGTTATCAAAACTACACCTACATTAGGTCTGTCTTCCAGTTAATCTTCCAGACCAATTATGGCAGGCAGGTATGCACCTTTGGTGTTATCAGGCCAGCTAAATGCGATACTTGGAGATTACCAATCTAAAATTGTGACCTTTGATAACACTAGTTCTTAAACTACTTAGTAGCATATGGATAGGATGAATGATGTGTTTGGCCTTCAAGAAGTAGATGAAGTTGATGTTAAAATGAGATTGTTTGATCAAAGTTTAGGAGGTGATGTCAAAAAAAAGTTTAGGATTTTACCTGCAGGTAGTATAGCCAATCTTGAGGCTTTCCATCAAAATTTATTAGCTAGATGGGATATCAAGAAAAATCCACTTCAACTCCTAAATGAATATAAAATACTGAAAAGAGAACCAAATGGAAGTGTGGAAGAATACTGTGAATGGTTTAACATTGTTTACAATGCCATTCCACAAGACAACAAACCCTCCCCTGGCCTAGATTTAATTGATTTTCCTGATGGTTTTGACTTAGACATGGAATATAAACGTAGAGATAGGTACCCGACAACTTTGGAAGAAATGCAAGCTAATGCTATTAAATTTGAAGCTAACATCTTACCAAAGAAGGCTAAATTAAAATCTGAACGCAGGGTTACCATAAAAGAAGAACCTTATACTTCTGTTGTTGATCATAAAATTGATAACCTGGTGAGAGTAGTGAATTAGATGATGCAAAGAGTAAACATCAATGACCAAACTCAAGTGAGGGAGAACCAAAATGCTCCTCAAAATAGAAACCAAAACTTTAGAAGGAATGTTCCCCAAATTAAACAAAGAGAACAAAAGGGTTGAGACCAGCAGGTTTGGCCTCCTTTTCAGGAAAAGTACACAGATGATCAGGGGAATATTGTTGAATATTTGGATGATAATCAAATAAATTTGATGGGGATAAACGATGATGAAACAGTTTTCCTCACTCAAGAGGAGCAGGAACTTTTCTCCTAGCCCAAACTGAACTAGATTCTGAAGAATCAGATGAATATAAACAAGGGTTTGAAAATGCCATAATGGAAGTCCATAGACAGTATAACCTAAGGAGAAAAAAGAATCCAGACACTCTCAACACCAAAATCTCAGATAATCCTGCTAAAAAGTCATCTGAAATGGAACCTAGGAAAAACATAGATAGTCTTCCTAAGAAAACTATGGATAATTCTTGTAAGAGAAAGGTAGAAATCCTTGTCAAGAAGATAGTTGATAGTGTTTCTAAAACTACACAAAAACATATTCCAACCACCAGTCAACAAAAAAATCCTATGATGAAACAAATCACAGATTAATCTAAACTTCCCAACTTGATTAAGATTCAAACGTCGTTCAACATTGAGAATGAACTAGTGAAATTTAAAATCCCTATTCCTCTCATAGAGTTAATGAGAAAAAATATGTACAGACCCCAAGTAATGAAAGCTTTAAACATAGGGGAAAACACTGACTCTATAAATCTGAATGATCACCAGCCTGAACTCTTATTTGGACCTGAAGTTGAGATAAAACCACAAGAAGGGGGTGTTCCTCCATTCTACATTAGCCTAAATATTCTTGATAGAATGCTCCATAATGCTATGTTATATTCAGGAGCCTCCCACAACTTAATGCCTAAAGATGTTATGGAGAAATTAGGACGTGAAATTACTAGACCTTATAAAGACTTATACTCTTTTGATTCCAGTAAAGTAAGATGTCTAGGTCTGACCTGTGTGTTACTTTAGGACAAATCCCAGCTAAGAGTCTAGTAATGGATATAGTGGTTGCAGATATTCCCCCTAAGTATGGCACGTTGTTGTCACACTCATGGGGAGCAAAATTACAAGGAACCCTACAAATGGATATTACCTTTTCCACCATACTAGTTTTTGGGCAGAAAAGAAGATTATATAGGGAAACCTTTATGAAACTCATAGTGAGTAGCCAAGAGAAACCTCACAACTATCCTCTTTATTCTATTCACTCAGATTTGGATTCATTCATTCTTTACAATGATGAAGATATCAACGCTCAGGTGATCAATGCTGAAACTGAAATTTCTAAAACAGACCCATCCCAAACACAAATAACAGAACTAAATACTCCTCCTAAACCTCTTTGGAACATGAGTTTTGATGGCTCTTGTAGCAAACATGGTTCTACAGTAGGAATTTGGGTAGTGAACACATGAAATAATCATGCTGGGGGTCACTCATATAGGCTTAATTTTCAATGTCCCAATAATATAGCAGAGTATGAGGTCCTTATTATGGGATTGCAGTTGCTTAAAAAGTTAGGTGCTAAAAGAATCTCCATTCAAGGGGATGCTGAATTAATTATCAAACAAATTAAAGGAGAATATTTAGCCAAAAATCCTAGGATGAGAGCATACAGAAATGTTGTGCTTGACATTCTAGATACTTTTCTTAAATATGACCTTTTTGCAATTCCTAGAAAACAAAACATCGTTCCAAACAATCTGGATTTTTCAGCCAACTCTTGTAAAATCTCTTATCCTAATCAAGAATATGTACTGGAGGTAAAACACCGACCATTTGTACCTGATAACATGAGGTATTGGCAGGTGTTTGGAAATGATAAACAGATTGAAAGTTTTATGCAATCCAAAGATGAATTTAAAGATGATAGTATTGATTTGGAATTTGAAGTAGATACTCAAATTGTTGTACAGTGGGTAGCATAAATGGAACAATATTTCATTCTGAATGATATCCAAGATGATCAAACTAAACTACGTGTGAGATCCCTTTACTTGGAGCAAGAGAGATGGAAATGGTGGCAGTGGCATCAGAAATGATATCCTCGGAACATAACTTGGCAGGAGTTCTCAAAATCTCATGGTGACTGCTTTGACAGAGAATCTAATTTTTTGGGTCGTCTTACTAAGCTTTGACAGACAGGCACAGTAAAAGACTACATTTCAGCCTTTGAGACATTGGCCATCTGCACAGAAGGTCTGGGAGATGAATTCTACCTGGAATGTTTTATAAGTGGTCTCAAAGAACCCATCTAAGGCCATGTCCGAATGCACCACCCACCTACATGGATGGATGCTTGCATAAAGGCTATCGAAGTGGAATGTGCTTTAGCTTCCCAGTCGCCTCATCAAAATTTCATAGCCAAGGGACGCCACACCCAAGCTCAGGGCCCTACCTAAACACTTAAGGTTCAAAAGGTGTCTCCAGCAGAAATGGCTGAAGAAGAAAACAAGGATTGTGCTACTACTGTGATGACAAATACTCCCCCGGGCATAAATGCAAGGAACCCAAATTCTTTCAAATTGATGTTACTGATCACAGCTCATCTGAGGAAGCCCCACCCCTTGAGGGACCAGAGGACGAAGTTGAGGAAACCCAACAGGACAATGAACTCCCAGCTACACCAAAGGAACCAGTTATCTCGCTACATGCTTTAGCGGGCATTTCTGCACCCCAAACTCTCAAAATTAGAGGCTTTATTAAACATCACCTTGTAGTAGTATTGATTGATAGTGGCAGCACTCATAACTTTATCCATCAGCGAGTCACCGAAGTTGTTCATTATTTTGTCAAGGCAGTCTCTAATTTCCAGGTCCAGATTGTTGATGGGGGGACAATGAAATGTGAAGGCTGTTGCGAAAATATCAAACTTCAGATGGGATACTACCACCTAAAGACCCACATGTTTGCGATTAACATGGGTAGTTGTGACATTGTCTTGGGTGTTGAAGGGCTTCGCACATTGGGCCCAATCACCATGGATTTCCAAGAGTTATATATGAGCTTTAAGAAGAATGACCACATGCATAACCTTCGTGGACTCCAGGCAGGTGCTCCTTCTATATTCAACTCGCATCATGGAAAAGTTGTTGAAAAAGGGGCATCATGGAGTTATCGCCTAGTTTAATGCCATCCAGGCCATAGAGCCCACTACTCTTCATATTCATCCTGAGATGCAACAGGTCTTAAATCGCCACCAGCAGGTATTTGACAAACCTAAAGAGCTTCCACCCTCTAGAGGGGAACATGATCATAGCATCACTTTGGTCCCAGGGGCACAACTGCCAAATGTGCACCCATATCAATATCCTTTCGCCCAAAATAATGAAATCGAAAGAATCATCAAGGAACTCCTTGAAGCCGTGTTATTCGTCCTAGCATCAGTCCTTATTCATCACCAATGGTCATGGTACTCAAGAAATATGGGGAATGGCGCATGTGTCCAGACTTCAGGGCCCTCAACAAGCTCACTGTCAAAGAAAAATTCCCTATCCCGATTGTTGATGATCTGCTTGATGAACTACATGGTGCTCAATTCTTTACTAAGCTAGATCTTCACTTTGGCTATCACCAAATACACATGAAATAAACAGACATTCCCAAGACTGCTTTTTGAACTCATGAAGGCCATTATGAATTCTCGGTCATGCCATTTGGTCTTTGTAATGCCCCATCCACTTTTCAAAGCCTCATGAATCACCTGCTGAAACCATATCTCCGAAAATTTGTCCTCGTTTTCTTTGATGACATTCTCATCTACAACCTAACCTGGGAAAAACATCTTCAGCATGTAGACTTGCTCTTGCAACTGCTCAGGAATCACAAATTATTTGTCAAATTGTACAAGTGCTCTTTTGGCATGGAAGAAGTTGAGTATTAGGTCCACATTGTGGGTCGTGAAGGTGTCCAAGTGGATCCCAAAAATATACAGGCAATGCAAGATTGGACCCAACCAAAAACCTTGAAGAGTTTGAGGGGATTCTTGGGTCTCACTGGCTACTATCACAAATTTTTCTGCAATTATGGTCGCATTACGAGACCCCTCACTAAAATTCTCAAGAATTCATTCCTTTGGACTGATGCAACACAACAGGCTTTTATGGATCTCAAACAGGCCATGTGTTCCACTCCTGTATTGGCATTACCCGACTTCACCAAATCTTTTGTGATTGAATGTGATGCTTTAGGTACTGGTATTGGTGTTGTCTTAATGCGGGAAGGTTGACCCTTGGCTTTCACCAGCCAAAAACTGAGTGGGAAACATCTGGGACAATCTACTGATGAGAAGGAGATGATGGCCATCTTACATGTAGTAGATACCTGGCGACCATACTTATTGGGGCGATGTTTCCAAATCTGTACAGACCATCAAAGCCTCAAATATTTTTTGGAGCAACGTCTATCCTCTCCCCAACAAAATAAATGGCTGGCCAAAATGTTGGGATATGATTATGAGATAATTTGCAAGGGCATGACAATGTAGTAGCGGATGCTTTATCACGCCAATTTGAGGATGACAACACCTTGCTATCAATCTCTCTTCCCATACCCTCTTGGATTGAAGAAGCCCACAAAGAATGTTTTTCACACCCCTCTCTCTCCCAACTCATTAATAACTTGAGATCAGATCCTAATTCCTCAGTTGGCTACTCTTGGAAGGATGAGATTCTTCGCTACAAGGATAGAGTAGTTATATCACCGACATCCACCCTCAAAACACGCATTTTTGCAGATATGCACTCATCTCCCACTGTAGGCCATGTAAGCTTTCAGAAGACTTATGCTCACACTTGTCATTCTTTCTTTTGGACAGGCATGAAAACTGACATTCTTACTTTTGTAGTTGAATGTGAGGTGTGTCAACACCATAAAGGAGAAACAGTCAAGTTACCAGGCACCTTACAACCATTGCAAATCCCTGCCTCCATCTGGACGGATGTTTCTATGGATTTCCTTACTGGTCTCCCGAAGTCAGGAAACAAATTAGTTATCATGGTTGTTGTGGATAGACTTTCTAAATATGCTCATTTTTGCTCTCTACACCACCCATTTACCCCCACTTTGGTGTCTCAAGCTTTCGTGGACCAGATATTCAAACTACATGGCATGTCCACTTCCATTGTATCTGATCATGATCCGACTTTCACCGGTAACTTTTGGAAAGAACTTTTCAAGCTACAAGGCACCCAACTCCGACTCAGTACTTCCTATCATCCCCAAACTGATGGTCAAACTGAAGCAGTCAACAAATGTTTGGAGACATACCTAAAGTGCTTCACTTCATAAAAGCAACATCAATGGGTACAGTGGCTACCTTTAGCTGAATGGTGGTATAATACTAACTATCATGCAACCACCAAGATGACTCCATATGAAGCAATGTATGGCCAACTCCTACCTATTGGGCCTCCAAAATGTCTTCAAAATGACATCCACTTTCACCTTTATCGCCACCATTTCACTCACATGTCGCAACTCCATAACCATATAACCTATCATTAGCCACCATTTTCATAAATATATGGGTTAGGATCCTTATTTACCAAAGTTATTTATTTTATGTGTTTAAAGTAAATTTATGATTAAAAAGTAGGAAATTAATATGGTTTCATGTATCTATATATGTGGCTTGAGTTTCATGACATGTGTAGGTCATTTGGAAGCTTCCAAGGCACCCTTATGTGGCCTCCAATGCTAAAATTCGAATTCCCTTCAAATGAGATTTGGATAAAGGTCAAAGAAGGATATGTGTCCTATTTGGATTGTAACTCTATGAGGTGTCTCATCATTTCTTATTTGGATTAGAACTCTATGAGACACTTAGGAGATATGTGTCTCATTATGAGCCATTTGGTTATAACTATATGAGATTTTAGTGGATCCTCATTAAATAGGGTAGCTTCTTATGTTTTTGTATAAATAGGAGAGCCTTCTCCTTTGAAAGGCATGTGTAAAGTTGGAGAAACGCTCGTGTTTTTAATAGAGAATTTAGACCTTATACTTGAAGATTTGAATATTTAGTTTTGCTTGCATATGGAGCTTCTTCACTTGCCATCCCCATACACCATTGGAATGGCCATCTAATGATTGTGAGATTTAATTGCTTTTATAGATTAAAGTTCATTTTCTTTCTTAGTATTAGTTTTAGAATGACTGTGTAATCTTTGTTTTTCTAAAAACATTTCAATAGGGAATATTTATGTATTTTTTCATTGGATTAAGTTTGAGGCAAGGGCTCATAGTTATTTAGATTCCTTTCATGTTCTTTTATTTACTTTCTTAGATCAAACTATCAATTTATTGTATAATTGAATAAAGGATAAGGCCAAGAAGGTGACTTCAAATTGGGTGATTGAATGTTCGACCTATGCAATCATTGAGCTTTACTTTTTCATGCTTTTATATTTGCTTTTAAGATCCTCATTTAATTGCATTAACTGATATTCCTAAAGATCATTTTATGAAATTGATTTAATCATATTTCAAGACTGAATGGTTGAATATTTGATACATGCAATTACTGAGTTATTTTCTGCACACTTTACTTGCTTTTCTAGGACATTAGAAGTTAAAGTATAAATAGTTGCTTACACATCATCTCAAGAAGGTAACACTTCATAATTAAATGTTGGAGTAACTAAGCATATATTAGTTGTTTTTTTATTTCACGGGTTAGTTGAATTTCATTTTCATTATTTGATTTCATAGATTAGATGAATTGGTTTTCATTATTTTGTAGTTTGATTGATCTAAACTGAAAGACAATTTCTAGCAATACAGTGCACACATGCTTCACAAGTTTACGAACCCCTGGGTTGACAAATGAAATGACAGGCAATCACTTTGCCCCAACATTTTGGCGTCGTTGCCAGGGAAGTGTGCATAGGAACTAACTTCTAGTTTAGAGTGTATTTTTTTTTATTAACCATTTATGGACAAAGGATCTAGAACGCAGCCGAAAGACTACATTGAGGAATGGTATCAAGAAGCGGTTACACCACAATATTCATCAATTCTTCAAGAGATCTTTGTGGCAAATCTAAAGGTTAAAATGATTTCTCATATCCTCATGCACAATCAGGTACATTTTGAAAATTTGGGTATGAACATTTTAGAAAGTTTAATCCGTAAATGGCTCCATTGGAAACATTCATATACTTAAAAATTAAAAAAAATTATTTCAAGTAGGATAAACTAGGAAATAAAATCAAGCTTGATTACATTTTTTTTTAAGTTCTTGATTGCATTTTTTTTTAAGTTTTTAGACTTTAAAATCTTTATATTTTTACTTATTTTCTTGTATTTTCACTAACCTTACAAAAATATTTTCAATAAAAAAAAATTCATCTTTTAATTTTAAATAAAAACAAATAAATAAAAACGAGTTAGATTTCAAAAAAAAAAAACTTCATGTTTTTGAATAAGGAAAATGTAGATTTTTAAATAAATAAAAAATATATCAATTCTTTTTTCCAAAAAGGATTGACAGATTTTACTTACTCGTTCCTACAGAGTTCATCGCTTCGTTTTCAATTTGGAATATCACAATAGCGTGTGTATATCTAATTAGTATATCACAGTTTTCGTAAGACATTGACATTAGTTGTACTATGTATATCCTTCGATCCATTTCAAGATGCAACCTGTAAAGAATGCCACCACTGCAGCCAAGGAGAAGATGAGCAACATGGCAGCAAGTACCAAGGAGAAAGTGGACAAAGCCAAGGCATCTGCCGAGGAGAAGGTCCATAAAAGCACTGCCCACACGAAGGGAGAAAAGGAAATAGTACACCAGGGAGGCGAGGACAGGTCCAGGATACTGATCAACACTGTAGAAAAGGCAGTTCTTTATTTGAGATAGAGGTCCTGGATGGACTATTCTTGACGGAAACCAACAACAAACCTGCAAATAAAAAATTCAACCACAACAGTTACCTGAGCAGAGGAAATGCGTAACAAACTTAAAAACGTCAATTTTTAAACACAATTTCCGGCCAAATGAAAATGAATTTCAGAAAACTGAGACATGGGTTTTTTTAGAATAGATCGAACTAAATAATCCAGAAATATTTTCCTCAATTTCGCAATTGTTTGAGAGAAATATGAGATTCTTCGGGACACTGTTTCACTGACTGCATGAGGAAAAACAATTTCTAATTAATACACAGTGAATTGTTTGAACATGGCACGGGTGTTCAAAACATGCACACATTTCCTCCTCTCTCTTGAGCCTTAGAAAATATTTTTCGTTGGCTTTACATTCACTCTTGCTTGCTTGTCCCAAGGAGGACTTCCTAACGATTTTCTCTTCATTCAAATATGTCGATCAAGAAACTCTTTACCAACTTTATTTGCAGATGATAGCTTCCATACATGGGAATATACAGGATGAATTTGAATCTGTCTGCAAAGAGACTCAGGTGATGACTGCACTGGGCACTATAGAGCAGCTGATTGAAAATCAGAACTTGGATGTTTTGCACGAAGAGAAGGGCACTGAAGCATACAAAACTTCAGTAAATGATTTCAAACAAGTATTGACAAAGATGAATGTTTAAATTGAGTAAATTGTAGTCAGTTTTAATGCTCAAAACTTCCAACCTTGGAACAGATGGGAAAATTTCTCATCGATTATTAAACTGAAGGTTTGTTTCATACTTCTTTTTTTCTCTTTGCAAAAAAAAAATTAAAAAATTAAAAAAAAAATTGCTAATTTTTCTGAAAGAGGCATTTCAATTATCACTAAATTTTGTCTCCAGTAAACCACAAAATTGTTTCTTGCTTTGTTATGAAACTAGCTCAAGAAAAGATAGAAAAGATAGATCAACGCCTTAGAATTCAGCCTCTTCGAGGGGGCAACCTCCTTTACATTACATAAATGAACAATTCTTGGATGATACAAATGAAAATACCTCCTTTCTATATATAGGAGTCTAAGGGGTCATAACATAATCAGAGCCTACATAACAATAATAATGTAAGGGCACAATAATAACAATAGTGGGCTTCTATGGGGCACATTAGTAACAATATGGGCACTACATGGGTACATCAATATAATAAGTGGGTTGTACTAATAACAATAAGGGGTTACACTAGTAGTATAGGGGCCTAACATGCTCTTTGAATTCATTTTTGGTTATTTACTGACTTGGGTTGTTTGTTCAGGATTTTAGCTACAGAAACTATGCACATTTTGTAGCTGAACAGCGATTCTGCAACTAATCGACAATTCTGTAGCTGAACAACGATTCTACAGCTAATCGACAATTCTGTAGCTGAATAGTGATTCTGTAGCTAATCAAAAATTTTGTAGCTGAACAATGATTCTGTAGCTAATCGACAATTCTGCAGGTGAACGACGATTCTGTAGCTAATAGACAATTCTGCAGATTTGACAGAGAATCGACAATTTTGCAGCTGGAAAACAATTCTGCAGCTATGCATTTAAATCAATGATTTATTTTTCAAACAATGCATTCTAACCAGAAATTCATGATCAACATGCCATTTCATATGCTTACATCATCTTTCACTATAGCATCATGTTCCCATGCCACATTTTACATGACAAATTTCATTGTTTCATAAAAATTTCAAAACAGTCTAACTTTCTCATACGACATTGGAATTCGATGATTCAAGCATCGTTGGAAAGATCTTGACAAGATCTACAAAATGAGGAATCTATTATCATATTTTGAAATAGTAAATAATGAATAAATTTATGAAAAGAAACAACAGGTAACTTGAGGCACTACTTCCGACACAAGTATAAACTATTTTAGTTTTCTTTCATGAACTTGTTTAATAGTACCGATTCTTTTTTTTAATGTAAATTTCATTAACAGAGAAATTGATCACCTCTCTATTTTGATAACCTTACAATCCATTGGAGAAGAAGTACTAGTTTTTGCAGGTTCCAGGAGGAAGAACAAATGACCATAAGAAAATAGTATCTCTCAAAGACCACATTTATTTCACAAAAAAGTTAATAGAGCAGCGACAAAGATGAAACATTAATGCATGAGCACATGCTAATGCATATCAGATCCAGTAGTTGCAAGCCTTTCAGATGCCAATGTTTCCATTGCATCCATACTCCTTCAGTCAATAAAACCTTCATCTCATTTCCTTTGCAGTCGCATTGCATTTCACTTAGTCAGTCAATAAAATTCTCATCTCATTTTCCTTCACTGCTCATTTTTATTCATAGAAACTATATTTTCCTGCCTTGATTTCACTAACTTATAACCCATTTTCATAAAGACATTCAGCTCGCTTACATGATGATTTGTCCTTTTACTTTCCATTCACTTGTCATCTTCCTTTCCGTTAAATAAACCTTGATCCATTGCAAAATTTTCCATTCATAGTCCTTCAAAATCATTGTTTCATGCTTGCGTTAGATGATGGAGGATTCCTTAAGGCCTTCCTTCTAATAAGCCTTGGCCTATCGACATCGACACATTATCTAGGCCTAAGGCTAGAGTCCTCATTAGTACCTTGAGGCTTGTATTCCTTAATTAGGGGCTCTCTTGCCAACAATCATGGGAATACATCAATGTCCCTTGAACGTTGGATCTTGCAAGTGGCTCAACATTAGCTCATTTATTCACCCTTCGCAAGATGTACTTAGGTACCTTGGCACTCGTTGACATTAATGGTGAGTTTGCCTCGCATTGGTTAACAACATTCATCAATGGTCGGTAATCTAATGACCTCTCTTCATGCTCGACATCGACACATTTATTCGCATGACTAAAGTTGTACCATTGGTTTTATAGTGATTGAAGACTATATCATTTCAGCATTTTGCAGCAGATACAACAGATTTAGTAGCAAAAATAAAGAATCCACTTCACAACCTCATCCACCATTTATGCAACCAAGAAGCAAATGAATTCTACATTTCATTCCATGATCCAGAAGTAGCCACACTCTTCAATTTCCATAACTCATGCACATTGAAGGTAAGTGAAGGTATGTGGTTTTCTAATTTTTAGTCATGCAATTCCTTAAAATACTAAAATTGTAACTTTGGGAAATTCCTCACTTCCTCTTTCACATTGTCATATCTTTAGTTGGGGGGAAGGGACATCATTTCATATTCATATATCATACACCATCACACATTTTCATTTCATCCTAACATACTTGTCCTAATCAATTATGATTGCATTATGGTTCAAAAAGTTATATGATTTGCAAATAATGCCTAAATTATGAGCACACTATATGGCTGATTTTAAAGATGCATTCTTAAATATGTTCAATGAATCTTGCTACAACAAAAAGAAACAAGGTATTGAAACACAAGAACCAATACCAATTAGAATTTGGTTGAAACACAAGAAACAACCAAACATGTTGCAGTTCAATGTATGACACGGAATACTTTGCAAAAATAAATAAAATTGTCGAATGAAAATTTTAAGGACATATGATATAAGCCAAGCTCATTCAAAAGCAAAGACGTTGTGAACAAATCAAAGGAATTAATGCAACATTTGCATTAGGACATGCAATTACTCTAGTTGGGGGGTATGTTGGGCCTCCAAAATTTCTTCAAAATGACATCCACTTTCACCTTTATCGCCACCATTTCACTCACATGTCGCAACTCCATAACCATATAACCTTTCACTTGCCACCATTTTCATAAATATATGGGTTAGGATCCTTATTTACCAAAGTTATTTATTTTATGTGTTTAAAGTGAATTTATGATTAAAAAGCAGGAAATTAACATGGTTTCATGTATCTATATATGTGGCTTGAGTTTCATGACATGTGTAGGTCATTTGGAAGTTTGCAAGGCACCCTTATGTGGCCTCCAATGCTCAAATTCGAATTCCCTTCAAAGGAGACTTGGATAAAGGTCAAAGAAGGATATGTGTCCTATTTGAATTGTAACTCTATGAGGTGTCTCGTCATTTCTTATTTGGATTAGAACTCTATGAGACACTTAGGGGATATGTGTCTCATTATGAGCCATTTGGTTATAACTATATGAGATTTTAGTGGATCCTCATTAAATAGGGTAGCTTCTTATGTTTTTGTATAAATAGGAGAGCCTTCTCCTTTGAAAGGCATGTGTAAATTTGGAGAAATGCTCATGTTTTTAATAGAGAATTTGGAGCTTATACTTTGAGAATTGAAGATTTAGTTTTGCTTGCATATGGAGCTTCTTCACTTGCCATCTTCATACACCATTGGAATGGCCATCTAATGATTCTGAGATTTAATTGTTTTATAGATTAAATTTCATTTTCTTTCTTAGTATTAGTTTTAGAATGACTGTGTAATCTTTGTTTTTCTAAAAACATTTCAATAGGGAAGATTTATGTATTTTCTAATTGGATTAAGTTTGAGGCAAGGGCTCATAGTTATTTAGTTTCCTTTCATGTTCTGTTATTTACTTTCTTAGATCAAACTATCAATTCATTGTATAATTGAATAAAGGATCATGCCAAGAAGGTGACTTCAAATTGGGTGATTGAATGTTCAACCTATGCAATCATTGAGCTTTACTTTTTCATGCTTTTATATTTGCTTTTAAGATCCTCATTTAATTGCATTAACTAATATTCCTAAAGATCATTCTAAGAAATTGATTTAATCATATTTCAAGATTGAATGGTTGAATATTTGATACATGTAATTACTGAGTTATTTTATGCACACTTTACTTGCTTTTCTAGGACATTAGATGTTAAAGTATAAATAGTTTCTTACACATCATCTCAAGAAGGTAACACTTCATAATTGAATGCTGGAGTAACTAAGCATACATTAGTTGTTTCTTGATTTCACAGGTTAGTTTAATTTCATTTTCATTATTTGATTTCATAGATTATATGAATTGGTTTTCATTATTTTGTAGTTAGATTGATCTAAACTGGAAGACAATTTCTAGCACATACAGTGCATGCATGCTTCACAAGTTTACGAAACCCCCGGGTTGACAAATTAAATGACAGGAAATCACTTTGCCCCAACGCTACCTTCACCTATTTCTTATATCCCTAGATGCTCTAAGGTGCAAGCAGTGGATCAACTCCTATAGAACCGTGCAGCCATGATAGCTCGTCTCAAAGATAATCTCCATCAAGCTCAGAATCGAATGAAGCAACAAGCAGACCAACATCATTCAGAGTGCACATTTCAAGAAGGGGATCAGGTATTCCTATGGCTGCAACCATATAAGAAAACATTGCTTAAAGAAAAAGGCTGCCAAAAATTAGCTCCAAAATTCTACGGACCTTATCAAATACTTCAGCACATTGGAGCAGTAGCCTACAAACTGGCCTTGCCACCAACTTCAAAAATCCATCCAGTCTTCCATGTATCATGCCTCAAGAAAGTGGTGGGGAACAATTGCAGAATTCAAACCAGTCTTCCTAAATTGGATGAAGAAGGTTCACTCGGGCTCCAACCTGAACAGGTCCTCGATACCCGAGAATGACATCTGCGCAGTCACGCAATCAAGGAAGTCCTTGTCAACTGGAAAGACACCTCTCTAGAAGATGCGACCTGGGAACCAGCTGTAGGAATTTACAGGGTAAGTTCCTCAGAAAGAATACCAAAAGGACACCGCTCACAACCAGATCTCAAATCAATACACCAGTATTTTTGACGTGGTTAAAACCCTCAGAGTGCAAGGAGGGAAACAGTCCACGGCCTGTCCCAACGTGGGTACAGACAATTTATTAATCAAAGAATGAAAATTTACATAAGCTTCTCTCATGCACGGATTACCCGAACAATGACCCTCCATGCGCTTTAAATAGAACTCATGGACCAATCGGGTGTCAAGCCACGGATCAAGTGTCGGTAATACCGAGGTGAGAGTGAACCGTCGGATCACTACATATCGTGACCGTCGGATTGTAAGTTACAAAATGTACAACGGTAAAGAAACACACTTTACCTAACTCTAACCTAACTCTATGCTAGACCAAGTTGAACTTAACTATATCCTATGTGTCGGAATATCCTAACATCCCCCCTTAAGAACAACTTGGGATAGGATTGAAGGATTTACAAATATGACACAATAGGAGAAGGAAGGAGGCACTAGAGCCTATCCCCCCTTAGTGACAACTTCCTGAACTCCAAGCATATATCGAAGTTTAGTGAACTTCGCCTCTGTGAGAGCCTTTGTGAAGATGTCTGCAACCTGATCATCCGTTGGACAATATTGCACTTCAAGAGCATGGTCATGAATGAGCTTTCTGATGAAGTGCATGTGTAGTTCAATGTGTTTGCTGCGCTGATGCTGGACTGGATCTTTGCATAGCTGAATGGCACTTTGATTATCACACCAAAGTGTGGTTGGATGCTGCTGCTCAAAGCCAAATTCGGATAGGATCTGACGAAGCCACAAGGCTTCCTTACTAGCTTCCACGGCACCACGATACTCTGCTTCTGCTGACGAAAGAGAAATGGCAGCCTGTTTCTTACAAGCCCATGTAATAGGTCCTGAACCAAGAGTGAAGACATAACCGGCAGTAGACTTCCGATCATCAAGGTCACCAGCCCAATCAGAATCAGTGAAACCAACTAACAGAGGAGCTGCTTTGGCACTGTAATGAATCCCAAACTGTATTGTACCTCGAACATAACGAAGTATTCTTTTAGCTGCTTTCCAATGACTTTCACGGGGGTTTTGCATAAAACGAGCAACAAGGCCAACAGCAAAGGAAAGATCAGGACGAGTATGGGTTAAATACAAGAGTTTTCCGACAAGTTGACGGTATAAGGTAGCATCAACTTCAGGAGAAGTACAAGAGACTGAAAGTTTGACTCCAGACTGAAAGGGAGAAGGGGTTGGCTTACAGTCTTCCATGTGAAAATGACAAAGAATATCACAAGCATACTTGGACTGGGAAAGGAAAATACCTTCTTGGGATTGCAAGACTTGAAGACCGAGAAAATAGTGTAAGTGTCCTAAGTCTGTCATTTCAAATTTCTTTTTAAGGCTGGACTTCACATGGTTTATAAGGTTGGGATCACTACCAGTAAGAATAAGATCATCAACATAAAGAACAAGGATGATAAGAGAGTTGCCCACTTTCTTGGTGTAGACAGTATTGTCAGAATGACACCTAGAAAAGCCAGATTCTAAAAGAAAGCTATCCATTTTGGCATACCAAGCCCGAGGAGCTTGTTTGAGGCCATAAAGGGATTTCTTAAGTCGACAAACGAGGCTGGAGTCTGTTTGTATGAAGCCAATGGGTTGTTCCATATAGATTTCTTCCTGCAAGTCCCCATGCAAGAAGGCAGATTTAACATCCATTTGATGGACTTCCCATTTTAAAGAGGCAGCAAGGGAAAGAACAAGGCGGATAGAGTTCATTTTGGCAACTGGAGAGAAGGTTTCAGTGTAGTCAATGCCTTCAACCTGTGAAAAGCCCTTAGCAACTAGACGAGCCTTATGTTTATCAACTTTCCCATCTGGTCCATACTTGGTTCTGTAAACCCATTTGCATCTAACAAGTTTGCGTCCCTTTGGTAGAGGAACAAGATCCCATGTATCATTTGTCATCAATGAATGATATTCTTCATTCATAGCTGCTTCCCAATGTGGATGGCCTGAAGCTTCTGCAAAAGTGTCAGGATCATGATTTACTGGAGCTTGAGCCAGTAAAGAAGAGGCTCTTTCAAACTGAGAACGTGTACGTCGCTGATCTGTAGGATCACCGGCAAGATCACCTGCTGCATCCCGAGTAGCACGGACCCATCTTGGAAGTTGAGGATCCTGAGAAGGTGGGGGAGGATTATCATCCTCGCTTTCATCATCAGAAGAAGAAATGTTTTCAAAGATAGAAGAGATAGGAAGAGGTGGCACATCCGCCGGACTAGGCTCGCAGGCCGATTTATTTTCATCAAATTTTACATCTCTTCTAATGATAACATTTTTGGACTTAAATGGAATAAGTCTATAACCTTTTACATCTTCAGAATATCCAACAAAAGTACATTTCTCACTCTTAGGTTCTAAAGCTTTATGCTTTTCATCTGGAATATGGGCCCATGCTTCACTTCCAAACACACGAAAGTGACTTACATCTGGTTTAATGGAACTCCAAGCTTCTTCTGGAGTGATATTCTCTAGAACCTTAGTAGGAGTGCGATTGATTATATAATTTGCACAATTAATTGCTTCGGCCCAAAAACTAAGACTGAGTCCTTTAGATTGCAGCATACAATTAGCCATTTCCTTTAAGGTGCGATTTTTCCTTTCAGCTACACCATTTTGTTGTGGAGTGTATGGAACAGTATGTTGCATTTGAATTCCATTTTCGGTGCAAAAGTTGATGAATGCGTTTTTAACATATTCTCCACCATTATCAGTTCTTAGCTTAAGAATTTGATGTCCAGATTGTTTTTCAACAAATGCTTTGAAGGCCAAAAAAGTGCTAAATACTTCGCTCTTGAGTTTTAAGAAGTATACCCAAGTGCGTCTAGAGAAATCATCAATGAAAGTTAAGAAGTACTTGCAGCCAGAGAATGAAGCAACAGGAAGAGGACCACATAAATCACTGTGCACAAGCTGTAAAGGGGCTGAGGCGTGCCAAGAGGCACGTTTGTCAAAACTGTCCCGATGATGTTTTCCGAGTACACATCCGGAACAAACACCATCTTTGCAAGATACCATAGGAAGACCTGTCACCATATTTTCTTTACATAGATGCTGAAGGGAGCGATAGTTTAAGTGACCAAACCGCTCATGCCAAAGTTTGCTCACTTCATCATTATGAGCAACAAATACTGAGGGAAGATGGGATGACCCAAAGTTGTGAAACTTATACAACCTTTTGGAATCATCAGCAAGACCAGTAGCTAGAATCTGTTTAGGATCTTTTAGATCCTTGATTACAACATCATGAGGTGAAAATTCAACAATTTTACCTTCACCTGAATGAGTTATCTGATAGACAGATAGAAGGTTGCAGGATAAGTTTGGAACACATAATACATCATTGAACTGACCATTGTCTAGATGAACAGTTCCAGTCCCTACAACATTAAGAGATCTATCATCACCAACATATATATTTTTGGTGTTACAATCATTTAAAGAAGAAAACATGGCTTGGTTTTTGGCCATGTGACAAGAGGCTCCAGAATCAATGAGCCACTCATGAGAATGAGAAGAAGAAGAAGATACATTTAATGCATAACCAGACTGAGATGATTGACGATGACATGCAGAAAGTGCCGTTCCGGAAGTTGAAGTTGAAGTAGGCTCCAGATGGATGTTATGTTTCTTCATTGCGGCTTCCAAGGCTTCCATCTTCTTAAAGCATTTAGATTCTAAGTGGCCATCTCGATTACAAAAGTTACAATGTCTGTCAGTCTTCTTCCATTTGTTTTTATTGGTCTTGTCATTTTGCTGAAATGATCTTTCATCTTGAGGCTGAGTTGGTTTAGGACCATTCCTTTGAGGATAAGACTTCTTAGGATTCTTTGAATTTGGTTGCTGCTGGGCGGCTAACGCTTTCGAGGAAGAGTTTCCAAGATTAAGAAGACCAAGGTGTAAGAGTTTTTCTTGTTCTCTTATTAAGGAATCACAAAAGGAGTCAAAGGAAGGGGGTTTGTAGTCTTTGCCTTGACAAATGAAAGCTTCCCTTGTAGAATGGAAAGTGGAAACAAATACAGAGTAGGCTGGTCCCAACTTAGTAAGGATGGAATAAATAAGGTTACCATCTTCTTTCTTAACTTTAACACCTTCCAAGAGATATCTAAGGGTCTTGAATTTGGACAAGAAATCTTCAATGCAAGAAAAATTATTAGGATCCAAAGTAAGCAACTCATTCTCAAGTTGATGGGCTCTAATTTCATTTTTAATCCCAAAAACTTTAGCAAGTTTTTCTAATGCTTCATGAGGAGTTTCAATTTCTGCAATGTGGAATCTAAGATCAGGAGAAACAGACATTCCTATCAAACCACGTGCTTGATCTTGTCTATTTTCCCATTTTTCGGCCTTGTCTTCATCTTTGGGTTTCTTCTCTTGGTCTGTGGCTATTCTGAAGAGACCTTTACTTCTAAGTAAATCTCCCATGTAGGCTACCCATTGGAAGTAGTTAGTGCTGTCAAGAATGACTTGGCATGGACTTTCCATTTTTTGAAAAAAAAAACTGAAGCTGAAGATGCTGAAAGTAAGTGGTCCAATGGATAGATCTCGAAAAAATAGGCGGTTTTAAAAAAAACGGCTCTGAAAAAGGCTTCCGGATGAAGAAGTTATGGCTTTTTGAAAAAAAATTGTTGACGTTGCCGGCAAAGTGCGCGAATGTGCGGGAATGAAAAAATCCGCCCCCACAAAATGGAGACTTGAACCCAAGACCTCTACTCTCTTAAAAAGTCTTTGAACCAATTGATCTATACAAAATATTTGAGAGAGAGAGAGAGAGAGAGAGAGAGAGAGAGGGGGGGGGGGGCCTCGATTTGCGTGCTTGCCTTGGGAAGGCTCTTTTCCCCTACAAAACACAAAACACAAAACCCAACACGAATATGCAAAGAAAAACGAACCTTACGGCTCAAAGTTAGCTTTAGCCAAAAAACTAGAATTTTTAAAAAAAAATCTCAAAGTTAGCTTTTAACCGAAAAACTAAATATTTTTCTCAATGTTTCTGATTTTCCAAGATCACACTAAGGTGCAGGGAAAAGAGCATACGCATGAGAAAAATCCTTTCTTTCTGTTTCTGATTTGCCCAGATCGCACAGAGTCGCAGGGCAAAGAGCATACGCAGAAATGAAAGGTATAGATCCGGGAAAAAAAAGGCTAAATAAACCGAAACCGAAATAAGCAGAGAGAAAATGACAGTAAACTGCAAAAAAAAACACTGTATACCTCCCGATCTGAAAAATGACGCAGCTAGGGCTACCGGAAACCTTTTCGCGTGAAACGAAAGGGGTTCCTCACTGAAACAGATGCTCCGAACGCAACAGAGCAGTCCTCTCGGCCCGAAAGCAGTCAGAAACAGAAGATCTAGGAAACGACAGCCGCATGCAGTTCTACCGGCTTCAGATTTGGATCACCAACGGACGCGGCCCTCAAATAGCTCCGATACCATGTAGGAATTTACAGGGTAAGTTCCTCAGAAAGAATACCAAAAGGACACCGCTCACAACCAGATCTCAAATCAATACACCAGTATTTTTGACGTGGTTAAAACCCTCAGAGTGCAAGGAGGGAAACAGTCCACGGCCTGTCCCAACGTGGGTACAGACAATTTATTAATCAAAGAATGAAAATTTACATAAGCTTCTCTCATGCACGGATTACCCGAACAATGACCCTCCATGCGCTTTAAATAGAACTCATGGACCAATCGGGTGTCAAGCCACGGATCAAGTGTCGGTAATACCGAGGTGAGAGTGAACCGTCGGATCACTACATATCGTGACCGTCGGATTGTAAGTTACAAAATGTACAACGGTAAAGAAACACACTTTACCTAACTCTAACCTAACTCTATGCTAGACCAAGTTGAACTTAACTATATCCTATGTGTCGGAATATCCTAACACCAGCCACTATTCTTCAGCAGTTTTCATAGCTTCAGCCTTGAGGAAAAGGATTCTTTGATGGGGGAGGGCATGTTAGGGTCCAACCCTAACCCCTTTATTTATGTAATAGGGTTGAGTCATATTTATAGTTAGTTAAAGAGTCAGTAAAGTTCGTATTAATAATTGTAAGTGGTTGACCCGCATTTAAGAAAGGGACCACATTTAGTTGAAAATGGTCCATGGTATTAGATAGAAGTTATTGAAAGAACCATGGTAATGACCCATGGTATTGTATGTATGAATCCTATATAAAGGATAGATACTACCCATTGAGAAATATTGAGTCTTATTTTGCAATCGAGATATGCTCTGTTGGAGGTTTCCCCCTCAAAGAGGCAAGTGAACATTGCTTTCATCTTTGAATAATAAAATACTTGTTGTCTTTTCTCATTTTGTTCTGTGTTCTAGGTTGTATTTCTTCGCATGTTTGGTACTCTGGAATTTCTTGCAGGTCAAGAGCATAACATTCTTCCTAACCTTTTCCTTTTGTAGTAGATTTTAAGGTTGCTTCTCTCATGTCTGAAGGACGACCTTTCCTCATCTCAAATGTTGTAAATATTCCATGGTGTTGATCAAGTGAGACTTTTCAGATCCTGCATTTCTTCAATAGCAGAGACTTTGGAGTCGTAGATCTCAAAATATTTTCAATAATAGTAGCAACTTTTATTTCTTCACCAAGATTTCAAATGGAATTAACAATTTCATCTACTCTAAGAAAAAATATTACAATGCTTTCATCATCATGCACTTTCAATGTCTCGTATTGTATTCTTAATGTTTGAAGTTTAGCATTTTTTACCTTGGTGTCACCCTCATAACTTTGGATAGTATTATCCCACATTCCCTTTGTTGTGTTCAACTACATTACCTTCACAAACTCAGACTCGGCCAGACTTCCCAAGATGGCATTTACAGATTTTGCATTGGTTTCCTATTGTTTCTTTCATGTAGTATCTGAAGGAATAGAGGTTGGATATTGATATCCACTTTCAACAATTTCTAATATATTAGCTCATAGTACCTGCAAGTATGCTCTCATCCTAACTTTCCAAAAGACAAAGTTAGTTCCATTAAATATAGGAGGTCTGATAGAAAATACTCCTTCATGACTACTCATCTTGACGAATCTCCTTCAAGCGATCAAGCTTCTGCCAAAGGACCTGCTCTGATACCAATTGTTGGGAAAAATACTGAGAGAGGGGAGTGAATCAGTATTTTCAAACCATTAAACTTTTGACATGATCGTTATAAAACTAGCGTATATCGAGTAAAACATATTTATCAGGTAATTCATCTTTTGTTTATCTTTATTCAGTGCATCAATACTTCATTGAGTATTAAGTAAATAGTAACCATGTGCAGTAAGAACAAAATAAACCATCACACATGAACACTAGGATTTAAGGTGGAAACCTAATGTCGGAAAAAACCACTGATATTGTCATCTATGTGTTCTTTTTAATATAAAGAAAAACTTCTTACAATTTTTTAATTCCGCAGACTCATACCAATACATAAACATCCACCTGTAGAAGGCTACATCCTTTGCTCATTCTCCAGCACCAACCCCCTGATCTCGTTTACCGACACCCACGGGAAGGGAGCTCCAACCCCCTTACCTGATTTACCAACTACCACTTGAAGGAAGCTTCAACTCCCTCATTAAAGGCTCCAACATTCAACACCTTTGGGGACCACGTTTCATAATTTTTCATACTAGATCCACCTGATACAACACATCACCATTGTAGGCCACATTTCATCAAATTTTCATACTGGACCCACTACCAACATTTAAGCTCAAAATGAACCATCAAATTTGGAACTTATCACTATAACTCAACCATTGAACCAACTAGTCACTTAACCAACTGAACCAACCAATCACTGTAACCCAATCTATGAATCAATTGAAACCAAACCAATCAACTGAAACCCAAATCAATCAACTTAAACGACCAGAACAGTCAGATCACTATAACCAGAATACCAATCAACATACTTCACATCACATAAACTAGATTATGTTACTGCAAACCCTGGTCAACCATATGTCAAAATATATACGCTACTTTACAGTAGAAAACTCGTGTGTGTACACACTTTCCATGAAGCATACTCACGTATAGATCTTAAATCATTGATTTATGAAAACTGAACCACTATCACTCTAAAATAAATATTGAATCACACACAGATCCACTGCATCATTCTGAAACAACCACAGAACCTTCACTAATCTTCAATCACAAACAGTAAGTAACTTCAACATTCTTCAATCAGTCAATCCATAATGAAAACATCATTGTTTAAGCCCAGATCATCAAGAATACTTCCTTTATAGACAACAAAAACACAGTAATATTGAATAAACTGATCATACATCCTTCTCATAAAAACCCTACTTTATGTACGCACTTTCATTAAATCATATCTGCATGTATATGCAATTTTTCAGGAAACAACCCTGCATGTACGTGACTTACCAGAATCACACTCGCGTTTGTATCCACCTTGCAGGCTATAAAACCCACATACAGTTCTGTAACTTTTTATTTAGACCTTTGCTACAACACAGAACTTCAGAAATACCCATATATTAGCATACACAAAAAAATCACCCATTAAGACGCTATCAATGCAAATCAAATCACCTCATAATCATGATTTTCATCTCAAATCTACTGGCTCTGAGCCATCATCAAATTCTTAGGTGCCTACTTAGTTTTAGATCAAGCAAAACATCAATAGCCCATTACATCCATATTTGCTTCAGATCTAACTATTCATAAATATTCATCACTTGCCCACCTTGTACCACTTTTATCTTCATCTTCTTATATAGCTTAGCCTTTATTAAATACCACAGGTCAAAACCATACTTATATTCGATGGTTTTCTCAGATGGGATCAAAAATTTCGTTGTTGGGCTCAATACCACAAGGAAATACCATGGTAAGGACCCTTGGTATTAATACCATGGTGCGAAAATTGTACGCGCCTTTACTTCTTCATACCCGAACATGTATGCGGTTTTACTTAACAAAACCCCCGTATACTTCTTGAAATTTCAAGTTTGTCATTCATCTGCCTCTAAACTATTATGCCTTTGTCAAAACTCTCTGTCACATATGTAGACACATCCTGTTGACATTTGTATCAAGTTGGTTTCCATCAAAGAACAACTCATCAAGTAGGTTGCCATCAAGGACAACACATCAGGTAGGTTTCCATCAAGGACAACACATGATTCATAATGCCAACAATGAATACATGTCTAATGATGAGAGAGAAGTGATATTATTCATAGCCATAAATGATCAAAAGTTGAAGAAGAAGGATGCAGTAGTGGAATTTTAGGGAGAACTCGTAAGTGCCCTAAAAGAGTTAAGATGACAAAGGAAAAAATCCAATCAGTTAGAACAATAGTTGCAAGAATATAAGGATAAAGGATGTAACGTAGATTCAATAATTCTTCTAAAAATCAAAATAGAAGCAACCAAAATCATAAAGGATATTATGAGCAAGCATTTGAAATAAAGGAAGGGCACTGTGAGAAGTTGGAAGAATAAATTGTCTAAAAAAATGAATTAGAAATTTGTTTAGATCAGTTGAATCAAAACTTAAGGATAAAAAAAGGTATTGAGTCATTAGATCACATTCTCAACTATCAGATATCTCTATTGATAAGTACATGTCTTGGTTATGAAGAGAACCCAAAGAACACCAAGGGAGAGTCAAGCTCATAGCAGCAGAAAAGGGATGCAGGGAACCTATCAGCTATGTTGATGCACTCAATAACATTTTAAAGGGAGAACAGAATCATAAATATTCTTTCATCAAAATAGGGCTAAGTAGTTCAGAAAAAGTTGAGAAATATCCAAAGGAATCATAAAAAGGAGAAGATGGAAGCCATGAAAATACGTTAAAAGGCACTAATACAATTATGAATCAAAAATATTATGGAAAACAAAGCAAGAAAAGTATATTCGGCATATATATCTACATGCCAAAATTTATTTTATGGATATTGTTGTTGATGTAATAATTTTGATCATAAAGTAAGTGATTGAAGAGCCTATGCAAGAAGAGATTATGGAAGAAAATAATTTCTTAAAGCTCCAATGAATAGCTATCTATGCAACAAAAATAAAGGTACATATGAAAGTGGTATTAGAAAAGGAAATTATTTTACTTCTTATTTAATTAATTTGAATGCTACATATGCAACAACTATGGGAACAAAGCATAGGATTGTATAAGTAGTCTAAAAATATATCAAAACCAAGGAAAGGAAGAATGTTCCCTTAGAATTCAATGTCCAACAGTATGGAAAAAGGAACAAGAGAAGTAGGAAGAGTGTGGTCTTATTTTATATGCCCAAAAACAAGAAAACAAATGGTATATTGATAGTGGATGTTCAATACACATGATAGGAGACGCGAGTAAATTCATTAAACTAAAGGAAGAAGATAGAAGCAAAGTGATACTTGGTAACAAGGAGACTAGATTAAATTCATTAAAATAAAGGAAGAGGATGGAGGAAAAGTGATACTTGGTAACATGGAGATCGGAGTAAATTCATTAAACTAAAGGAAGAAGATGGAGGCAAAGTTATACTTGGTAACAATGTATCTACAAAAATAGTTGGGAAAGGCACAGTCTTCGTAAATATTGGAAGAACTAAGGCCCAAAATGTTTTGTATGTAAAAGGATTGAAACAAAATATCTTGAGTGTTAGTCAAATGTGTGATATTATTAAAAAATGTGAAATTATAAATGTTGATACAAGAAAGATGGTGTAAAAGAATAATAGAAGTTTACGTAATGTGTATATTCTTGATGGAACAGAAAGAGAAAAATGTTGTATGGGAAAGAAAAACGAGATTTGGCTATGGAACAGAAGATTGGGACACATCAATTTTGATAATATGGTAAAGTTTATAAAAACGCAAGTTGTGAAGGACATGCCAAATATATCAAAACTAGATAGGTCGCTCTGTAAGGCATGCCAACATGGAAAACAAACAAGGGTTTTCTTCAAAACAACATAATACTCTACATCCAAGCCTCTGGAAATCATCCATACAAACCCCTATAGACCATAAAGGAGTCAAACACTAAAAGGTGAAAGGTATTTTATACAACAATGGCATGGTTTATATTCCTTATAGAAAAATCTAAGGCTTTGGATAAATTCAAAGGTTTCAAGGCTTTAGTTGAAAATGACCGATCTAAAAATCAAATGTATAGAAACTAATAGATGAGGTGAGTTTAATTCCAATTAATTCAACATATTTTGTGAAAACAATGGAATTAGAAGAAATCTAATTCTTGCAAGAATAAAAAAATGGAGTGGTTGAAAGAAAAAATAAAACATTGCAAGAAATGGCTAGAACCATGTTCATTGAAGCTCAGTTACTAGACATATTTTGGGGATAAGTAGCTTACACAACATTTTATTTCTTGAATAGAGAATAAATAAGGGTAAATGATACTTAAACACCTTATGAAATAAGAAAAGGTAGACCAGCTACTATCAAACCTTTCAAAGTGTTTGGAAGAAAATGTTATATTAAGATAAATGAAGAAGATCTAGAGAAATTTGATTCTAAATATGATGAAGGAATTTTCTTGGATATACATATAGAACCGAGGGATACATATGCTACAACAACAAAAAAATGAAAGGTTGTTGAATGTATTTATGTAAGGATAGATGAAGGGTTGCATTGAACCCAATCACAACCAAATAACTACCAAGAAGCATAGGAAGAAGAAAATTAGAATGAAAGGTATGATGAGGAAAAGGGAGAATAAGGTGAGCCATTGCATCCAAAAACCCATCCAGGCATGTCCAAAAGAATCATCCATGTAGGTTTTAACCCCGTATAGAAATTACCTGCATACTAATTCTAAAACACAAAAAATAAACAATGCGAGAGCATAACACATAAAACACATATACATAGAGATTTTCCCATGGATCTCAAAACTGGGACTACTAGCTTGATTTTTCATTATGTTCCTTTCAATGTTATAATACATATTTATACATGTCGAAGCATCCAATACCATGGACTGAAAACCATCGCATCCAAAAAACATGTGCGAAAATCATGCACAAAACCATAAGTGGGTCCGCCCAGCCTAACATAGGGTCCAAAACCAAAATTTTCCGGGGCACTGCCCCAGACCCCATAAAGTGGGGTTACAAGTACACATCAAACCCCTTTTGACCCCCCCCCCCCCCCCCCCCGCTACACAATTGGCACAACGAAGGGGAGCTCCACCCCCCCTCTAACCCCCCGGTTAACTACGTGGGCTAGTCGTGGAAAGAATATAACACAACCCAACATTCTCCCACTTGTTGTTTTCTTTCCATAAGGGGCCACAAGAGAGCTTAGTCATTTTTCCAGCCCTGAAATGCTCATTGTCTTTCTACACCAAGAGAACTTCTCATAGCTCACAGATTTTGTCAATGCATCTGCAGTATTCTTCAAAGTGTCCACCTTTACCAGCAACACCTTTTTGTCTTCTATGATATCCCTCACAAAGTGATACTGAACATCAATGTGCTTTGTCTTTGAATGATATGCAAGGTTCTTTGCCAACAAAATTGCACTTTGGCTGTCACAGTCTATCCTTATAGCTCCCTGTACTAACCCCATACTTGAACACAATCTCTGCAACCAAATTGCTTCCTTGCTTCCATGAGTGCCTGACATGTATTTTGTCTCTGTAGTTGATAGTGCCACTATAGATTGTTTCTTACTCACCAAACTGACTGCACCTCCAAATAGGTTGAACACATACCCACTTGTAGATCTTCTCTGATCCAGATCTTCAGCCCAATCTGCATCAATAAAGCCACGAATATCCAACATTCTATCCAATCTTGATCTTCCTTGGTAGCACAAACCATAATCACTAGTGCCACGCAAATACCTAAAAACCTGCTTCACTGTTGTCCAGTGTTCCTTCCCTGGTTTTGACGTAAACCTGCTTAATACTCCCATTGCATGTGCAATGTCTATTCTAGTACAGACCATTGCATACATCAAGCTACCGACTACACTTGCATATGGAACACGGGACATGTCCTCTTCCTCTTCTTGTGTCTTGGGACAATGTTCAACAGATAACCTCACACCTACAGGAATAGGAACCTTCACCGGTTTATTGTCCTACATACTAAACCTCTACAGTGTTGTCTCAACACACTTCCTCTGGTTTAACCAGAGCTTCCTCTTTGCCCAATCTCTTTTAATTTCCATGCCCAAAATATAGTTTGTAGCACCAATATCTTTCATGTCGAATTTGGAGGACAATTGGGTCTTCAAATCTTGGATAATTTCTTTGTCATTTCCACCCAACAACATATCATCCACATACAAGACCAAATAAATAACACGGTCACCAATTAATTTAAAATACACACAGTGATTTGCTTTGCTTCTGGTGAAGCCAAGTCCCCGTATAAATGTATCAAATTTCTTATACCGCATCCTTGGTGACTGTTTTAACCCATACAAAGACTTCTTTAACTTGCATACCAGTTCTTTCTTACCCTTCACCGCAAAGCCTTCATGTTGCTTCGTGTAGATTTCCTCTTCCAGATCCCCGTGAAGAAATGTTGTCTTCACATCCATCTGTTCTACCTCAAAATCAAAAGCAGCAGCAATAGATAAAAGTAATCTAATAGAAGTTACCTTGGCAACAAGAGAAAAAATATCACCAAAATCAATTCCTGTCACCTGGGAATAACCTTTTGCTACCAACCGAGCTTTGTATTCTCCACTTTTCCTTCTGCATTTGTGATGAGCCCCAAAAATGGATAATTATTTGGGCTCATTCAACCTCCTAATTCGACTTAATCCACCATTCTCATTAATTTATTGCATGTTTTTTATTATATTTATGCTAATAGAGTGAATTGGGTTAGTCATTATGCCAACAAGTCTAATGTGTGTTTTGTGTAGCCTTTTTGGTCAATTTGGAGACAAAATTGAAGGTCTTAATAAGCACTTGGCAGCCAAATTCGTGGGAGAACAAGGGAGAGGATTTGTAGGAAGGTGTCCCCTTCATTTATGGGCCTTACCTCGAATTCTCCACCATCAGCTCGGAGTTCAAGGGCCGTCGAATCAATTAGCACAAGGGTAGCCAAGCAAGTCAAGTAGGACTGTTGTTAACTACAAGTTTTGGGCAGCCGAGTCCCTAAAGTTTAGGAGGATTGTTGGGTCCTCAATTTGTATAAATAAGAAGGCTTAGGGCCTCATTTTGGTTAGCTAGTGGTTAGTCATTTTGTAGCTGGTAGTTAGAGATTTCATAGTCTTGTTGTATTCATTTTGTAGTTCGATTTTTAGGCAATAGATTAGCTTTCCTTTCAGCTCATTCTCAAGCTCTCCTTGTGGACAGTTTTGATGTAACTCTTCATTTCTTGATCAATAAAGATGAATCCAGCTTTGCACCAGCAATAAATCTCTCTTAGGAGGCTGTAGCTCTTGGGGTTGGGCCCATCTCAAGCGCCCAATACCTCCTTTGTTTATCTTTATGTGTGTTTGTTGCGTTCTTAAAATAAAATCTGCTCTTTAAATTTAAGTCTTGCTTTGTTATTTAGGTTGCTCTTGATGGTTAAAGTAGCTTTTTATGTTTAGAATAGATTGGTAGGAGTTATTCATGCATTCAAATCTTTTGGAATGTTCTTGCTCACGTGTTGTACGTGGTTCTTGTTATAAATAAAGCTGCTGTCCATTCTTGTTACTGTTAACTAGATCATATTAGGGTAGCATAACTAGATCTTTGTTTTCTTGCATGTCTTTGTTTGTTCAGTTTGAAAAACCACTTGCAGAGTACCTGTTATCCTTCTCTATCTACCCATAATCCATCTGATAATATGCTCCAACCCTTAGTCCATGATTCGTACCCTTCATTTGCCATACTTTCCCCACCTTGCCCTAATTCCTACATTCTTGTGCATCATCGCTTCCTCCATCCTTGAACAAATCCAATCGCTCCTTAGCCTCATCCACCAAGTCCTAGGCCTCTTCACACCCCTATTTCACCTCCATACTCATTCCTCCATCTTTTCCCCTTCATCCATGCTCCAAAATCCCATTTCGCAACATCCTGTAGAAGAATTACAGAACATCCTGTAGAAATCCTGAACATCCTGTAGAACCCCTGCAGACTTCCTGTAGAAGCTCATAAACAAGGTTTCTTGGCAGCCAAACTTTGTGAGACTCTCTGGAAGGGTGTTAGGGACCCTTTAGACCCTCTCTGAACCTTCCCAACCTTTCCCAAGCGCTTCTCCTCCTTGATCCACCTCTGCACAGTGAAAAGCTAGTTAAAAGCACATGCATGATAATTCTAATAACTTAATCAAAAATACAAAAAGATGTTTTCTTCAGATAGTGATAACTTAGACACATGAATTTTACCTTCCTAGAAGTAATGGCATCTCTTTCGGTAGTTTGCATGCTCTCCTTTGCGTCAGTAGGACTAGCTAGTAGAATTAGGGTTTGTTAGGGTTTGCGTTCCTTTTTGGCTTTCATTTTCTTTTCGCAATTAGATTAGCTTCCTTCGAGTTAGCTTTCATCCATCAATTAAAAAGCTTCTTCTAAGAGCTCATAGAAGTTGGCTTAAGCTACTAGCGGACTTGTGCCAGCTAACCAAGTGACAGTTGTGGCAAGAGCTAGTACTTGTGCATACAACATCGTCGCTTCCAAGTTTGTTACGAACTACCGGGTTGATAAAATTAAAGAAGGAAGTTCTAGGAGTTGTAGCATTATTGCTACAATACTGGGGCCCACCATCTTTTTGGCGCCGTTGCCGGGGAAGCGTCAGAGTATTGGTGATTTCCGCTTTTCTTCTATTTTCCACTACAATCTTCTGCTAAGTAGTTTATTTCATTTCCATTATGCAATTTCGTTTTTGCAAAAGTATATTAGTATTTCCCACTTTCATAGATTAGCATTTCAATTCCGCAAGCGTAGACTAGCATTTCATTCCTGCAATTTCATTTGAGCAAAATAGATTAGTCCTTTCCTACTTTCATTTCAATTCCGCATTTTCATTTTAGCAAGATAGTTAGTTGCAGTTCAATCTATTTCAGTTTTGCAGGTAGAAGTAGAAAAAAGCAAAAATCAACCAAATAGATTTCCTTTCATGCCTGGTAGGAGTAGAGATAAGTTAGAAAAATATTTTCACAACACCCCCCTTTGCTTCACACAGCCAACCTTCTCTCTTCTTCAATGGCTGTGACTAAGAACCCCTGGGTGGACATCAAGACATATCTGAAGAACCTCTAGGGGAGAAGAAGAAGAAAACATTCCTCTGGAGCAAATGGCTACAAGCAAAAATGTTGGGAGCAGTACCTTATCCAAAAATGAATTTGCAAATCAGATCGAAGATTTCAAGAGTGATATGAGGCAGTTTCTTGCCATGCAACTAGATACCTTGCGGATCCAAAAGAAGCAAGAAGAAGCCAAGAGGGCTTTGGCCATTTTTTGTCCTAGGTGCACTAGAAAGCATCCTAGGGACGAATGTCCAATGCACTCTCTAGAAGTGTGTTTCGTCTGTGAAGAATACCATCCTACGAATCAGTGCCCTTCCTTGCCTGGACTCAAAGCTGCATACCAGAGAGCCAAAGGAGCCACTGAATCACTCTGTTATATGAACCAAAGGAGGCCACATGGACCCATACCCTACCAGCAGGGAATGCAAGGTACATCCCAGACCTATTATGACCCCTATCAAACCACTTCCATACCCTCTTGGGGTCCCCCTGCTCACCCTTCATGGTTCACACCTCCTCCTTGTTCCTTCACAGATCCATATTACGCCCAACCAGCTGCTCATTCATTTCACTCTTATGCTCAGCCACAGCCTCAGTGGAATGCACCTCATCAGGAGTGGACGCCCCAATACAACACTCCTCCCGCTTCTTTCCCTCCACCACCTGCTCATCCACAACCATCACCTCCTGCTCCACCAAGGCAACCCCAAATGCCTGCTCAACCACAACCCCATCCACATCCATCTCAATTACACACCTCCACTCAACTACCCGTACCACCATTTCCAAAACCATACAATGGAGCAGCTCAACCCAATTGCAAAGTTGAGGCACAACATGTCCAAACAACTGCTCTTGAGCTCAATGATCTTCACCATAGCTCAGGAAGAGTATTGCAAAAAAGAGACTATATTGAAAGCATTGAAGGACCACATCAGGCAAAAGAAGATTCAGAAGAGGAAATCAAAGAACCATGGGCTGCACTTGATGAAGAGAAGAGATCAGAATCAGAGATCGAGAAAGCCTCCTCATGGTTACCATCAAATCTTCCATGTATTCAAGAGAAAGATCAGCAAAAAGAGGAAGATTAGAAAGTCATGTTAGAAGGTGACATGAAACATGATCCAGATCAGCAAAAGAACCAAGGATATCAGAGCTATATTGAGATATGGTTTCAGACGGTCACTAAGTTGCAGCGGTACTCTCTTCCTTAGCTATGTTTGATCCCTTCAAGGTCAGATCATTTGGTCTCTGAGATCTGGATACCTATCAAAGCATGCATTTCGAGCCTTCACATCATTTTTTCACTAATCTTGATGTGCACATGGCTCCATTGGAAGTATTCTTATACTTGAAAATGATTTTGTTTTTCAATTAGGGTAGGGTAGAGAAAAAAAAAAATGAAAATAAGAAGAAAAAAATAAAAATCTAAGGTGAAAACCTCCTCGGAGGCGTCTTAGATTGGCTCATTGATTGAAAACCTCCATGAGGCGGTCAATGGGTTGGGAAAAAAGAGAAAAGAGAATAAGATCTCTAGGTGAAAACCTCCCTTGGAGGCACCCAGGGCAGGCAATTAGGGTGAAAACCTCCATGAGGCGCCCTAGTTGTTTTTTCAAAAAAAAAAAAAAAGAAGAGAAAAAAGAAAAAGAAAAATAAAGCTAATCTCCATTGAATAATTTCATGTTGCAGCAATGACATTGCAGGTCAGGAGGATCACTCAAAACAAAGACAAAGGAGGTTTTGGGCCTTCTAGAGGAAGTTCTATATTTCTACAGGAAACATCCTGTAGAACCTTCAAGTGAGCCAGATTCGATTTTGGAAGGGGATTTAAAGCTTGGAATCTATTGGTTATGCCTGCAAGCATCCATGTTTCCATCCCTCACCCATTTTCCATCATTTTTTTTCATGTCATTGTGCTTCTTTCCTCAAAACTATGTTTTCTATAGGAAGTTCCTGTAGGAACTACAAGAAGTTAAAAATGGATTGAAAAAAAGTGGTTTGGTGAACATGGTAGCTTCCTCAAGGGTTCAGAAGTCCTCATGCAATCTTCCAACTCCTCCTCCATCATCTCCATACCTGCATCACAGCCAAAATTCATTTTTCATACCATGCAACAAAAATGCAAAATGCCTTGAAGCAAAAATACCTAGAACAAAATTTGTTTTTGCCATAACTTGAAAACCATGCATCCATTTGAAAAACCGTTTTATGGGGAATTGTACAAGGGTAATGGCAACATGCCTGAGTAGTTTCAGCCAATTCCAGTGCACGGTTTCCAAGAAATTAGCCTCCATCGCCATCAGCCATTTTTGCATTTTCTCCATATCCGTGCATACGTTTCAAAACCTGTTTCATGGGGATATGCATATGAGTGATGGTAACCTACCCAAACAGTTTCAGCCGATTCCGATGCACGGTTTCCGAGAAATCGATCTCTGAAATCTTCAGCCATTTTCCATTTTTCTCGAAATCTGTGCATCCATTGATCACGATTTTTCTATGGGAGGTGCATAATGATGATAGGAACATGCTCAGCAAGTTTCAGATCGATCTGGTTTACCGTTTGGGAGCAATGGCGAAAACAAGTTTTGGTTCTGTGAAAATGCAGCAGCAGCAGCCTGAAGGTGCAGATCTGAGCATGGAAATGAACTCCTGAAGCATGCATCCAGCCAAAGGACACCTGCACAAGAAAAAAAACAACCAAAAATCATTAGCCAAGCCCTCATGCAACCAAAGGATCCAAGCATGCAGCAGCAGAATATGAGCATGCAGCAGCAAAAGGCGCTTCACAACAGCCATTTGACTTCAGGTAAGTGACTAAACCTTGTTCCTCTATTGCATGAGTCTAATCTAAGCATTGCATGAAAAAATGAGATGGTGGGATTCAGCCAGGAAGCTAGCCATATTCGATTGCACTCATCAAGGCAAAAATCACGCAGCATGCATGGATAAGTCATTTACGTGGAAGTTGAAAAACACAGTTAGTGGTAGATCTGTTGAACTCCAGTGCAACTGATCAAGAAAAAAACATACAGTTAATAAGTAGAACATGAAGTTCATGATAGCACTACAGTTTGCATGGGCCAGTGCACGTCTCTGCCACCTCACCACAAATCACACAGTAATTTAAGGGACGGTCGGCTGAAACTCTCACCACTCTTTGTTTAACAGCGGTCACAACTGAAGCACATGTCCACCACTTCCAGATCAGTTAATCAATGGTCCTCTACAAGCTTCCTGCCTTTTTTTCTCGATATTTCTACCATTTCTTAAACAATTCCCGCCTGTCGCACTCTACAGGCATTTCTACAGGAATTCTTCTACAGGAAATGCAGAAAACAACCATGCAGAAAGAAAATATGGGATTTTCATCGAAATTCAAGCTCCAAATGAGTGGTGGACGAAGCTAGAACAGATCATGTTATGGTAAGGACTGCAGATGTTTCCCATATCATGGTGGATGAAGGTGGATTAGTCAGAGCCATGGAAAAGAATTTGAGCTCACAGGTTGTCGATGGTAACATTGAAATTTGTCCCCTGTCCAATAGTCTGGGCCCTCAGTTCTCTTTCTGCCCTGGGGTGTTTGAGAATGAAAAAGGGGCAGTCGATGCAAATACAATATTGACAACTACAACTGGCCTACATGAACTTCTAATGTTGGCAGAGGAGATTGAATCTGAAGAGGCCACAAAAAGAAAACAAGTAGAAGAGAAAGCAATTGTTCAAGACAGTACTGAGACAGATGGTGAAGCATACGATGACCACAAACGTCAGTCTGAAGTACGTGATTCAACTGCAGGCCAATCTAATGTGACTGACGATAAAAAGAATGGAGTTTCTAAGGGTAATGGAAATATGTCTAACTAGCATTTGACAGAGTTGAAATCACATAGGCCTGGTTCAAGTGTTCTTGGTAAAGGTGGAAATTCTCAAATGCAGAAGTCAAGGCCATTTCATCCAAGTACTTCTATCAAAGGGGTTGTAAAGGTTGGAACAAGAGGTAGCATTGACTTGAGTTCACATGGAAATACGGGAGAAAAGTCTCAATTGGAACATATGGAAGTCACAGTGTCAGCTACAGAAGGTTCAGTTCATCGGCCAACAAAAAATGGAACTGCAAGGTTGAAGTATACTGTTCCACAACCATTTGCTCTTGCAACTGACAAAAGGGCTTCCACAGGAGTACGGCCTGTTGATGTAGCAGCTAATGACATGAACAAGCATATGGGTGCAAGAGGTACCCCATCTTCTTCAGTTCCTAAAAAGGACAAGATGTCAGTGAAACTGGATACACATGTTGCTTGCAATCCTTTGCTCTCTGAAGATCTACATCTACATGACCAGAATGTGAATCCTTCCAAGCAAGTGAATATGAAGCTAGAGGAAGATGCTCATTCCACTTTTTCCTCAACTGCAAGTGCAAAATCAATCAGAGATTCTAAGGGCAAGTATGGCAGTGCTCCTTCTGGAGTTGTTTTCAGCTTTAGATGTAATGAGAGAGCTGAGAAGCGTAAAAAGTTTTTTTACAAAATTTGAGGCAAAATTAAAGAAAGGAAACACGCGGAGGCAAGAGAGAAAGGCAGTGGTAAGAAGACCCAGGATAGGCCATCACAGGAAAATCCACAAGAACAACAAAAGGAAAAGCAAGAAAAAGGGCCAAATTGTTGAGGCCAAAACTGTGGGAGGAATGAAGGCACTAACACGCAGGGAGAAAAGACTACAGAGCAGGATGGAAAGGACTGAAAAAGCCCACATCAGTGAGGGCACCTCTAAGGCAGCCACAGCCAAGCTGAAAGGAAAATCACCCACAGCCAAGCATGATACAGTGGTGCTGTCTGTTCCTACAGGAAGTATAAAAATGGCTTCTACAGGAAGCCAGAACTCAGCTACAGGACTTTCTACAGGAAGTTTGGAGAAAGGGCAGCAGAAGGAGAAATTGGCTGAGATTTTAGCTAAGGATGCAGCACCTGTGTTGGCCACCCTAAGCACATCCATCCCCTCCATGAACACTCATTTTTTTCAGGGTTCGGACACAATTTAGTCATGGTTCAACTTTCTACAGGAAGCTCTGTATTTTTACCAGAAACATCCTGTAGAAACCTTTGGGTAGGCTAGAATCAATTATGGAGAGGGATTTGAAGCTTGAAGACTGTTGGGGAGACATGCAACCATTCTTTTCTTCCATCCTCCACTAGTTTCATCTCCTTTCGCCACCATTGCTGCCATCAGATTGAATATACTTGCACACTCACACCAAGGCTGAGAATTCACTAGGAAAAGGAACAGGCAGTGGGAAGAAGCAAAGAAGCATGGTTTCATAACAGAAAAGAGGACATCACTTCAGAAGCTTTGCATGACAAGGAGGCCACCAGGGCCATCAAAGATGAGGAGAGAGATTGGTTGCTCAGAGGATGAGCAACACTTTCAGTAGGGGGGTGATGATGAGCCCCAAAAATGGATAATTATTTGGGCTCATTCAACCTCCTAATTCGACTTAATCCACCATTATCATTAGTTTATTGCATGTTTTTTATTATATTTATGCTAATAGAGTGAATTGGGTTAGTCATTATGCCAACAAGTCTAATGTGTGCTTTGTGTAGCCTTTTTGGTCAATTTGGAGACAAAATTGAAGGTCTTAATAAGCACTTGGCAGCCAAATTCGTGGGAGAACAAGGGAGAGGATTTGTAGGAAGGTGTCCCCTTCATTTATGGGCCTTACCTCGAATTCTCCACCATCATATCGGAGTTCAAGGGCCACCGAATCAATTAGCACAATGGCAGCCAAGCAAGTCAAGTAGGACTGCTGTTAACTACAAGTTTTGGGCAGCCGAGTCCCTAAAGTTTAGGAGGATTGTTGGGTCCTCAATTTGTATAAATAAGAAGGCTTAGGGCCTCATTTTGGTTAGCTAGTGGTTAGTCATTTGGTAGCTGGTAGTTAGTCATTTCATAGTCTTGTTGTAGTCATTTTGTAGTTTGATTTTTAGGCAATAGATTAGCTTTGCTTTCAGCTCATTCTCAAGCTCTCCTTGTGGACAGTTTTGATGTAACTCTTCATTTCTTGATCAATAAAGATGAATCCAGCTTTGCACCAGCAATAAATCTCTCTTAGGAGGCTGTAGCTCTTGGGGTTGGGCCCATCTCAAGCGCCCAATACCTCCTTTGTTTATCTTTATGTGTGTTTGCTGCGTTCTTAAAATAAAATCTGCTCTTTAAATTTAAGTCTTGCTTTGTTATTTAGGTTGCTCTTGATGGTTAAAGTAGCTTTTTATGTTTAGAATAGATTGGTAGGAGTTAGTCATGCATTCAGATCTTTTGGAATGTTCTTGCTCACGTGTTGTACGTGGTTCTTGTTATAAATAAAGCTGTTGTCCATTCTTGTTACTGTTAGCTAGATCATATTAGGGTAGCATAACTAGATCTTTGTTTTCTTGCATGTCTTTGTTTGTTCAGTTTGAAAAACCACTTGCAGAGTACCTGTTATCCTTCTCTATCTACCCATAATCCATCTGATAATCTGCTCCAACCCTTAGTCCATGATTTGTACCCTTCATTTGCCATACTTTCCCCACCTTGCCCTAATTCCTACATTCTTGTGCATCATCGCTTCCTCCATCCTTGAACAAATCCAATCGCTCCTTAGCCTCATCCACCAAGTCCTAGGCCTCTTCACACCCCTATTTCACCTCCATACTCATTCCTCCATCTTTTCCCCTCCATCCATGCTCCAAAATCCCATTTCGAAACATCATGTAGAAGAATTACAGAACATCCTGTAGAAATCCTGTAGAACCCCTGCAGACTTCCTGTAGAAGCTCATAAACACGGTTTCTTGGTAGCCAAACTTTGTGAGACTCTCTGGAAGGGTGTTAGGGACCCTTTAGACCCTCTCTGAACCTTCCCAACCTTTCCTAAGCGCTTCTCCTCCTTGATCCACCTCTGCACAGTGAAAAGCTAGTTAAAAGCACATGCATGATAATTCTAATAAGTTAATCAAAAATACAAAAAGATGTTTTCTTCAGATAGTGATAACTTAGACACATGCATTTTACCTTCCTAGAAGTAATGGCATATCTTTCAGTAGTTTGCATGCTCTCCTTTGCATCAGTAGGACTAGCTGGTAGAATTAGGGTTTGCTAGGGTTTGCGTTCCTTTTTGGCTTTCATTTTCTTTTCGCAATTAGATTAGCTTCCTTCGAGTTAGCTTTCATCCATCAATTAAAAAGCTTCTTCTAAGAGCTCATAGAAGTTGGCTTAAGCTCCTAGCGGACTTGTGCCAGCTGACCAAGTGACAGCTGCGACAAGAGCTAGTACTTGTGCATACAGCACCGTCGCTTCCAAGTTTGTTACGAACTACCGGGTTGATAAAATTAAAGAAGGGAGTTCCAGGAGTTGTAGCATTATTGCTACAATACTAGGGCCCACCAATTTGTCTTGTTTTTGAATACCCATTTGTTGCCAATGGATTTCCTTCCAGCTGGCAACTCCACTAGATCCCAAGCCTCATTTTTGTGCAAAAATGCCATTTCATCAACCATGGCCTCTTTCCAGAGTTTTCCATCCACTGAATCTAGTGCTTCCTTCACAATTATGGGATCATCATCAGTAACAGACAAAGAAAAATTTGAACAGAAAGGAAATGGACTATACCTTTCTGGCTGCCTTCTTTCTCGAACTGATCTTCTCACAGCCGAAGTTTGTGGCTCTTCATCTTCTGATTCCTCCTCTGCTGTAGAGTTTGATTCTTCCTCCTTTAGCTCAAACTCTATCTTCTCAGGTTCCTTTGGTTGGACTTCATGTTTAATAAAATATTTCACCTCTCTAAACACCACATCTTGGCTATACACAACCTTCCTTGTTACTGGGTTCCAAAGCTTATAACCCTTTAAACCGTTCTTATACCTAATAAAGATGAACTTTTCATACTTACTATCCAACTTGGTTCATTTCTCCTTTGGAACATGTACATATGCATCACATCCAAATACCCTTAGATGTGAAAGAGAGGGTTTCTTACCAATCCATATCTCTTGTGGAGTCTTATCCTCCAACGTTGATGAAGATGACCATTGACCAGGTAACATGCAGTATCCACCGCCTCTGCCCAGAATTCTTGTCCTAACCCGGCACCACTGAGCATGCTTCTTGCCCTTTCCATCATCGTCTTGTTCATTCTTTCTGCAAATCCATTTTGCTGAGGTGTATATGGAGTAGTCTTCTGTCGTGATATACCACACTTCTTACAGAATTCTTCAAATTCCTTGCTGCAAAACTCTCCACCATTATCTGTCCTCGTCACCTTTATCTTCTTCTCTGTCTGATTTTCCACGAGAGCTTTAAATTCTTTAAACCTGTCAAAGACTTCAGATTTATTCTTAAGGAAATATATCCATGTATTCCTTGAGAAGTCATCTATAAATGATACATAGTACACAGACTTACCCAGTGATGGAACCTTCATAGGTCCAAACACATCACTGTGCACAAGTTCTAATATCTATTTCACCATCTTACTACCAAAAGGGAAACTCACACGATTTTGCTTCCCATATACACGATTTTCATAGAAATCAAAATCCAGAGAACTATTACTCATACCTTCCACCATAACTTTACCATGAAGTATTCGAAGGCCCTTCTCTCCAATATGTCCAAGCCTTTGATGCCACAGCATGGTCTTCTCTCCAGAGACCACTATATTTTTTGCTCCACTTTTAGGAACCACAAAACTGTTGCACCCATCAATAACAGTGCTACCTTGCAGCTTGTACAGAGTTCCAATTCAAACTCCCTGCATCAATTCCAGTGCTCCCTATACCATTTTGCAGGTATCCTTCTCGAACATTGTTTTTACACCTGCATCATCCAGCTTTCTTACAGAAACCAGATTTCTGGCCAATGCATGAATATGCAGAACACCCGGAAGTGTTCTAACCCTTCCACCTTGCAACTTCAACTTTACTTTTCCGCGACCAACGATTCTAGCCTTCTTATCATCCCCTAAGAAGGCATCACCACCATTGTATTTCTCATACTCGCAGAACCACTCTCTATGGGGAGTGAAGTGAAAGGATGCACCTGAATCAATCAACCATGCCTCATGATCTACATGTGTACTTGAAGAAGCCAAGTACAGATTCCCACCTTCATCTGAGGTGGTTTTCGCCTCTGCAGAAGGAGCATCATCAGATCCCTTTCCTTTATCAGGAGATTTAGATTTACAGTCCCTTTTGTAGTGCCCTTCCTTTCCACATTTCCAGCACACCACCTTTATAGGTTTTCCTGGAGATTTAGATCTCCCTCTAGATTTAGATCTCCCACTCGATGACTTATTTTTGTTTATGTTCTGGGACCGTCCTCATATAGACAAGGCATCACCATTCTGGCTCTCCATATTTTTCCATCTTATCTCCTCCCTCAGCGAGGATGAGACTATTTCATCAAACTGCAAGGCAGTTGCATTGCTACCTATTGCAATAACCAAACTATCCCACGAATTTGGTAGAGAACACAACAAACTGATGCACTTATCTTCATCTTAAATTTTAATATCAAAAGATGCTAATTGACTTACCATAGTATTAAATGCGTTTAGATGCTCTGTCACCGAGTCTCCATCTTTCATCCTCGGGTTATATAGCTTTTTCCGCAGGAACAATTTATTCACCAGAAACTTAGATTGGTACAAAGTCCCTAACTTGTCCCACAAAGCCTTCACCGTAGCTTCCCTTGATACATTCAGCAATACTGAATCTGAGACACACAATCGTATTGTGCTCTTTGCCTTCCGATCCAACTTCTTCCATTCTTCATCAGACACTCCCGTTGGTTTAGTACCCGGATCTACTGCGATCCACTGATCTTTATCCACCAACAGATCCTCCATCTTGAGTTTCCACAACTCAAAACTCTGACCATTAAATTTCTTGATACCTATCTTTCCACTGCTCACCATCTTCTTTCACCACCAGAGTCGATCTCGCAGATCTCCCACTGAACAGGGTCTACCACAGGCCCGAGCGAAACCCCTCAGCAACAAAGGCGTCCCCTTGAAGCCAAAACTGCTCTGATACCAAATGTAGGTTTTAACCCCGTACAAAAATTACCTACATACGAATTCTAAAACACAGAAAATAAACAATGCGAGAGCATAACACATAAAACACATATACACAGATATTTTCCCCTGGATCTCAAAACCGGGACTACCATTTTGATTTTTCATTATGTTCCTTTCAATGTTATAATACATATTTATACATGTCAAAGCATCCAATACCATGGACTGAAAACCATCGCATCCAATACCATGGACAAAAAACCATCGCGTCCAAAAAACATGTGCGAAAATCATGCACAAAACCATAGGTGGGTCTGCCCAACCTAACATAGGGTCCAAAACCAAAATTTTCCGGGGTGCTGCCCCAGACCCCATAAAGTGGGGTTACGGGTACACCTCAAACCCCCTATGACCGCGCCCCCCCCCGCTACACAATTGGCGCAACAAAGGGGGGCTCCGCCCCCCCTCCAACCCCCCGGTTAACTACGTGGGCTAGTCGTGGAAAGTATATAACACAACCCAACAATCCATATAGACAAATTCTTGGAGATAAGGAATCGGGACTTCAAACTAGAAGGAAACTCATTAGCACAACAAGTCATGATAACTTAGATCTACTATCCTCGATGGAACCTAAAAACTTTTCTCAAACCAGATGATGAAAATTGGGTTAAGGTTATGAATGAAGAACTAGATCAAATTGATAAGAATAAAACATGGGAGTAAGTTCCAAGACATAAGAACAAAAATGTTATTAGAACCAAGTGGGTCTACAGAAATAAATTGAATGAACATGGACAAGTAGAAAGGAATGAAGCAAGACCTATGTAAAGGATATGCACAAGTCAAAGGTATGGACTTCAAAGAAACATTTTCTTTAGTAACATACTTGAAGCAATAAGAATGTTCTTGGCCTTTGGAAGATAAAAGGCTTAAAGTTTACGAGATGGATGCAAAATCCACATTTTTAAATGGAGAACTACAAGAAGAATTATATATTGAACATCCAAAAGGATTTCAGCTATCAAACAACTAGGATTATCTGTGTAGATTGAAGAAAGCTTTGTATGGTTTAAAACAAGAACTTAGGGAATGGTACTCTAGATTGGATAAATATCTTCAACTACAAGGCTTCAATAAAGGGGTAGCAGATACTAACCTTTACATCAAGACTAAAAACGATAACTTGCTCATCAATGTTGTCTATGTGGATGACATAATTTTTGGAAGTGATGTTGACTCTGAGAAAAAAATTTGCAACTAAGATGCAGAAGGAGTTTGAAATTTATATGTTGGGGGAATTGTCTTTCTTTCTTGGTTTGCAAGTTCATCAATAAAAAAAAAGGAAACTTTATCGCTCATACAAACTACCTTAAAGAAATATTAAAGAATTTTGGTATGGAAAGTTGTGCACTCATGAGCACTCCCATGACAACAAGATGTAAGCTCAGTAAGGATGATGAGTCTCCAAAATAAAATTATATCATGTATAGGTCCATGATTGGAATCCTTTTTTACTTAACAACTTCAAGATCAAATATCATGCAATTTGTAGGTCTGGTGCATAAATTTTGATCAAGCCCAAAAACTCATGTGAATGTAGTCAAAAGAAAATTTAAATATCTATAGGGTACCATATGTCATGACTTTGGGTATCCAAGGGGAACATGCCTTACCATCGAAGCCTATATAGATGTTGATTCCACTGGTATTGTTGATGATAATGACTGCACCAGTGGGGGGGCCTTCTATTTAGTATTTTTCTGACTTCCTGAATTAGTAAGAAACAAATGTCTATTTCTCTATCCATAGTTGAGGATGAATATATTGCAACAACACCATATTGCACTCAAGTACTATGAATGAATCAAAATATCAAGGATCTTCAAGAAAATAGTGATAAATGTGTGCACATCATGTGTGATAATATCAGTGCTGTCAATATCTTTAAAATCCATATTATGCATTCTAAAACAAAGAACATCCTTATAGACTACCATTTTCTTTGAGAGCAAGTTGTTGATCAGACTATCAAATTGGAATATATTCCATCAAAAGAGAAAATTATTGACAAATTTACCAAACCTCTACCTATATAAATGTTTTATTATCTTGCAAAAAATGGGCATAATTGTTTCCTCACAAGGGGGAGTGATCGACTGATTTCATCCAAGAAGCATGTTGGTGGAAGGGGGAGTTCAAGGAAAGAGTATGCATCAGCTCAGGGGGAGTATATGCCCTTTGTCATTCATGTCAAAGTGTAAAAACAAACAAATATTAGGAGAATGAGAATACATAAGCAGATAGAGACATTAGGAGAATGAGCATACATAAGTTGATAAAGACATCAAGAGAATGAGAAGACATAAACAGATAGGGAGATACATCTAGCAACCAAATAGGGAGATTCTAACCCAATATCATCAATGACTAGCAAATGTCTAGTGGTGTTTCCAACAATGTCAAAGGGGGAGATTGTTGCACGTGTTTTCATTGGTGTTAACCACAATTTCATTGATTTCGAATTCTAGCAGCATGGGATATTTTTGAATGTGTGATGTTAGTGTGAATAGCATGTTACAGTCAAGGTTGTAGTTTAGATAGCATATTGTTGAAGGCATTTCTTATCTATCTCCCTATTCCAAATGAGAATGAAATTTGTATGGTTTAATAACCTATTGTGATACCTTTCCAATTGTATATGGCATTTCTTATAACTCCACAGGAATCAAGAGGAAAATGAAATTTAAGTGAAGAGGTCAAAGCAATATTCTAGGTGGTCAAAGTTCCATAGTCTTAGAAATATATATGGTGCTTTCAAATATATCAAGGATGCATCATGGAACCAAGCCCTTTACCACAAGAGTCATTAGATTAACAACTAGACACTGGATACATTTGGACAAGTTTCTTCTCATCCAAGCATCCAGGTATCTAGGGGAGCAGCAAAGAACTTCTTAACTAAAACATTGAATTTCCATATTTATTCCTTAGCAAGCAAGTGGCCTCTAGCTGAAATGGTAGAAAAGTAGAATAGAAGGTGGTTCTAGGTGGTATAATTTGTCGATGTGGCAATCAGAGGTGACAACACATTGCACTCATTTTTGACACTTTTAGGTGGAAAATTGGAAAAGTGGTAGATGACACGTGGCAAGTACATAGACTCATGGAAATAGTAGAGAATAACATGTGTAAGTGTGTTGACTTGGTAGATGACATGGTAGTGAAATGGCAAGGAACCACATGGAAAGTTCTTATTGGTTCTTGGATTTTTAATGTGGTAGCTCTTGAAGTCTCATGATTCGCACAAGGAATTGGTTTGGAAAAGGTTGCATGTTTATTTTATTTTGACCAAAATGGAAAAGAATAAAGCAACTACATGAAATTAGTAGTGAGGCCCTTATCGAATTATCTAGGCATCTGTGTATCCAAAGGAAAGCAGTGCTTTCTAGTTAAAAGTAAGCCTAGATCCAGATTTCAAGTGAAGATGAAGCTTCTGGTCAAAGTTCTGATCTAGAAAGGTTTTGTGCAAAGGTAAAAGATATCCAACCATCTAGATATTCAAGGGTAGGAAATCTTTGTCATTATCGATAAAATCTAGGTATGGATTCAATTGCGAAAGAAGATTTGTGAATTTTCTATAGTCAACGTTTCATATAGAAGGCATTGAAATCTATTTGACATTTGGTTCATCCAAGAATTGCGCAGGCATGCACCATAAGAAAATATATGGATTCCTATATATCTAGAGCTCTCACTTTAAGGTTGTGGTCCCGCACTCAGTTGTATGTGATAATGTTAAAGCCCCTAGAGCTAGAGTAAAATTAATTCGAGTAGATAAAATATTAATGTGTCTAATAACTTGTTACATCCAAGTGGACCCATATCCATATTTAGTGGAATTTTTTATCTAGGGTCATATTATATGGTTTTATGTAATTAAATATAAGCCCTGATGGAGCAAAAGAGTAGTTGATATAAGTGTTATCTGAGTCATTCAGAAGGATTTCCAACAAAATACATTAAATTAATATTCCAAGATTTTCAAATCATCCTCATGAAATGTTGGCCCTACCAGATTTTTTTTGATTTGGTAAAGTATAAATAAACTATAACACTTTAGGATCGAGATAGCCCAAAGATATTTGATGTTCCTTGATATAGTGGTGCTTATGTAACATAGAGAGTGATCATCTGTCTAGTTTAGTTATGCAAATAAAAATAAATACAAAGAAGTGAAAAGAAGGTTTATTCAAACACCCCTCACCTTAATCCTTGGTGAAAAGTGTTCCCTTTCTAATCCAATGTCCCTAAACTTAGATAGAAAGATGGGATAATAATTTTTTTTATTTGGTCCTTAGAAATAGAAATAAGTATCACCTTTATGATATTATCATCAAGATGAGTTTGATGATATAAAATTTTACTCTAATCCGACCTTTGGATCAGAAGATATGATCCCGCGAATCTCTGACTAGTCTCAAGGAGCCATGTCATCGACTCTTCCATGCGGAACCCATGTGGACAACCCACGTGGCTAACCTTCCCACACCACATGGAAACTTAGTAGTGGTTGTTCACCCTTTCATTACATGCTAGATACTACATATATTCCTTAGCAGTAGCTCTCGAGTGTACCCCGACTATATCTTTTGGTACACTTATGTTATTATCCTCCGGGGTGGACCCTCCATTCCCTGGCTACAACCCCTAAGTGTTACCCAGCTATAAATTCCAAGCGTAACCTGGCTATAGCTTCCAAGTATGTTTACCCCTAGTGTCATTACTCCATCCAAACACTTGGCAACATTCCCCAACTATAACTCCTAGATGTACCCCGACTATAAATTTTTGGCATGCCTTCATTGTTTTCCTCTAGTGTGGACCTTCTAGAGTCAATCCTCCACTATCCTCTGCTCTGCATCCCTGGCAGTAGTTCTTAGGCATACCTCGGCTATATCTTCTAGTACACCTCTATTGTTCTCCTCCGTGGTGTGTTATAGACATTTTTGTGCCTTACAGCATAGAGCATGAAATGTCAATAATCTAAGGGATCCAAAGTCCCTAAACATGTTGTTCTTACCCTTAGAGGAACAAGGTCAGCAAACCACAGCACTGCAAATCAGTTCTCCACTGAAAAACACTCAAAAACAGGTCAATTTTGGATCAAAGCAGTTGCTCCACTAGGCATCTGCGCTGAAAGTCAAAAGCTCTGTGGTGTACCTGCGCTGCATAGCAAGTGCAACAAAGGCTACCTGCGCTGGGCGTACTTTGACATGTGGAGGAATCTTTTCTCAATGTGCCAGTGCCCAAGAAGCTTCCAAAATGACACTTGGATCAGAAGATTCACCTAATGATGAGTTAAGAGCTTCTAAAACTCCAAGTGGAAGGTAGAAACTCCGAGTGAAGGACTGAAGAACAACTGGAGTTGAAGAGGACAACAAGTCACACATCAAGCTGACTTATCTTCACTCCAAAACTCTATATAAGGATCTCATCCCATGGGATCTGGAGGGCGGAATTTAGTGCGAAGAATTGTTGTTGGTTTACAGTTGTGAGCATTGGGTGATTGCTTGAGGGAGGTGAAGAAGAGATTTCTCTCCGTCGGGAAGGTGATGCTGGATTGGACCTTTCATGGTTGTATCACCGCCTGAACCTTACTTCCATATATTAATAAAGCATTTGAGGTTCTTCTATTCGCATGTGTTTCAATGATGTATTGTCTTACTTGCGTATTTGATTTATGCTAATCCTTGAATCGATTATGAATGCATGCTTCTTGTAGTGTCCTTTCTTTGTCTTGTTTGCAGGATCTCGTGTAGTTGGGCCCGTGAAAAGACTTGGAGCTGGGAGCAAGTGGCAAATAGAGGAGATTGGATCGACCATTTGCGTAAGACACCGGTAAGTGGATCTCTTCCTTTTATCTCTCGCATGTCATAAAGAAGTAACTTTAGATAGCTTTGCTTTCAGCTGTTGCTAAGGAACTGTCACCCTTAGAGTGGGTTAGGGTCATTCCGAGTTGGATACTTTCCCCCACAACAGACTGGCGACTCCGCTGGGGATCGTGTCTTGTTGGTAGCTTGTGTTTCTTCCTATTCATTTCTTAAACAAAGGGAGTACCGAATCGAACTGCATTCGAGTCCTTCGAATGCAAAGTAGAGGGCAGCTACTCTAGCCCAGTGCTGGGCATGTTTATGATTTGAAGAGATGATCCACAAGGACTCTTTTTAGCTCTTTGTGATAGTGTTCATCTTCCTTTAATCATCCTCTAGTGTATACTTGACTGACAGCCTCTGATTTGGCCAAAAACCATTGATTTTTGAGCAAACTGTGACCCGGAATCTGAGAGAGACGAGAGTTGTCTCTTCAGTGCAGCTGCAGCAAAGGCTACCTGCGCTGCAACGCAGGTCCCGAAGGGGCTACCTGCGCTGCATGTCAGATTGACAGTGCAGCACCTGCGCTGATCCAGTTTTGCCTTGTGCAACTGGGATTCCCCACTGTCTGTTGCCCAGTTTTCAGTTGTCAACCTGTATACCCAGCTGAAACTACCTTTCTTTGCCTTCATTCCGCCTCAGTTGTATGAAGAAACCGTGATTGTTATTACTGTATTTCTTGCTGTCATTCACAGTTTCCCATAGCGAAAGTGAACTAGTCTTGCTATGACCTCTTGGATCTAGACCTATGAGAAAGTGTCGTTGTGATTCTAAGAGCTAGTTTATTGTTGTTCATAGCTGCTTGAGCATTTGCTTTCGTTATATGGTTCGAATTTTAGTATTTCTTGTGTTGAAACGAGTGAATCTTAAGGTGTTCTTTTGATTATTGGACAAAACTTGTTTGCTTTCGCTTGAAATTGAATTCGAAATTATACAACAGCTTTCTTTTTGTAATACATCAACATTAAGGAAGAAGAAAAGAAATACTTGCATTGTGCATGTGCATTTTGACAGTTTGCATGTCGATTTAGGAACAGTGCATCAGTGTGTGCTCTATGATCTGTTTGAAAAGATGATGTCTTTCTTTTCCTTCAGTAGTTAAGGTTTTCATAAGTTGAAAGAATTGAAAAAGCTTGCTTATCATTCTTAGACTGCATTTAGGAGTTGTATCATACATCACGTGGTGATCCATAAAGGCAAACTGCTAAGCAAGATCAACCTAAAAAGAACTGAATTTATCTAACAACGCTTTGAAACATAACGAAACACAGTAGAGGTCTAGGTAGAGACGTGAACCGGCGTCGTTAAACATAGTGACTGTCGATCTCTACGAAGGTGGGTGATTCCTCCTGAGGGACGATAGCACTAATACGGACTTGTGCCCCCGCGTACCGTCGCGTATATTGGGGGACCCCTATAGGAACAAAGCCTTTATCCATAGGAAGCCGTGTCGGCCGCCCTACTGATCGCGATGCAGTGAACACAGCATTCACGAAGATCGACCACTCGTACCGTAAAACGTATTCTGTGGTTTCGTGAAAGGTTTGGCACACCCTTTGCCTAGAACTCCAGAGTAGTTTCTTTTGGCCTTTTTAAAACTCTATAACTGAAAAAGTCCATCCGAGCATTTGTCACTTCGGGCTCGTTAATACATCGAAGGAGACTAGAGTCATCTTTAGCTTTTTCTCGACTCTTAAAAAGTGAAAAAGCAAGTTGTGTCTTAAAAAAGCGTCTAAAATTAATTCAATTCGAAAACACATTTTACCCTGTGCATTGTTGGTTGATCAAGTAATCCGCAACCGTGGAAGAAAGTCAATCGATGAACCGTCGTTCGCGGAGGCGTACGAGTCAACCGTCTTTGTCTCCGGAATCGAAAACAACCCGGGCAAAGCGATCTCGTTCAACTGGTTCCAAATCTCCTGTCAAAGTTAGAACAAGTGTTCCAACGACATCTGAGGTTCCGGTTACTCCAAACATTTCTGGAAACCCTGCCCCTATTGAAGAAGTTCAACAGCCCCAGAAGGACAGTAACATTGATCCTAGTCTGAGAGCAAATACTTGTGTTACTGAATCAGTTCCACCAGTGATCGGTTCAGAGAGTCTTGCTCCTCAAGCAACTGTCGTTGTCGAAACAACCCCTTCTTCAGCACCAGAAATATTCTACGGACCTGACGGTCTTCCTCTTCCACCCGGTCTGATCGCAATAGAAGAAATCGTAGAACATCCGCAAGCAACTACTCCAACACATTTTGGAGCAGGGATCATTCTACTTCCTACTGCATCAGAAGCTAGCCTATCACCCAGAGAAGTTCCTGAAGAATCACTAGGCAATCTATTGGATAGACTCAAAATGTCTGAACAACTGTCAACATCTAGGACTGTGCCAAATGACACAGCGATAGCAGAACTCTCTGCAGTCATTCCGACAATGTTCGCCGGCATGCCATCTGTCCCTAACTCTCAACAGCTGGAGGGAGTCCCTTCGGGGGCCATGGCGACAGTATGGTCTGTTCCTGTTTGTTCTCCCGGGATAATACCCGGTAACTCCTATGTTGGAACTCAACAGATTGATCCTTTCAGAAATCAGTTTGGGCAATCCGGTCCTCGAGGTGTAATAAATCCTCTCGGTTCCGGACCACCACCGTATGGAGGGCAATATGCCTTTTCATTACCCCCTTCGGGAGGTTACCCATACGGGAGCTCACAACCATACTCAGGTTATACTGGAATAACTACAAGTGGTTGGATACCTATGCTACCCCAGCAACCAAGAGTTGTGTATTCTATGCAACAACAGATGCCTGTGACGAACATCCCGACGACACCAGCAATTGTGACTGTGTTGCAAGTTCAAACGATACCTGTTGCATGCCAACCTCAGTTTTCTCAGGTTGTAATGCAACAACCCTTTGACCCTGCAACCCAACCACAATCGCCGACTGGCGAGGCGACACAAGCACAAACGGGTACCCTTACCCCTCATCTTGGCCCAGTGGTAAGCATCGCACAACAACCAATGGTATCACAACCATGGTTGGTGCAGTATCAACAACCGCAGTTCCAGCAGGTGTACCAAGGTACCGAGCAGCAAATTTTTGTGAACAATGGACAACCGTACCTACAATACGGTCAAAACCAACCACTCTATGGTGGAGTAGTCCATCAACCGTATCAATCATATCAGCATCAATAACATTATGCTGGTATTCAAAGACCAACTGCTCAGGCGATTCCATCGTATCTTGGGTACGCTTCACCTAACCTGAGTCAACAACTGCCATTCGTGGCAACTTTGGAGTTACCTGATTTACATCGGTTGACAAACGATCCAGTTGCCTACGCCCCTTGGTGGCCGGCGATTCCTCACAAACTTCCCTCGGACATTCCTAAATTCAATGGAAATCCGGGTGAAGACCCGTCGAATCACGTCATGACCTTTCATATATGGTGTTCATCGAACACTCTGAACGATGATTCGATAAGACTTCGCCTCTTCCAGAGGACATTGACAGGTCCGGCGGCCAAATGGTATATAGAATTGCCAAGAACCTCTTTCGACAATTTCAGCTCCTTGGCCACGACTTTCTTAACCCATTTTCAATTACCTATCAGGTATGAAACAGGAACCGAGATACTGACCAACTTCAAACAGATGACAGCTACTCACATATCTGATCATATACATGAGTGGCGTCGCCGTCGAAGGATGGTGAAAACATACGTTCCTGATCAGCTATTAGCCAAATGGTTTATAAAGTCATTACTTCCAGCTATAACGGAAGATGTGGCCAAGGGGGGAGTCGTAACAGAGGAGCAAGTCATTGCTCGTGCTCAATATTTAGACTTAGTATATACTCAGTCTGGCACGCTCTACGACAAAATACCTGACGCCCCTAGACCTGAATTTTCAATTCCTCTCCCTCCTAAATCGAATATTGACTCTCATGCCGGAGATGGCGTGATTGGCACTGCAAGCGCGAAGTCGAAAAAGGCGTCACCTCAGAAAGCCCGTAAGACTTCAGATCGAAATGCCCATGAAGAGATTCTTGCTTCGGAAGTAAATGCCATATCAGGAGATAAAGGCAAAGAAACCAATCAACCAGGAAGCAAGAAGAAGCAAAACAAAGGGAAGAAGAAGCAACAGGATGGTCCGTCACCTAAAAAAACTTCTTCGAACTCTCCTGAGAAAGGGAAAAAGAAATGGCCCTGTATGATATGTGACGAAGATCACAAGACATCAGAGTGTCCATACAAAGCTGAACTCAAGAGATTCTTTAAAAGTCCAAAGAACCCAGCTGTGCTGACTGATCCGTTTCCCAATCCAGGTCAAAATATGGTTGATAGTGGAAATGCTTCCCCGTCGCAAGTGCTGATGTTGTCGATCTCTAAGCAGCAAAATGATGCTTTGATTTCGACAAGGAGCAAAGATTACGGGAATCCGCAAATGTCAAACGAAAAAGGTAAAGATCAACCTAGTAGTTCGACAACGACTTCGACGGAAGTTGTCCCACCCATAATGCCAGAATTAACGATAAAACCACCGAAGGGTGTAGTACACAAGTCGATGTTTAATCCTCGTGCCAGAGCGGCGCAGCATTATAACATAGTAGAAGATTTGGCTCAATTGCCATCCGCTATGTCGACTCTAGAAGTACTAGAAAATTGTCCATCCCAAAGGCAGGCATTGTTATTGGCAATAGGAGGGGTTGATCCTAAGGATTCCAATCTTGTGTCCTTTGATCACAAAGGGTATGACCCTCAGTTACCAGCTCAACTAGCTTTCCTTATTCAAGTGAAGGCCCTCAAAAAAACTGTTCACAGAACAATTATTGACGAGGGGGCATCGACATGTATTATGTCAATGAGCTGCTAGAAAATGCTAGGGTCACCAACCTTGTCGAGATCTTCGACAACACTAAAAGCTTTCGACGGTAGGACATATACCCCTTACGGTATCCTAAGTAACTTGAAAGTTGAACTAGGTGGAAAAACAGTAGAGATTGATGTTGAAGTCATAGATGGAAATCTGGATTACAACATCCTACTGGGAAGACCATGGATTTATGCCATGGCAGCTGTCGTGTCGACTTATTTTAGGAAGATCGCTTTCCCGTTTGAAGGAGGGATTGCGGTCGTCGACCAATAGAACTTCCTCCTTAATGGTTCACAAGTTACGGGAAGCATTCCCATGATCCATGAGAGCGACCATTCAATTCAAGATATAGGAGTAGGCCTGTTGAAAGACCCCACGATGATGGGGACTTTCTCGCTACCAAATCATATGTACATAGGAAATGTACCATTGGTGGCTACCTGCAACATGATATCTTCCACGAAGGTCGCAAAAGACAAAGTCTTCATGGATCGGGCAATGGTGTTACACCCGAGCCCAATCGAAATATTGTAGCAATCAATGTTTCAGGCATGGGAGGCGAGCCCAAATCAATGCTCGTCAAGCGTTTGGGTAGATAGGTCAGGAGAATGTGGTACCCCTTTGGATCCTTGGTCACGAGTGCATGCAAGTGACGAAGGAATCCTGCAATCAATGTGGATTGAGGGGGCACCATGGGATGATAACCACCATCGTTCCCTTCCTAAGGAAGATACTCAAGGCGACCTGTATCACCCTTCAGTATTTGAGTTCCTAACAAATACTGTAAATACGGTGGATTCCGAGAGAAACCTATCCAATATAGAAGAAACTATAGCCATAAATATCTCGACCAAAACAGACATTGTAGAGAATATTTATGTCGGCAAAGGTTGTTCCCCTTCAGAACAAGAAATATATAAAGCTCTTTTCCGCGAATTTAGAGATGTCTTTGCTTGGTCATATGATGAAATGCCAAGCATTGACTCGAGTATCGTTGAACATGAAATTAAGATGTATCCTGATGTCAAACCAGTAAGACAACGGCTTCGGCAGGTACACCCCAAGAAAGCCGTTGCTATTAAGGCAGAAGTTGAAAAACTCCTCCATGCTGGTTTCGTCTACCCGGTTCCTCTAACCGATTGGGTATCGAATATTGTCCCTGTTATGAAAAAACAAGGAACAATATGAGCGTGCGTCGATTATAGGGATGTAAATCAAGCTTGGCCAAAGGACAACTACCCTACACCCTTCATTGACCAGATAATTGATGAATGCGCCGGATGTGAAATCTTTTCGTTTATGGACGGATTTTCCGGGTATAATCAAATTAATATCCGCCCACAGGACCAGTCAAAGACTGCATTTATTTGTCCGTGGGGCGCATTCGCTTATCGAAAATTACCCTTTGGTTTAAAGAACGCAGGGGCGACGTTTCAGAGAGCAATGAATTATGCTTTCCATGACATCAAAAACATCGTTCAACCTTATCTCGACGATCTTCCAGCTCATTCGCAAAAGCGGACTGATCATCCGCATCATTTAAGAGCGATATTTCTACGTTGCCGACACTACAAGATAAGACTCAATCCGCACAAATGTGTGTTTTGCGTCGGTTCTGGTCATTTACTTGGCTTTATAGTCTCCAAGGATGGGATTCGTCTCGACCCTTGCAAGGTGCAGGCAATCTTAATTTGCCTCCACCTTCGAACTTGCTTCAGATTCAGAAACTCCAAGGGAAAGCAAACTTTCTGAGGAGGTTCATTCCAAATTACGCAGAACTTGCTAAAGGTTATACCCGTCTCTTGAAAAAGGATGTACCTTTCGTCTGGGACCAGGTTGTGCAAGCTTCCTTTGATGCTCTGAAAGAAGCGCTAGTAAAAGCATCATTAATGTACGCCCCGGACTATCAAAGAGACTTTAACCTGTATCTGGCTGCAGCAGATACGACCATTGCAATGGTTTTAGTTCAAGAAGTCGACGGAATTGAACACCCTATATATTATTTAAGTAAAAACTTAAATGATACAGAAAGTAAATATTCTCATGTTGAAAAGCTAGCACTTGTTGCTGTTCAAGCGATACAGAGATTTCGGCATTATGTCCTCTTCAGGAAGACCACCGTATTGTCAGATTGCAACCCCCATGACTTATATACTGTCGCGACAGTTGCCTGGGGGCAAATATTCAAAGTGGATAGCTATCCTTCAAGAGTTTGATCTGGAATTTGTGAAATCCAAATCAAAGAAAGCTTTAGTTTTCGCAGAATTATTATGCGATCTCCCGTCATCGTACAACGATGAAACGTCCAAAGAATCAATCGTGGACGAAAGTTTGTTTCTGATATCAGCAAGTGATGAGTGGTATGGAGATATAATAGTTTATCTCCAAACCCAAAAGTTTCAGCCAGACACCTCTCACTCAGAACAAAAACGCATTCGATACCAAGCAAAAGACTACATGATCGTCGGTGATACGCTTTACCGTCGTGGTGTCGATACGGTCCTGAGAAGGTGTCTAACCCACGAGGAGGCCGAAAAAGCCCTGAATGAATGTCATTCAGGTACCTGTGGGGGGCATCAATCTGGATATGCTATAGCACAAAGAATCTTACGAGCAGGATACTTCTGGCCAACCATGTTCAAAGATTGCATAACCGCAGTTAGAAGTTGCCATGCATGTCAGATTTTTGATAGCAAAACCAGAAGACCCCCCGCTCCTTTACAGCCAATAATAGCTGTGGGGCCTTTCGCCAAGTGGGGCATCGATTTCATGCAATGTAACCCCACCTCGACCGGGGGGCATGGGTATATTATAGTCGCAGTTGACTATTTTACCAAATGGGCCGAGGCGATGCCTACATTGGATAACACTGGTGAAACAGCAGCCCTATTCTTTTTTAATCATGTGGTCGCTAGATTCGGCGTGCCACAGGCCATAGTAACAGATCATGGATCGCATTTTCGCAATCACATGATGGTTGAATTAACTGCCAAACTAGGATTGTCTCATGACAGCTCTACTCCGTACTATCCGCAAGCTAACGGACAAGTTGAAGCGATCAACAAAGTCCTGAAGCGCATGCTGCAAAGGATGGTGGGGGTTCACAAAAGAAGATGGCATTTGATCCTGTACTCGGCTTTGTGGGCCTACCGAACGTCGGTAAGGAATGACACTGGGTTCACACCGTTTCAACTGGTGTATGGCCTGTAAGCGATCCTACCAATCCAGTGTGAAATTTCGTCCCTTAAACTCACAATTGATCTCCTCCCCGGAACCTCAAAAGAAGAAGCTCGTTTCTTGGAGTTAATCCAGTTGGATGAAACCCGTCGTGATGCCGCCTTGGCCAACGAAGCCCATAAGAAACGAGTCAAAGTGCAGTTCGACAAAAATGTCAAACCCCGTGTCTTCTCGGAAGGTGATTTGGTCTTGCTTTATGACCAAGAATCCGATAAATTGGGAGCTGGGAAATTCAAGTCCTTATGGATGGGCCCTTATATTGTTAAAAGGGTGTTAGCAAAAGGTGCCTACGAGTTGGTAGATTATGACGGAATTCCACTGGCGCAACCCCGCAACGGGTTGTACCTTAAGCGTTACTATGCCTAATAGTAACCTGTATGCTTTTGTTACATTTTTGTTTTCTCTAAAGCGTTTGTTCCGGTTTAAGTAATCCGCTTTTTACACTTATTGCAGATGTCAAATCCATTGGAACCATGGGTTGGATATGCTGACGGAGCGAGTCGTAGTTCGAGGAACCTATCCTCAGCAGCATGGGCCATTTTTAACCCAAGCGGCAAGTTAATGAGTTTCAGGGGGGTATGTATTGGTCAATCAACAAATAATATCGCTGAGTATAGCGCGTTGATAGAGCTCCTCTCTGATGCCATCACCCATGGCATACGCCGGCTAGTCGTCAAGCTAGACTCACAGCTCGTGGTACTACAGCTCAAAGGTACCTACTCTGTCCGAAATCCAGCTATTTATCGCAAGTTCCTAAGAGTTAAAATCTTGGAAAGACAGTTTGATTTTATCCAATATCAACACATTTCCAGAAACTTAAACACATTAACTGACTCATTAGCAAACTATGTGTTAGATAGACATTTGCAAAATTGATAAAAAGAGAAGCATCATCGATGTTTCATACATGGATCACATAAAAACTGGAATAAACCCCGAAAATCAAAAATATATATAACTGTTTACGGTTTACATATAATGTTCTGTAACCAAGACAAAATCGATCATACGACCCCAAAACTCAAAAATGGCTGGGGGGCACCCTAGCCTAGTGATGCTCATGATAACATGCCACGGCATGTGCGATCATGCGCAGAAGACGAGACCGTCGTCTAGGAACACCAACAGTATGTCGCTGCAATCGCAGAGGCAACTCGTCGATCCGTACATCTAGAATCCCAAAGGTAAGACCCTCGACCTGTTCCTACACAGCTGCGAGAGTCTCGGCCAAGTCAAGGTCGCGGAGAATAGCTCTCCCTGGAGCCTCCCCTGCTGGGGCAGCGGCCGGAACTCTCGGACGAACTGCTGGACGGACGGGGCCCACATCTGCATGCACACATGAGTTTGATTAGAGTCTTGATAGAGTAAAGCACAAGGACATTATAAATAAAAACAGTAAACAGTGATAAGGTCAAAATATTTACCAAGATCACCCCACTGCTCGCCATCCGGTAGTACCAAATCTGGATCACCTCGGAAATCCATGCCAATATATGGATACTCGGAAAAAGCCATATCCTGCCGCTCGAACCACCTAAAGAAGGCATCAGTAAAAGTAATCTGAGATTGACCTGCATGTCTAGCCATGTGGTCGACCCACCTCTGCATGCGTGGCTCAGTAGGAGATGGCAAGTCGAGGACAATGTACTGAGGTTGCATCAGGGGTATCTTCTCCAGAGCGAAGGCAGTCAAAACTGAACCAAAGCCAAAATTCTTCAGTCTCCTGTCCTTTACTTTGGTCAACTGGTTTTTCATCTGAACCAGTACTGCATCACACCAGTTAAAAACTTTCGGCTGAAGACACTCCAGGGCGTGCTGCACATATGACCTGTTGGCAACATGAGGGGATGCACTGCCGGCCATCCTACAAATCGTGTACAGAATAGACCTGAGGGACCTGTCAGTGACATCACGGATAGAAACCTTGCCGTCTCTGCTCGGCTGGGATCCCTCCCTACAATACTGACGGATATAATCTTTCACGGAATCGCTCCCTCGGGCCGAACCGGACAAGGAAATGGGGGCACCCCGCCTTGACAACCCAGTCAAGAAGTAAATGTCCACTATGGTCAAAGGGATGGACCTGCCCCTAATCTGGAACACTTGGTTAACAGGATCCCAAGCATCAAGCAGGTACTGCAGTAAACGTATATGTGCCCTCATGCTAGATATACGGAAGAATTTTAGCAAGCCACAGTTCCGCAACACGCTCACGGTAACAGGATCATGGAGGGCAATCATGTCCTCCTCTTCATGCTCTCGTTCTCGCCACGTGAGATTCATTCTGCTCCAATAAACTCTGCAAAACAAACAAGAGGAGGAGTAAGATCCCTGACTCAGTAAAGATCTCATGAAAAAATATGCAACCAAAAAGTTTTATGCGCCCAACGCAGGTGGGGAAGGGTCTCACCTGCGTTGGGAGACAAACTGCCTTTGGAAATGAGAACCCCCAACGCAGGTTTCGATATAGGGCACCTGCGCTGGTGGCAGAGCGCCCTAGAGAAACCCCAGGGGCTCATGGGGGCAGGAAAACAAGCATAAAACTGAGAAATAAGACCATGAAAAGATAGAGCTAAGGTTTAGCTCCTACCTGGTGGAAACGGCACTGAAAATCGTCCACAGAATCTCCCGAAATCAGCTGGTGAAAAATCAAGAGGAAGAGGCACCTCCAAAGCTCCAACAAACCAAATGCACATGAAATGGTAAAATGAGAGGTAAAAACATCTTTTAAATTGTTTTTTACGTAGTTCAAAGAAAAATATTAGTACTTTTACTTCATGTTATCCGTTTCTAACAAGTTTGTTGCAGCAATTGATGAAAACAGTACTATCTCTAGAAAAGAAAAACTAGTCATGGTAAAGTATGAATTTGACCTTATCAAACGAGCAGTTTTGGCAAAGTTCATGCTCGTTTAAAAATAAACGCAAGATCCGAGCAGTTTTAATGCGAAAATTCATGCTCGTTAAAAAATAAACATAAGCATGTGAGCAAGCTTCCCCCAGAGTTCAAGCTCATCAAAAAAAAAAAAAATGAACCGGTAAATAACCATTTGAGACCGTAAATTCATCAGCCATAAAAGCCTTGGTCATGTTTGTGCACCGTCACCTCCACTTTCCATTTGGCCGATCATTCACATCCACTTGATTGTTTACCTATTTTGAGGAACAGCTGCGAAGAGTGATCCCACCTAGCCATCCTTGTAATACTGCCGTGATTGGAAAATTCCAACCTGTACCTGGAATCTGCTGCTATCCCTGTTTATCACTTGTTCCTCAAAATACGAGTCTTCTTTGAGCTCTTTTCACTGACTCGTAAAAAATGAAAAGTTTGCCGAGTTTTGGCCTTCCAGCTCGTTAAAAGGACCGGAAGAGCTATCCCTCCTCTAGATTTTAATCTTTTTGGACCTGAGGGATTATTGCACAAAAAGATCGAGCGCTTGTCTAGTTCGGCTCGATAAAGCTATCGAACATTCATCCCTTCTGTATTGTTTTATACTTTTTCGGACTTAAGGGATTAGATGACGAAAAAGGACCCCTGGAGTCCACTTTATGTACCCTTTTCAGACTCTCTAAAAATGAAAAGGACCGAGTTGTCTTTGTCGCTAGGCTCGTTAAAAATATTAGATAGCGACAAACTTGTCTTTAGACGAGAACGAGTTTCCCTATCGCTAGGCTCGTTAAAACATAGCGATGGGCTTGCCTGAAGGGCAGGTTATAGAACAAGCATATGTTATCCTCCTCAAGCTTGACAAAAATAAAGAGGTACTGGTCAGAAATGACTGGGGAAAAATTTGGAGAACCTCAAAGCTTAATGGTAGCAAGTCGCTCTTGAACATGACACTTTTGCCTCCGTAAATATCGGGTTGGGTTATTATCATTCACCGGTCACTTCACCATGGTCTCGCCATACCATCCATACATGGGGTAATGCTACCGATCCATCACATCAGTGTCGTTATATGTTCAAGAGATGTCATTCAGAAAGTTTCAACCGGGTCCCATCCACTACCGTACATCATCTTTCATCCTTCCATGACCGCCACCCTGAATCATATTTCAAAGATCGTTTTCACCATCATCACTAGCTCCGTTCCGTGTCACTGATGTGGGATTCATTAAGGCCCTCCTTTGATGGATCACTTCTTGTCGACATCAGCTCATTATCCAAGAAGTTGGTCTAGGAACACCCCCTCAGTACTTTGAAGCTTGCATGCCTCAATGGCAAGTTTCTCACTCCCGGCGATAGGTATACATTAATGACCTTCGACCAGGAGACTTTGCATGGTGTTCGACGTCAAATCCTATATTCACACCACGTGAATTGTGCTGCAGTACCTTGAGGGTCATCATCATTATCGGTGATTCCTCTCGCGCTTGTTAACAGTTTACATTATTGACTGGTAATCAAGCGATGTCTTTCCATGTTTGACTTCAAGAAATTCTCACATGGATCGACTTGTACTAGAGTGAAGATCGGACAAGTTTGAAGACCCCGGATCTAGTTTCATCCATCCGGGCTGCGATATATATTCAGGGGATAAAAACATAGACATGTGCAGCAGATGATCATCCTACTAAAAGGATGATAATTAAAAGCAGAGAATTATCAGTCTATTATCAGACAATCGTTTGTTTATGTACAGCAAATGTATTTATAAAGCTGAGCATGGGAAATGCCCGCATCAGCTAGATCATGAAAAGAAAGTATGAAAAGATAATGTATTGTATTGTATTTTGTTACAGGTCACCTCCCGACGATTGAATGAACTTCGGATCCTCCTAATAAAGCATTTCACCCGATAAACGACCTCATACTTTAGGGGGCAACTGTTATAGACATTTTTGTGCCTTACAGCATAGAGCATGAAATGTCAATAATCTAAGGGATCCAAAGTCCCTAAACATGTTGTTCTTACCCTTAGAGGAACAAGGTCAGCAAACCACAGCACTGCAAATCAGTTCTCCACTGAAAAACACTCAAAAACAGGTCAATTTTGGATCAAAGCAGCTGCTCCACTAGGCATCTGCGTTGAAAGTCAAAAGCTCTGTGGTGTACCTGCGCTGCATAGCAAGTGCAACAAAGGCTACCTGCGCTGGGCGTACTTTGACATGTGGAGGAATCTTTTCTCAATGTGCCAGTGCCCAGGAAGCTTCCAAAATGACACTTGGATCAGAAGATTTGCCTAATGATGAGTTAAGAGCTTCTAAAACTCCAAGTGGAAGGTAGAAACTCCGAGTGAAGGACTGAAGAACAACTGGAGTTGAAGAGGACAACAAGTCACACATCAAGCTGACTTATCTTCACTCCAAAACTCTATATAAGGATCTCATCCCATGGGATCTGGAGGGCGGAATTTAGTGCGAAGAATTGCTGTTGGTTTACAGTTGTGAGCATTGGGTGATTGCTTGAGGGAGGTGAAGAAGAGATTTCTCTCCGTCGGGAAGGTGATGCTGGATTGGACCTTTCATGGTTGTATCACCGCCTGAACCTTACTTCCATATATTAATAAAGCATTTGAGGTTCTTCTATTCGCATGTGTTTCAATGATGTATTGTCTTACTTGCGTATTTGATTTATGCTAATCCTTGAATCGATTATGAATGCATGCTTCTTGTAGTGTCCTTTCTTTGTCTTGTTTGCAGGATCTCGTGTAGCTGGGCCCGTGAAAAGACTTGGAGCTGGGAGCAAGCGGCAAATAGAGGAGATTGGATCGACCATTTGCGCAAGACACCGGTAAGTGGATCTCTTCCTTTTATCTCTCGCATGTCATAAAGAAGTAACTTTAGATAGCTTTGCTTTCAGCTGTTGCTAAGGAACTGTCACCCTTATAGTGGGTTAGGGTCATTCCGAGTTGGATACTTTCCCCCACAACATGGTGGACCCTCTAGGGTCAAGCTTTTATTATCGCTGGCTCTGCTTCCTTGGAAATAACTCCCGGGTGTACCCCGACTATTACTTATGGTGTGGCTCTAATGTTTTCCTCAAGGTTGGAATTTCCTAATCCAAGTGGCTCTACAGACACACACAGGACAAAGAGGGCTTATGAATTCTCAAAAATCAAAGTCTTTGGATTCTACTCGAACTAGGTTCATGTTAAATATCTCATCATTGTGATCGTGGTGGTGTGAACGGTTCGTCAATCCGAGTCACAGATGAGGAAGATAGAGGTAGTCAAAGTTTTGGTTGACTTTTGTTGACTGGGCAGCCTTAATGGAGACACAATTTGGAAGTTTTCCAGCGGACGGAATCTGGCCAACTCCAGCCAGATTCTGGGTGAATTTGTGGCCTGTTTAATTTGACTCCTTCAGTCAAATTTTGGAATTTCAAAATTGGCCTTATCATTGTTAAAAGTTTAAAAAATATATAATATAAGGGAGGTGGTGGGCCACCACCCCCACCACCCCACACATATCCATTATACACCATATAAACCACATACCATATTTAAGTGAGGCCGGCAGGGATTGAACCTGCCTGGCCCACGTGGGCCGGCCCCCACTGGGCGGTCCCATGATACATATCATACCAACCAAACATAACCAACGCCCCCCATTTAATAACAAACATTTAATATGCCAGTTTGAATTGTGGGAGGTGTGGGGGTGGGCCGCCCAATGCGGACCTGACCCCCCAAAAAAATCTGTGGATTGGTTTTTTTTAAAACAATAATGTGTAAAAAAAAGGGAGGGGCAGGGTTTGACCACTCGACCCCTCCTCAACTAATGCCTAACATTACCAATCCACCCAAACTAATTTCTTGTAAAGTCTGCCAACAAAATTATATAAACACTCATTTTCACCAGTGTGCCCAGGAGATGGAGGAACCAGGAGCAGGCATGGAAAATGAGGCAGAGGCGTTTTTTTATTAATTTTTATGCAGGTGGAACCATGACTGAGAAAAATTTCCAGGAGGATGAAATTTTTGCAATGTCCAAATTGGACAAACTTTATATCGATCTTACACCTCTCGGCAACACGAACCCATTGGCACAGTTAGTTTCTTGATCTGAGCAGCAGATTTGCAGAGGACCCAGAGGAGGGAATCTTTGAGGAATCTAAGGGGAATCTAAAAGATTCCTTGAGCCCTAGATTTTCATTTTATCAGAATTCAGAAGTTGGACAGTCAATTTTGCACTATTTGATGCCACAAATCTGATGGTGCATTTAGATTTTTCATTTTCTCATTCTATTCTTTGGCCACTTTTCTAAGTGGAGTGCAGGTGTTAGCATTCATGTGCGAGTAGCCATTTCCATGCGATTCGATGCCGTGAGATCGATGGTACGAATATCTTCAGTAGTTTGACATCCACTTCTTTAGATAGCCCTTGGATGTGAGGTATATGCAGTGTATTCATGTACTTCTTTTGCTATGCATTGTGTTGCATAGATCCCTATTTGATGCTTGATATGGGTTCTTGTTTCTTACTCGTTTTCATGATTCCTGCGTGATATGATGTGGAATCATCTGTGTGATGTAATTTTTGTCATGATTCACCATGTTGTGTTTTGAGATCCCTTTGTTGTATGTTGATGGGATACTCATGTTGTCTTCATGTATGTTTGCATTGAAATCCATTTTATGCCATGTTGGCGGGATGATCATCATGCATGAGTTTTGTGTCATACTAATAGGAGTCTTTTGACTAAGAGTACCTGTAGTGGAACATCTCTTGGAGCCACTCCTATGTGAGGTCATTTTCCTTGTATGATAATGACATCACCTCCATGTACATCATCACTATTGACAGCACTTAATGCAGTGGCCTACACCATCTTGACACCGGGGCCCAGAGACGTAGTCCTTCCTGGACGAACTCTGTTATCAACAGCTTATGTTTTTATGTTGTTGATGATTGACATGCTCCTCTTCTTTACAACATGCATATGTATTCACTTACGTTTTAAAAATGAAATTTAACACATCATGAAAGTAAAAGGTCTTGGAAGGGTCCTTTGTCACACCCGAACCTAGATCACTTCCGGGATAAATCCAATAGGAATATAAGTCCAGTGTACATCACCATTCCAGTATAGCCTTCTGCGATAAGGAATAATCAAAGTGCTCACCCTACTACATCCATGACAAGATTTATTTCTAGGCCATACAGATAAGGTTAGCTGGTTGAGGCTATAATATTAATCCATGCCATAGCTTGCAACAATGCGATTCATAGCAGGGTCTTTTCGGCTTTAATAATCATCTTCTCTCTTGCAGCTAGTGGTTTTCATAACATGGTTCAACTACGATGATTCTTCAAACATTTGGACTCACAACAGAGAAACAATGTGGTTGTTGGAGTTTGTTGAGGCACCCACTAGTTCTATCCCTCCTGAGATTATGTCAAAATTCCTTCCTCTAGATTCATAGTGACTGTAGAAAAGACCACTAAATCAGGACTTATCCATTCAGGCCAACGAATTTTCTATTTGATCCCTCAAGGGTTTGTAATTCCTAGGATCTCTGGTATTTTACCTAGACATGTCTTGGCATAGAAATATGCAGGACTTGTTCAAGGACCCAATAAATGTCGCAAGCATATAAGAGCCGCCATGAAGCACATGGTGCCAAAGAAACTACAAGGGGATCAGTACGCCTTGAGGTAACAAGTAATCCCTCTTTTAGGTCTGACTACAAATAAGATCTTGATTGATAGGCTTATAATGGTTAAAATCGTAGACATACAAGAATTCCCCTGTTAGGGACAGGGACTTCTAGGCATAGCTGTACATATAGTTTCCAGTTATCTCCTGGTATAGGATCGTTGATTCTTGAAGGGCCTACAATAGACGTACAAATAATATTGTGCCCCTACCTAGGCATTGTCTGCATGATGGATCAAGAAGTAGAGATTATAATAGGTTCTTAGGAAACATGTCTATTAGCAAGACTCAGATACGATTACCTCATATAGGGTGCCAACCACATCCAACACAAGACTATAACCAACCTCAGAAAGACATGTTCTACACATCACAACATATAGATAAATTGGACCAATCCTAAGTAACATCAAGAGGTGCATCACAGTGTTGGCATTATGACACAGGTTTGGCGCTATGACACAGGTGTTGTCCTTGATGGCAACTCACTCAAATGACAGATCACTGTTCAGGCTCTCAAAATGAAAGAAAAAGAGATATACGCAGTTTCCTCTTAACCAAGTCATGTATACACACGGGTTCGACGATCAAAAGGCGCGTATACGTATGCACGCACTTTCATGCAAGGAAAAGCGCGTACATGTGGGAAAACTTATTTTTGGTCCATGGTATTTAGTCCTTGGTATTTGGACCTATGGTTTTGAACCATGGTATCTCATCTGAAGTGTTGAACCCAAGTATTGGGTCCATGGTATTGATTCTCTATGGTTTTGGACCTTGGTATTGAGTAAGGCCTAAGGCTATAAAAGGGGAAGGAGATCATTAGGCAAAGGCATTCACAAAAGTATTGAATATCTGATGAAGAGCAAGATTTAGAATTGGGTTATGGTGCATAGCTGGATCTGAACCAAGGAAGAACCTGAGCGCTAGAAGAAGGATAAGTTCTATTGATGGGTCAAGATCTTAAGGCTTGAATAATAGTATCTTTGTGTGATTTTTATCTGTTATATTTGGCGCATGACTTGATCTATAAATCTAATAATCTGGGTATAACTGATGTCTGAATACTTGAAAAGGGAAAATTGTCTTTTATAGATTTGTACGCAGGTTCGGCGTAGCAAAGGCGCGTACACACGTTGGTTCAGTAATTCAAAGAAGCATATACGCCAGATTTCCTTAATATAGAAGCGTATGCACGCAGGTTCTTCATCTTGAAGTAGCGTACGTCTCATAAAATATGTTTTAGCTACTTTTGTTTGTTGCTGCAGTATTCTGGGTTCATGATTGGTGTTTGGTTACTGTTATTGTTCTCTGGGTACAGCATTCAGAGAAGTGATTGTTTGATTCAGTATTGGTTTGTACAAAGGAGATTGGTTGATGCAGATATACTTGATGTTTGATTGATGTTATTCATGGATCCAGTCTGAAAATGTATGAAACGTGGTCCCTGGAAGAAAAGAGAAGGTTGTAGTCTTTTGTAGGTCAGCACCTACGTACTAGTACCTCAGCTAGTACAAGAGCTAAGGGGGTTGTAGCTTCCTTCTAGGAGAAGCTGGAGAACAAGAGAAGGTTGTATCCTTCTGCAGGTAGCAACTTGCGTACTGGTATAAGACTGCACCAGTACAGAAACATTGTAAAAAGAAGTTTCTAATTAAAAAAAGATAGAGACGAATTGCAGCAGGGGGTTTTCACCCACATTGGGTTTCCACCTTATATCTTGTGTTCTTATGTGTGACTGCCTGTTCTGTTTTACTGTTCCTGGTTATTGTTTATATGGTTTGATGCATAGATTAATGATCAACATCTGAAGAATAATTTAAATTACAAGTCTACTGGTTATACGCTGGTTTCCTTAACTGCAGTTGCGTACATACGCAATTTTTACTAACTGAAGTAGCGTATACAAATCTGATTGTGAAATGAAAAATAATTGACCTGATAATACTGATTCACCCCCCCTCTCAGTATTATTTCCAACACACAGAGGGCTCAAAGAGGTCCCTCACATGAAATCACAGATCAATGAAAATAAGGAAGGAGGAAAATCTCAGCATTCTCACATGGTAATGTCAATCATGTTAATGCAAGTTACCATCAATATAACCATCATGCTATAATAATAAATTCTCCTTTAAATATTGTTGTAATCAAATCAAGCTTCTTATGGGTTATTCCAATGCCTTTTATACTTTGCATAGTATGTTAGTAAATTTTATAATACTAGCAATACAATCATGTATTTGTAGAGCAACACGATTTCAACACATAAATGCATTATACATTCGCTATCAAAAAACATACTCAATAAATGCTTATCTTGTGAATCGTTTGGCAACTGACTCTAGGACTAAGACACTCCACCCAGTCGTACATACTTGTAACTAGTTCTCTCTTGCAGTTATCACCCCTAACCCATATTCCAATGACTGAGGGGCCTATTTTCCAAGGTATTTAATGCCAACTTCTAGTTGAAATAGGGACTCTAGAGGCTCCCCACCTACCACCCACCAACCAAATATTAATCAACAAATTCCACAAGGAATCGAGAGGCTTATTTCCTACACCCTTCAGTTGTTCAATACCTAACAAAATATATGGAATCGAGAGGCTTTGCCTCCACCCTAAAAGAGATAATATAGTGGTTCCACCCAAAAAAGGGAATCCAGGACCCATTTCCAAACCAGACAAACAAGAAAATGAGTTTCTAGAAATTCCTACCGAGGAATCCAAGAGTGAGATATCTACCCCAGGCTATTAAGGGACTCTAGGGAAGAACATCTCTGCCTTCTATCCTCCCAAGGAATCCTGATATTTACCCTCACCTGGAGAAATTTCCTCCCAGTTCCTATTTCACAACCAAAATATGAGTAGCTACTTTGAGAGTTATCGAATTCCCAGAACCTCTCAAGCCCACTATTCAATGTCTTCCAATGCTACCTGATGAGATATGTGTCAAATTATTTTCCTTTTCTACCCCAAGGAATGTGTTATTCCCTACCAAGATTCCTCATGGTGGTGTTATTCTCTATGATTCATTTTCAATTGTGTTCTCTTTCCTAAGTGTCCTCGTTCTCCATCTATTTAGTCGCCTCTTCTATCGTTCCCTATCTCCCTTCTTTGTTGTTATCACTATAAAAAAAATTGGAAAACTTGTACGGTTTCAAAGTTGTAAGTCAGTCTTGGTCAAGTCATTTCTATTGTTTTGTTTAAGGAGTCTAAAACATAGGATGGAGTCTTGTTTCCATTGTTAAATAAGGTCAACAATCTTGTTTTTAACTACCATTAGTCCCATATTGGTTCATAGGTGTCATGTGTTAAGACTGTTCTAAAGTTTTCATGCGCTACAAAATCAACTAGGAGTTTTCAGAGCGCAAACTCATAAAAATACACTATGTGCACTACAAAAACAGGGATTCGTAACTAGGAGATTTCGTAGCGCAAAACATAGAATTTGTACTCGCTGCGCTACGAAATTGGGGATTCGTGCCAGATCTTGTCTAGCTGTCTTTTCCATCAACATCTGTTAATGTTTCATTACCATGTTTCAGTCCTTGAACCATGCCTATCACATGTAGTCATTCATTCTCATCATTAGATTCGTTAGATGTCTTGTACGCATTCTTTCAAATTTCAAAAAGTGAGGTGAGGTGAGTTAGTCTTGGTTTTTCCCATGCTCCCTTCATGCATAAGAAGACAATTGGCCAGCTTAAGGACAGTACTCATCAGAACTTTTTGAAAGCTCAAGCGAGGCAGTTCTCAGTTTCAAATTCAAGTGAGGCAATGTTCAAACCAATTCAGTGCAGGTTTATCTTCAAGATTTCTTGCAAGGATTTCATAGACATGTCTAAAGAAAGGAAGAATCACAGATCAGGCCAGTGTCTTAGAGCTAAGCCTGAAGGTTTAGATGTGCTCATGAGAAGCAGAGAGGTTGAACATGCATTCAAATAGGTGGGATGTTGGAGATTCTGCGAAAAACTTCAAGGTGGCCACATTCAAGTAACCAAATATTTTGCTTTCAATTTCACTGGTTTGAATTGAAGATTTGGAGTGCTAGAAATTCCAATTTCTCCTGAGGTCATATTTGCAGTCACCGAGATACCAAGAGGCCAGGAAAGATGGTTCAAGAACTTTAAATTTGAAATGGCACCTTGCCAAGAATTTTTGAAGCCAGAATTCATAGGCTAAAACTTAACCAAATCTGTGCCCAGAAGCTATGTAAAGGATTAATATGCCAACTTGCTGACATGAATCCAAAGATATTTTACATGTGAGGGGAGATACCATAAGGTGTATTGTTACCATTTCAAGCTCCTCTTACATTTCACTGGAAAGATATCTCTTGATTTACCTTTTTGTTTGTTTCGAAGCTTAGGCAAAATCTCTGATAAGGTTCAACTGTAGAAAGAAGATTGTGAAACCTCATTATTCCATCATGGGTTGATCAAGTTGATTGTTTTACATGAGCTTCAGAAGATTGGAAGAGAATGGTCTGCTTTCTTGTTCATGACTGGCTTTAAAACTGAAACAGGACTTAACCCTAAGGCTAAGGAGATTTCTTCACCAGCAGTAAGTCATCAGGAAAAAACAAGATCAAGAAGATTTATAAAATTGAAAGCCAGGAAGTAGGTGAAGGAGCCTATGACACCACTAGTAGTTCAAGACACACCCCAACAGTCACACAGGAAGAAGGTTCAGATCAATGAGGTGGTACAAGAGCAATCTGTTGATAAAATTGTCCAAAGAAGAGTAACAAGAAGTCAATTAGTTAAGGAAAAGGGGAAGATTGTGATTGTTGATGAAAGCCCAGCTTCAAAGGGAATTTTGAACGATCTCCTCCAGGCCATTGACATAGAAGAGACTCCTCTGGTCCAAGCAGAGCTACTTGAAGCCAGCAAGAACAAAACCAAAAGAGTTAAATCTTCCAAAAAGCTTAAATTTGATAACCAGGTCTCAAAATTTTTGTTCAAGCCGAGAAGACTTGAGACAATGCAATCAAGAAGGATACAAGAGGCACAACTAGAAGCAAGTGAGACAGGGGAGGTAGCAGAATTACATGAAGAACTTGTGGTTCCATCAGAAACATCATCACAACTGCACAAAAATGATAGAGGTAAGGCAGTTATCACTCAACAGGAGGAATGTGATTTTGTAGAGGTAAAAAAGAAATTGAAGCTTGCCAATCTTGAGACTGCAAAACTTAGGAAAAAATCAAGGAAACATGCAATTAAGGAAGCCAATTTCAACAGAATGGAGGCTCTGTGGGAAGATAAAACAGTTTCAATACCTGAAGTAGCTAGTTGTCATGCTCAATATTTCACTTGGACAATCCCTGCAATAAAAGAGGCAAGATATATCAGAAGGGTCAATGCAAAATTGAGAACTGGAATTCAAATGATACAAAGACAGATTGAAGATTTGAAGATTCAACTGAATGAACCAGAAGAATAGCCTCGGCATAAATGAACATGACAGTAAGTGAAGAAATTTTGACACAATTTTGATACAAAACTTACTTTTTGAATATTGAAGATTATTTTTGGTTGCACAATGTCAATTTTCGTTGGCTCATTAGCATATGGAGAAGTCATTTAAAATCCCAATAAAGACAAAAAACTGTGTTTTTGACTCACACAGCAGTTTCGTAGCTTACTACGAAACTGCCAAAAATGACATATAATGCATAGTGGTTTTGTAGTGTGCTAAGAAACTACTGAAGATGCCAGTTTTGCTTTTTGAATCAATTTTGAAATGAAAGGGGGGAACCATTATGAAAGAATGTTGCTGCAGAATATACAAAAGGGCCATCTCAGAAGTTTGGAACACTAGGCAAAGGAAAATTCAAAGAATGAGAAGCATCTAATAACTCCAAACTCTCCGCTATGAAAACATCAATCATTTCATAGCTCACACAGTTGTCATGCTTCAACCAGCATCTAAGGGGTTTTTCTTAGCACGAGTATATGAGCAGCACCTTTGGTCTAATTAAAGGCGTCGCATATTATTAAAAGAAAAAGACGGTTAGTAGAATTCGAGGAACCACTTTGGAGACCAAAGCAGAAAAAACAGGGGTAGTTTTCCTAGTATCCAGGGACAGTTAAAGGACAAGCAATCAAAGGCCAGCATGAAGCTTAAAGTCATCACTCAAGCCAAAGATGAAGAGGGACAAATGTCAAAGAACAAGTTTGTTTTCATAGCTAAGGTTGTTACCAGCATAGATAAGGAGTTACACTCCTAGTCAAATTAGGTCTCTAAGATTGTTAGTTTGCAGTCAGTTGTAATTAATAGTTTGTTTAAAGTTCAATAGGTGTCAGGTCTAGAGAAATTTGAATTCCCCTCTTGTTGGAGGAAGGAATTCAAGCTTGTAAGGAAACTCTATATATGACAAGAGTTGTAATGCACCAGGGGTTGGAAATTTTCAGAGAAAACACTCATATTGTGTCATTGTAGAAGATTATGTTTTTATGAATACAGACTTTGGCTTTACTTCTCAGGATTCAAAAAGAGTTCAACGGTGGCTTCTTTTATGTTTGTCCTCATTTCCTTATTTGCAGTAGTATGAATGTATGATACTTAGAATTCATTGGCAATGCTCTAACTTCCTTCATGCATTTGTAGACTATGTTTCCTACATGTTTCTATGTGTTAACTGATATATTTAACTTTTGATGCCCTGACTTCCATGTTCAGCTGATATTGTTGTCATACTAAGAATTTTTGACTCCATAAGCCCAATGGCTATTTATTGACTGTGTTTCAACCATTTACACTCTTTCATTTGTTTCATAGAGTTAGACATATAATCCATTATCAAAATCTTTAACCTAGTGAGAGATCCCTCTCAGGTTGAGGAGGCTAAGCCTCAGCCAAAAGTTGTTATGAAACAGTTACTCAAGGTCTACCTGATCAGCACCTTGTCAGGGTTAGGTTTTGTGATAACATCTGCCATGGTGGTTCTTCCTTTCTTGTCTATGATGTCTATTTCTTATTTTTCCCCAAGTGATCTAGGTCTTCTTAGCTTGTGGTGTTGTTCCACGTCTCCCTCACACCCTTGTCTTGACTATCATCCATCCGCCCACCCCCCCCCTTTCTTTCCCTAGGCATATCCTCTTCAACGAGAAGCATGTTCCACATACTTTTATTGTAGTTCCATAATTTTTGACATATAAATCCATTAAATTCATACCAACTAGCCTTCGATGGTTATCCCAAGATAGTTCAGTTTTCTTGTAGAAAGTAAACTAAACATCCCAAGTAAGTGACCTCCCCATGTTAATTTTTCATCTCAGTGACAAATTCCAACCATGGTACTATATTCCTCTTTGCGAGAGGATCAATTTTGACTATTGACGTGCTCAATTTAGATAAGGGAAAGTGTACTTATGAGGAAAATACCACATATGCACAATTGGACAGGTCCACCCTAACAGGAAATTGGTCACCCTTGGAAACCTATAAATGCAAGTGACCTCAAGCTCATTTAGACATCACCAATAATCTTATTATTCTCTTCTTCATTCATTGGTTCACCCAAGTCTGAGGCTAGGTCATCGAAAGAGGTTCACGCAAGTCTGAAAATATAAGGTCTGAATTTTGCATGTGTTCTAAGGTTTTTGGGTCATAACCATAACCTCGTCAAAGGAAATTTTTAGTCACAATCGCTAGCTAGTAGGATCAAGGGAGAGGTTGGAAGGTCTCAACCATATGCACATCTCCTCCTCCGTGCATTTGGGTTTCTAGGCTAAAATTTTATAGTTGACTACAGTTGACCGAATCAGATCTGGGTTGTTGCTAGGAACATATTTCTGAATGTTGTTGGGTTATTTTTGTGGATGATTTCGTATTGGGCTCATTGTACTCTCTACCGAAAAATTTATGACAATCTAATATAGGAAAAATTTTCAAATAGTTTTCCTGATAGTGGGATTTTCCCTGGTCTTTGACCAAATATGGTGTCTCTTATTGATTTGTTGATTGTCTCCTTTTTCATTGCATTTATTTTTCTATCTTCAATTATTGTTGATAGTTGGAAAGATTAATTAATATTTAAAATATTGCTAATTGAAGTATTTAATTGGGCTAAAGTAATTGATATAGCATAGAACAATCTCAAAATGTAACATGGTATCAAAGATAAGGTGAAGGACAAGCCCAAAAGGATATAGGCATTGAAGCAATCATATTTGGAAAGGTGAAGGAGCTTATCTAGGCAAGTAAAGATGTCTTCCTCTTTCTTCAAGCAACATGAGAAGTTGGGTGACTCATCCAACTTTTTTGCATGGAAAATCAGGTTGGACATCATACCTGATAACAATGATGTTTTGGAATACATTCAAGGAAAAGTACCTGAGCCTCCAAAAAATTCTTCCATTGCCGCCAAGAACACATACAAGAAAGGTGAGTTAAAATCAAGGCAAATTATAGTTGATGGTTTACAAGATAGTTTACTCGCATATGTTGGAAATTTGAGGAAGTCTAAGGACATGTATGATAAGATACTCAACATGTATGAAGTCAACAACTTGAATGAAATCATCTCCTTGAAAGATCAACTCAAAGATATGAATATGAATAAAGGAGAGTATGTGCAATCCTAAATTTGAATATATCTCGTCTTAAAGATCAATTGCAAAGAGTTTGATCATTTGTGCTTCACAGGGAATTGGTTATTTTTACTCTTAGAGGTCTCCCTCGTATTTGGGAAACCTTAATTACTACTATAAGAAACAACAATGTTTTTCCGTCATTTGATGAGATTGTTGGAAATCTCACTCAAGAAGAATCAAGGATGGTTTCTAGATGTAGGATACAAAAGCATAAAGAAGGAGATCTTGTTGCATTCATCACTCATGACAAGAAGAAGAAGAAGAAGAAAGGAAAAGGAGGTCCATCAAATTCAAGAAAGCCTCATCCTCAAACTTAAAATATAAGTTTTGGAAGATCCAAGGAATCATTGCACATTGAATGCTTCAATTGTCATAATAGAGGCAACTATGCTCAAGATTACACCGAGAAGAATAGTGGTCCATGCTACAACACTAGAAGCAACAAAAATAGGTTTGATGATTGAAGAAGAAGGGATGACAGAAGGAATGATCACGATGGAAGAGATGAAAGAAGAATAAGAGATGCTCCAAGTGATCATGAATAATATCATCATCCTCAAAAGAAGTCAGTATTCTCTGGGTATGAAAGTATTGTTTCCAATTAATTTGAATATATTTTTATTATTTCCCTTACTAGTTCCTCTCCTTTAAGTTCATGAAATAGTTGGTTGGTTGATAGTGGGGCCACTCATCACTTCTCTAGGTATGAGGAAGGTCTCTCTAATTTGGTAAAGAGGGAGTCAAATTTGAGAATTATTCTTGGACACAACTCCACTCATCTGGTGAAAGGATTTAGGTTCGTCAAATTCCATTTGCATTTTTGGGAATATTCTGTGCTCCATGATGGGATGTATGTTCCAGGATTGAATAATAATTTGGTATCAATATTTGCTTTGGAAGAAAAAGGTATGAGGGTTCCCTTCACCAGCGGAAAGGTTCATACTTGGCCTGTTGGATCACCTATGAGAGATGCATTCACATTGGGATCAATATTTGAAGGACTCTATAGGGTACTAGTAGACATCTTCTAGAATTATGTTGTAGCGCTACAACCACCCTCCAAAATTTTTCCTTAGCTTCGTTTTGGAGCCTCCCTACCAACCTTTCACAGCAGCATGTCTTTCTTCGTCAAGTACACAAGCTTCAGTGATTTTCTTACAGAATGATAGCTTGCCCATGAGAGCTTGTTGTATTCCCCTCATAGGCTGTTCCTCCAGACTAGGTCTCGCTGTAGGCTAAGAAGCTCCCTCAATAAATTGCGCAATTCTAGAGGGAAACTAGCCTTCCCTCCATAAATTGTGCAATTATGCCTGGTAGCCAGCTGGGCTCCAGAATTGTGCAATTCTGCCAATCAGCCTTCACCAAGAAAATTGTGCAATTCCTCCCAGCAAAGCTGCTCAGGCCAAGAATTGCACAATCCTGGGCAACAATCAGCTACTTTTCCCAGAAATTGTGCAAATCTCTTAGGTATCCAGCCTAGCTCCCTTCCAAAAATGTGCATTTTCTCCCAGCAGTTGAGAAGCCTCTTTCATATGAAGTTGAGATGACCAGTTCCCTCCCAAACCAAGCAAAACCGATTTCCATGCATGGGTTGCTTCTCCCAAGGTAGCATGCAAAGGAATCCCTTGATTCAGGGATCTACTTTTAGCAGTTGGAGGTTCCATGCAAGGATCATCTCAGAAACCTCCCACCAATTGTCGCTCCTCCTAGATTTGTGGCATGCGCGTCACATCTTAGATTTTATCAAAAATCATGAATCGGATGCTGTAGAGCTCATTCCTATCATCAACCTTGCAACTATAACATCCCACATCACATCTAGGAGTCATTATCACATTCAGCTCAGTTGTTTCGGGGTAAGCCCGCTTCCCATGTCTTGTGTTGCATTTCTGGTGCTTTTTGTGTTTTGCTTCATATGAATGTTGTCTGCGTGATTTCAGTGAGCGCTTGCTGTTGTTTTGATACATACTAGCTTGTACTAGCACCATTTTAGTTTTTCTTAACATCTCACTATTGTTGCATGCATGGAACTGTTTTTCAAGAATGATTGTTGATTCGTTGACTCGCCTCACCCACATGCATGTTGTTACGTTTTCTGAATCTATCATTCACCATTTTCATGCACAATCATTCACTTATGCTTACACTCAGTATCGTCGTGCATTTGCATTCACATTTGCTTTCAGTTTCCCATCAACAAGTCTCGACAACCTTGGCCCGGACTCTGCCTCACCAAGACAGCATTGCGCAATCCTAAGAGGGAAGGCTTTGTCTTACTCTCTGGAAATGTGCCTTTCTTCCTAGTGACTGTCTTCCAATCTTACATTGTGCAATTATGAGGGATAGTGACTGCTAGCCCATAAAATTATGCAATGTAGCCACTGAGCCTGCAACCATTTCCAGCTGAGATTGTGCATTACACAATTCTAGCAGTCAGCAGCGAAACTAGACTATGCATTGCGCAGTTCTACTAGTCAGTCAGCCTCCCAGCAACCTAGAGTGTGCCTTGCGCAGTCTTGGCAGTCAGTCTCCCAACGTCCCGGAAGAAATTGTACAACCTTCATGATCAGTCACATAGGTATGTTACAAGTCAGTTCTCAAGCTCATTTTAGTTTACGACTGACAGATTGCTTGCCATGAGTGTTTCCATGTCTCCAGGTATCGTAGGTGTTCATCTGCCTCTCAGCATCACAAGTATAATGGTTTCCCAGAGAGCAGAGTCGAAGACACCGTTCAGATCACACTTGGGGATGCAGTTGATCAAGTGTCTATGGACTTGCCTACCCATGAAGACATCAAGTTGTTCGTAGACAAGGACATCAATATATGATGGCAGCAGCATCATAGCAAGTAGCATCATGAACAACAGTTGAAGGTAGCATACCAGATGCAACGAATGCAAGAGTAAGGTTGTTGACAACACAGAGGCATAACAAAGTTGCAAGCTCAAGCAAACCCACTTTTGGTAAAAGCAACTTTGGAGACTCGGGCTATGAAGTGACGGCATGACATGAATATCACACGAAGGTAGAGAGTGGAACAGAGGAGGAGTTTCATGCGCTTAAGCAACAACTCAAGGAAGAATGAGAGCTGCATAGACAAGAGAATGAGTTGTAGCAAGAACATGTATAGTAGTGGGTGCAACATGAACTCACGGATGAAACAGCGCCCGTACAAGTTAAAGATCCATCCCGGCGGATTTCATAGAGCAGACATGGTGAGTAGTGTTGTTGATCGCACACAAGGGAATTCAATAGCATGCATGCCATCGTGTGCACACATGTGATCCCACCCATTCAGCACACTCACTGAGGAAAAGACAAGAAGTAAGTACAACTGGAGTTGAACATGTAGTTGACAGTTGATGGGCATGACCGCTAGAACACATTGGAATATCAACATGGACACTATGCATCAGTGTGTTGCCGGTTCGTCCGCACCCAAGAAGACCATGTGCATGTTAGCAGACGAGTTGGATGGAGGAGCCACACCAATGCACCCGAATGCAACGGAGGCAAGAGTTCTCTTCAGTAAGATGTCACCATGGAGCACATGCACACCATCATGGATGACCAAGCTTGGCATCAACTCACCACCTTCACCATCATAAGCATGCCAAATAGTTGGTCTCACCAAATGGATCGAGTGCCAGTGATGTCTTGCATGGCTTTCTCAAGCCATTTTGTCTCACATGGGAACATGTGCATTCTAATGTAATGTCTTGTCAAGTGGAAGTTCAAGTGTCGATAGCTGGATGTAACATCCATGGAGCAGATGAAGAGTCATGAGGGTAGATGAACTATCACAAAGGAGAATGTCAAGGGTCACCCCAACCTTTGCTATAAATAGAACCTCATAACTCATTTAAAGGCTTTTAGTCAGCCAAGCTTCTGATAAGACTATCTTGGGGAGAGCTTGGATAGTATTATAATGATCCTTGGCTTCTCCACTTCGTAGATCCAGTACATCTCTTTCGAGGAGGAGACAGTTGTGGTTGTAATGTTCTACTATCGGAACTAGTGGTTGGACATGGATGTATTGTATGACTGGAACTTACACTTATTAATATAACAAGAGCCATCACGTTTCATGGATATGTTGTATTATATTCTATGTTATCCAGTTTACTCTAAATGATATATGTATTAGTTTGCTTACGCATGCATATATAGCTATTCGTGTATGTATGTATGAATCTTTCTAAAATGTGTTGTTGGTTTAAACATCACTTTGGATTGCTTGCTAACTAGCCTTCCATGTTGTGATACATCTTCGCTCGTGTGTTCCCTTCTAAACTGCGTGCTATCACAGGTTTCCAAGGGGTGCACTCATCTCAACCCCCGTGTGTTAGAACCTCTCATGCGCCTTCCTTGGCTCACTGTAATTGTCACACCCTTGCTACCAATAGAGTTATCTTAATTTCCTTTGTGCGAAATCACGGTCAAGGCATTACCATAAGATTCACTGCTGGGACTCCTACACCAAACAATCTAAGGTCTAATTGGCACCCCTTACCGAGGAGATCCCCAAAACATGTTGGCAGGTCTAACACTGTCAACATTTTGGCGCTAGAAGGAGGGCCAGATGACAAGCTGAGTCCTCACATCTATTTTGAATCTCTACATATCTATCATGACTAACTACTGAGTTTCTCTTCCAGAGTGTATGTCTTATGGAAACGATTTCATTATATCGGAAAATCTCTCGGATAACTTGTCTCATAAAACATATGATGGTGGAGGCCACATATCCTTGATTAGGCACGCGGTCGGCATTGTAGGCTCATGCGAAAGGCATGGAATCTTTGAAGAATACATGACCTGCGCATTGTTCATCTACATGCTTCGAGGGTACCCAATGCACTGGTGTGCTACGCTGCCCGAAAAATCTATTCATTCTCTTGCTCATCTAGTCGTAGAGATAGATAGTGCTTTCAATCACTTTAACTATAAAGAAATCAACAAAGAAATTCTGGAATTACGAAAATCACCCGATGAATCCATTGAATAGTTTTACACACGCTTTTGTAATCTTGCATACCGATTCCCCGAAGATGATATTGACTGGGAATTTCTTGATGGAAGATTTGAGTATCTTCTTCACATATCTGAACCCTGATCAGCACACTTTGGTGATGGAGCTGTGCAATCATAGGCCAGCATAGTTGCTATCACAAGTAACTGTCCACCTTCACCTCATCAAAAAGCTCCATCACCGCGGAGTGATGTGGGAGATAGTGCACGCAAATTTGTTGAAATGTCGCATCCTCCCATCTCATCTGCTCTTGAGATTAGTGCAGATTTGGCTTGCAAGCCTGTTGGTTGTCATGTGGATTCATTCCCTCAACCTCCATCCCTGTTTTCAGTTGATCCTCTCGATTGTACAGTCATGTGTTCTTCCATTTCGAATTCCTCACCTGTTGTGAACAAGGATCAAGTTGTCGACGGAGTTGGTGTTATGCGACCAACATGCGCCATCATTCATGATGAGTGTGTGCGGGAATTTAAAGAAGAACCCGTGGTGAAGGATGACTCCTTTCCGGCCGCGCCTCATTCGCTTTATCTTGACATCCCTTGTGATTCTGTCAATGCTGATTTCCCCTGTGAAAACTCATTTCTGAATGTTTCTACTTCTGATCATTCACAGGAAACATCGGATGTCAGTCTATCATTACATAGTGGAGAGGACACATCTTCCTCCAAAAATTTGTCCAATCTGTCATCTGTCATTTCTGAAAACACATAGGGTGAACTTATTCTCTTCTCATCTACCCCTCTCCCTGATTCATCAAATCATGAGGATGCCAACAAACATCCTAAATTTTCTAATCTTAGCTATCATGACCTCTCTACTTCTTCATCTGATCACGATGTTGATTCAACCATTGTTAATCTATCTAATACGTTGGTCTCCGATAATCTATCTGTCAACAAAGTCGAAACCCTGCAAGTTGTCGAGGCACTTCAGCCCAAGCTGATGGTTATGTCATGCCCTCCCTTTCCTGAGGATGGTTTCACTTCTGATTAGAAAATTGTTGAAACACTCAAGGTTCCTCATCGCTCTCTTCTCTGCATTGAAGATCAACCAAACACCCAGATTTTGCTTCCTCCACTCGAACTACACGATCCCATCGCTCATACGTTCGAGGAATCTTACACAGCAATCACACATGCACAACGTAAGTGGTATACCTTTCTCACGTTTTCTTGCTTGTCACGGTCAAAAGAATGCATACACACAAAATCTGCATGCAGTGTAGCACAGCACCATGGCAGTTCCACAGAATGCATGTCATGTGCTTTCACTCATTTTTGTTATGTGGACGCTTTTAAAATCAGAGTGTTTTTGTCTGCACTATTACATCTTTCTTTTTTTCTGGTACACACAGTTGTCTTGTTCACAAACCATGCCTTCACCAACATGGGTCAACCAATGCATCAGTGGTTGCATTGGAAGTATCACTTCACGTGAGATGGCCCATGCACCGTTAGCTTAGGAGTATGAGTAGTGTTTGCTTTCAGTTTGTTTGCTTACATGCTTATTTGCTTACTTGCTTTGTTGGTGTGTTTGTCAGCTTGCTTGTTTTCTTACTCACTTTGCTTTCACGTTTTCTTTTGCTTCTGTTTTGCTTTGTTGTTTGTTTGCTTGTTTTGTTCATAGGTGAGTTTCACATGAAACCATGTATTACTCTTGAAACAAGTTGGGTAAAATACAAGAGGACTTGTCCAACTATCAACATTTGGTTATTTGTTGTTCGCTCTCTTATCTAAGAATTGTTGTCTTCATTCCATGATACATCAATGGAAAATATGTACTGTTCAAAGTAAACCTTGGTGAAAACACAATACTTGCGTGCTAACTAGTATCACCTACTCTAGTCAGTTGTTTTTGGGTTAACCATTGTCAGCCCAGTTAAGTAGAGTAAGGTGCGGGGAAAACCTTAACAGGCACGTCAGAGGTATAATAAACTACTTCTCTATAGGAACAACCTCTTCTGCTCTCAATAAGTCAAGATCCCTCTTCCACCTCTGAAATGAATAAGTGTTATGCATAGTTAGGAAGATGACAAATGAAAAAGTAAAAAAAAAAAATGAATAAGGCAAAAGAAGAGAAAGGCTTCCTGAGCAGAGAAGTGATGCAAGTAGCTCAGTCGAGGTACTGACTAGGCTTGTTGGTAGCGGAGCCATGCTTGTTTTCCTATGTGACTCCGTCTGGGTACTGTCTAGACCTGTTGGCAGCAGACCAACACTAGAGATGAAATTAAGACTTTGACGACTATACTGCTTGTGCACCACCATACCCCTTCACCCCAATCGAAACAACTATGTTGACTTGGCTTGGAATGTGTGTCAATCGAATAAGTTCTTGGCAGATGCTACATCTTACAATCAAGAAAGTGTGGAAACCAAGACGAACTGAGAACTGAACAATACTTCCAAAGGTGTTAGACTTTCTTTTCATGAACAAGGTCCATTCAAAGAGTTGCAGTTCTACTAGTGTGTTGCCAAGTGTTGTAGTGGCTACAACCACCCTCCAAAATTTTGCCTTAGCTTCATTTTGGAGCCTCCCTACCAACCTTTCATAACAGCATGTCTTGCTTTGTCGAGTACACAAACCTCAGTGCTTTTCTTGCAGAATGACAGCATGCCCATCAGAACTTGTTGCATTCCTCCAGACTTGGTCCAGCTACAGGCTGAGTAGCTCCCTCAAGGAATTGCAAAATTTTGGAGGGAAACCAGCCTTCCCTCATGAAATTGTGCAATTCTATCTATCAGCCTGTTGGGCTCCAGAATTGCACAATTTTTCTAGTCAAGCTTCATCCAAAAAATTGTGCAATTCCTCCCAGCAAGGATGCTCAACCAAGGAATTGTGCAATCCTAGGTAGCAATCAACTGCTCTACCTAGAAATTGCATAAACCTCTTGGGCAGTCAACCCAATTCCCTTCCTGAAATGCACATTTTCTCCTAGCAGTTGAGCAGCCTCTTGCATGTGTAGTTGAGTTGATCGGTTCCCTCTCGAACCGAGCAAACCCTATTTTCATGCATGGGCTGCTTCTCCCAAGGCAACATGCAAAGGCATCCCTTGATTTAGGGATCTACTTTTAGCAGTTCGAGGTTGCATGCAAGGATCATCTTGAAAACCTCCCACCAAGTGTCGTTCTTCCTATATTTGTGGCATGTGTGTCACATCTTCGATTTTATCAAAACTCATGAACCGGATGCTGCAGAGCTCATTCCTAACATCAACCTTGCATCTCTAACATCCCACATCGCATCTAGGAGTCGTTGGCACATTCAGCTCAACTGTTTTGGGGTAAGCCCGCCTCCCATGTCTCATGTTTCAATTCTGGCGCTTTTTGTGTTTCTCTTCATATGAAAGATGTCTACATGATTTCAGTGAGCGCTTGCTGTCGTTTTGATACATACTAGCTTGTATTAGCACCGTTTCAGTTTTTGTTAACAACTCACTATTATCACATGCATGAAACTGTTTTTCATGAACGGTCACCGATTTGGCGATTCACCTCACCCACATGCATGTTGTTATGTTTTCTAAATCTACCATTCACCATTTTCATGCATGATCATTCACTTACGCTTACACTCAATATCACCATGCATTCGTATTCACATTCGCTTTTAGTTTCCCGTCGGTGAGCTTGGGCAACCTTGGCCCAGACTCTGCCTCACCAAGATAGAATTTCACAATCTTGAGAGGGAAGGCTTTGTCTTCCTCTCAAGAAATGAAAATTTTGGCCCAGTGACTATCTTCCAGTATTGCATTGTGAAATTCTGAGGGACAGTGACTATTGGCCCAGAAAATTGTGCAATGCAATCATTGAGCCTGTAACATTGCCAGCTGAGATTGTGCATTGTGCAATTCCATTAGTCAGTAGCCAGACTGGACTGTGCATTGCATATTTCTAGCATTCATTCAGCCTCCCAGTAGCCCAGACTGTGCCTTGCGCAATCTTGGCAGTCAGTCTCCCAACCTCCCAATGGAAATTGCGCAACCTTCATGATCAATCACACAGGTATGTTGCAAGTCAGTTCTCAAGCTCGTTTTAGTTTTCGACTGACATATTGCTTGCCATGAGTGTTTCCATGTCTCTAAGTATCCTAGGTGTTCATCTTCCTCTCAGCAGCATAGGGACAATGGTTTCCCAGAGAGCAGAGTCGAAGACACCGTTTGGAGCACACTTGGGGATGCAGTCGATCAAGTGTCTATGGACTTGTGTACCCATGAAGACATCAAGTTGTTTGTTATGAAACCAGCTCAAGAAAAAGATAGAAAAGATAGATCAACGCCTTATAATTCAGCCTCTTCGAGGGGGCAACCTCCTTTATATTACATAAATGAACAATTCTTGGATGATTCAAATGACAAAACCTCCTTTCTATATATAGGAGTCTAAGGAGTCACAATATAACCCAGCCAACCTAACAATAATAATATAAAGCCACAAAAATAACAATAGAGGGATTCTATGGGGCACAGTAATAACAATATGGGGACAATATGGGCACAACAATATTAATAATGGATACAACTTCAATAGTAATGGGGTAATCACTAGTATTATAGGTACCCAACATTGTTCATAGACAAGGACATCAATATATGATGGCAGCAGCATCACAGCGAGTAACATCATGAACAGCAGCTGAAGGCAGCATACCAGATGCAACGAATGCAAGAGGAAGGTTGTTGACAACACAGAGGCAGAACAAAGTTGCAAGCTCAAGCAGATCCACTTCTGGTAAAAGAAACTTTGGAGACTCAGGCTATGAAGTGACGGTGCGACATGAAGATCATGCGAAGGAAGGTAACGGAATAGAGAAGGATTTTCATGTGCTCAAGCATCAACTCAAGGAAGAACAGGAGTTGCATACACAAGAGAATGAGTTGTGGCAAGAACATGTACAACAATGGACGCAACATGCACTCATGGATGAAACTTTGCCCATACAAGTTAAAGATCCATCCCAGTAGCTGGCACAGAGAAAACATGGTGAGCGGTGTTGTTGATTGCATGCAAGGGAATTCCGTAGCATGCATTTCATCATGTGCATGCATGCGATCCCACCCATTCAGCACACTCACCGAGGCAAAGACAAGAAGCAAGCCCAACTAGAGTTGAACATGTAGTTGACAGTTGATGCGCATGACCACCAGCACACACTGGAAGATCAACACGGACACTATGCATTAGTGTGTTGCTGGTTCAGCCACACCCAAGAATACCATGCACATGTTAGCAGACGAGTTGGATGGAGGAGCCACGTCAATGCACTTGGATGCAACAGAGGCAAGAGTTTTCTTGAGCAAGATGTCATCATGGAAACGATTCACACCATCACGGATGACCAAGCTTGGTATTATCTCACCACCTTCACCATGACAAGCATGCCAAGAGTTGGTCTCACCACAATGGACTGAGTGTCAGTGATGTCTTGCATGGCTTGCTCAAGCCATTTTCTCACATGGGCACATGTGCATTGTAATGTAACGTCTTGTCAAGTGGAAGTTCAAGTGTTGATAGTTGGATGTAACATCCATAGAGTAGATGAAGAGTCATGAGGGTAAATGAACTGTCACAAAGGGTAATGTCAAGGGTCACCCCACCCTTTGTTATAAATAGAACCTTATAACTCATTGTAAAGGCTTTTGGTCAGCCAAGCTTTCGATAATACTATCTTAGGGAGAGCTTGGACAGTATTGTAACGAGCCTTGGATTTTCCACTGCACATAGCTAGTACATCTCTTTGGAGGAGCAGGTGGTTGTGGTTGTCACGTTCTGCTATCGGAACTAGTGGTTGGACATGGATGTATTGCATGCCTGGAACTTAAACTTCTTAATATAACAATAGCCAACACGTTTCATGGATATGGTGTATTGTGTTCTATGCTATATGGTTTACTCTAAATGATATATGTATTGGTTTACTTACCCATGCACGTATAGCTATCTGTGTAAGTATGTATGAATATTTCTGAAATGTGTTGTTAGTTTAACCATCACTTCGGATTGCTTGCTAACTTGCCTTCCATGATGTGATGCATCTTCGCTCGTTGTTCCCTTCTGAACTGCGTGTTATCACAGGTTTCTAAGGGGCACACTCATCTCAACCCCCATGTGTTAGAACCTCTCATGCACCTTCCTTGGCTCACTGCAGATGTCACTCCCTTGCTACTAACAGAGGTATCTTACTTTCCTCTGTGCAAAATCGTGATCAAGGCATTACCATAAAACCCACTGCTGGGACTCCTACACCAAATGGTCCGAGGTCTAATTGGGAATTCTTACCGGGGATATCCCCATACATGTTGGCGGGTCCAGCACCGTCAACACATTGGTCCATGATATAAATCACCTAAGTGAGCTATGGCACTAAAGCTTGGCCCATCTACATTATGAAGCTCTTACAAACTTGAAGAAATTGGTCTTTGGTATTCCCGATTTTCAAGCTCAACGTGATGGAGTATTTCCAAGTTGTGCCAGTGGAAAGAAGACAAGGGGACCATTCCCCTCTAGCAAGAACAAGATGAATTACATCCTCCAACTCATTAATTATCATCTATGTGGTTTGATGCCCGTGCGTTCTATTAGTGGCCATCTCTACTACATCACCTTCGTTGATGACTTCTCAATAAATACATGGATATATTATTTGAAGCACAAGGATGAAGCCTTCGAAATGTTCAAGTAGTTCAAAGATTTGGTCGAAAATCAAATATGGAAGAAAATTAAGATATTAAGCTCTGACAATGGTGGAGAGTACATATTAAAGGATTTCATTAATTTTTGCAAGAAAGAAGGTATCAATAAAGAGACTATTGTGGCCTATAATCCCAAACAAATGGAGTGATTGAAATAAAGAACAAGTCTATTTTAGAATCCGCTCGTGTCGTGCTCCATGATCAAATGTTGTCGAAGTTCCTTTGGGGAGAAGCAACAAACGTTGCCATATATGTTCAAAATAGGGTACCTCATCATGCATTGGACAACAATATCCATGAAGTGTTCACAGGTGTTAAGCCTGATGTTAGCCACCTTCCTATGTTTGGATACCCCGTATATTTTTATGTGCCTAAGGACAAAAGAAACAAGTTGGAACCCACAGGAAGAAAAGGTATGTTCGTTGGATATTATGAAAATTCTAAATCATTTAGAATATATATTCATATTCAAAGGAAGGTTGAAATTAGTAGGGATGTAAAGTTCGATGAAGATTTTTCCCTTGGGAAAGTAAGGTACCTCCCTCTTCTCCTCCTCCTAGGAAGAGGAATTATGATATGGATATTTTAGATGGCACTTCCATGCCTGAATCTGAGACAGACATTGTTAATGATCCCATGGAGCCCATGGATCTCTTAGATCCTCCTCCAAGTGATCCTCCTACTAGGAAGAGACTCTCATATTTCATGACAAGTCAAAGCACATAGAGATTCAATATCATTACATTTGACACATGGTATAGATAGGAGTTGTTAGATTTCATCATATATTGACAAATGAGCAGATTGCAAATATTCTCTCCAAGGCTTTTCCAAAATGGAAGTTCTTCATCTTTATAGAGAAACTTGGACTGACATATGTGATCCCTCCTGATAAGTGGCATCATTGATCAATAACACTCAGCATATCTACTCCCCCATGGTGCAGCTCCCAAGGTGGGAATGGGGCATTGAGGGACCTTGGGGTTGAGGGAACTCTAGAAAATAGGTGTGTGTTATCCCTACTCATGTAGCAGGTCAAGTATCTCCTCTATTGTCACCTATAGGGTTTCTGTGATTCTTGTCTATGTTGGCAAGTCAAGTATCTCCCCCTATCTTGGTATTTATATAGCATACCCCAGTTGGCATCTTACCCACAAGTTAGGCTTGTTGGGATTTTCCCTCCCCATCTAGCCAATGGATTGAGGAAGCTTGGGGATGTGTGATCCCTACCTCTGGTAAGTCGGGTATATCAACCAAACTTGGATTATGATGCAAGTGTTATACCACATGACTCCTGAGGGTCATTGATAGGAATATCGGCAAGAAATAGGATGGATTGAAATGTGCTCCCCTATATCACCTATTGCTTGATATGGGGTTGAAGATGTTTTTCTCCCCCATCTAGATTCAAGTTGATATGTTCTCCTTGATATTGTTTCTGATTGAGAGATTCTCTCTGAAATTATAAAGGGTGGTATCTAATTCTCCCTGTTGATACTTCTTCTTTAGATTCAAGAATGTTTTTGCAGATAGAGTTAAGAAGAGATGGGACATGACGACAGGATACACATGATATGATGCGGTTGGAATTTATCCCTAGTTAAGAGGGAGTGTTAATTTGGAATATCAGTGACAAATTACAACCATGGTACTAGATTCATATTTGCGAGAGGACCAATTTTGATTATTGAAGCGCTCAGTTTGGGTAAGGGAAAGTGTACTTCTAAAGAAAAGCCCACATATGCACAATTGGATAGACCCACCCTAATAGGAAATCGGTCACCCTTAGAAGCCTATAAAAATAAGTGACCTCAATCTCATTTGGACATCACCAAGCATCTACTTCTTCTCTTCTTCATCGATTGGTTCACACAAGTTTGAGGTTGGGTCGACGAAAGAGGTTCCCACAAGTCCAAAAATACAGGGTCAGAAGTTCGCATGGGTTCTAGGGTTTCTGGGTCACAACCGCAAACTCGTAAAAAGAAATTTTCAGTCACAACCACTGGCCAGAAGACTCAAGGGAGTAGTTGGAAGATCTCAACCGCATGCACAGATCCTCCTCTGTGTGTTGGGTTTCTAGGCTAAAATTTGACAGTTGACTATAGTTGACCGCAGTTGACCGAAGTCATATCAAGATGACTCAGATCGAGGTTGTTGCTAGGAACATATTTTTGAATTTTGTTGGGTTATTTTTTCTAGATGATTTTGTATTGGTCTCATTGTAATCTCTTCTAAACATTTTATGATAATATAATAGAAGAATAATTTTCAAAGGGTTTTCCCTGTAGTGGGTTTTTCCCTAGTCTTTGACCAAATCTGGTGTCTCTTGTTGATGTGTTGATTGTCTCCTTTTTCATTTCATTTATTGTTCTATCTCCAATTATTGTTGATGGTTGGAAAGATTAATTGATATTGTAAATATTTCAAAGTAAAGTACTAAATTGGGCTAAATTAATTGATATAGCATAGAACAATCTAAAAATTTAACACCCCAACCTCTGGAATTCGTCTCCCATAATTCTTTTATGATAAATACTTACATTGCAAAATGAGATTAAGCAATTTGGGTTGTCACAAACCCCTCCCCCTTGGGGGCATGTCATCCTCGGTGTTATTTACCGATATGTAACATAAAATGCATGCTTAAAACAAACACATACTACTTATAGAGCTTTATATACATAGCTCTATACAACATTTATAGTTCATATACATTTTATTTAACCAATAAACAAAAAGGGATATGCTTCCCTCATTCAGTTATCCATTTCTCAAGTTGCTTCCTTGGGCCCAAAGTGCCTCCATTGTACTTTGACTTTCTCTATTTGTCGATTTTAGAGCATGGTCCTCCTTCAATCTAGGATGCATAGTGGCTCTGGCTGGAACTCTCTCTCTGGTTCTACCTGTAGCACAGACCAATCAATCACATGATTATAATCATGTACATATATTTTAAGTAAAGAAACATGGAAAACATCATATATTTTTATTGATGGAGGTAAGGCAAACTTGTAGGCCACTGGTCCAATCATTTCAAGGATCTCAAAAGTTCCACAAAAACGAGGTGCCAAATTGGTGCATGACCCAATCTTTAAGGAACTTTTCTTAGGCTTAATCTTCAAATAGACATGTTCCCCAACTTGGAACTCTTTATGTACCCTAAGTTGATCTGCATAGATTTTCTACCTGTCATGTGCCACCTTCAAATTTGTTTGATGATTTGAACTTGTTTCTCCATTTCTTTGAGCATATCAAGCCCAATAAGGACCCTTCTTACTAGATCACTCTAACTAATAGGAGTATTACAACTCCTCCCATACAATGCCTCAAATGGGCTCATCTTCAAGGACCCTTAGTAACCATTATTATATGCATATTCTATAAGTGTAAGATACTCTTCCCACTTATTTTGCTACTACATTACATACATCCTCAACATATCTTTGAGGATCTAGTTCACCCTTTCTATTTTTCCATCCGTCTATGGATGATAAGAAGTACTAAAGTCCAATTAGTCCCCAATCCTACAAATAGATCCTTCCAAAACATGGAAGTGAACTTAGAATCCCTATCTGAGATGATCTTCTTGTAACTCCATGCAACCTCACAATCTCCCTTATTAAAATTTGGGCCACCTCACTAGCTCAGTTGGAGGATTTGACCACCACAAAAAGATCCACCTTTCTCAACTTATCAGTCACCACCATTATCACTTCTTGTTGTCTCGAGGTCCTTGGTAATCCTGTAATGAAATCCATGGAGATCACCTCCCACTTCCATTCCAGAATGGGAATGGGCTGCAATAAACTTGTTAGATGTTTGCACTCAACTTTCACTTGTTGGAATTCTATGCATTTAGCAACAAAATCAACCACTTCTTTCTTCAAATTTGGCCAAAAATAAAACTTTTTAATGGTTGTGAGAATCTTTTGGTACTCGAGATGGCCTGAATATGGCTTGTCATGGAATTCTCTCATGATGAGCCTCTTCAATTCCTCACTATTTGGAACACAGACTCTATTCTCGAATTTGATTAGACCATCGCCTGTGATATGATACTCTTCATCCTCATCAACTTGTTGCAACTCTTTTATTTCCTAGTATTTTTCATCATGTTGTCTTGCATATTTTACCCTTTCTACTAGGTCTATTTCATAAAAACTTATCGTTGCCAAATGATTTAATTGAATCCTTTTGCTAAGAGAATTTGCCAGCGTATTATCTTTTCCCTTTATGTATCAGGTTTGAAAATAAAACTTTCTAAGTGTGGCTACCAACCTTGCTTTCCTTGCATTTTAATTAGGTTGTATAAAATAAATACTTCATCCCTCCATGATCAGTCATTAGGTTGAATTTTCTGCCAAGAAGGTAGTGTCTCCACACTTTAGTGCATGAAAAATGGAAATTAGTTCCATATCATGCGTTATGTAATTTTGTTCATGTTCATTTAGCTTTTGGGACTCATAGCACACCACTTGACCTTCCTGCATTAACACTCCACTGATCCCTTCCTTACAAGCATCTCTACATACTACAAAATCTTTACCAGGATCTGCAATCCTCAACACCAGTGTACAGTGAGCAACTATTTCTATTGTTTTAATCAGTTTTCCATTCAAAATTCTTTCCTTTTCTTTGGAAGGATGTAATAGGATGGTCTATCTTGGAGAAGTTTCGAATGAACCTCCTATAATAACCTTCCAATCCCATGAATGATCTAACCTCCTTCACATTCTTTGTTGTCGACCATTCCATGATCGCCTTAATATTATTTGGTTCAACTACTACTCCCTCCCTTGAGACTATATGCCCCAAGTAATGAATTTGTGTTTGGAAGAAATTGCATTTACTAACTTTTCATCAAGCTTATTCTCTCTTAGGAGTTGCAATTCTTCCACCAAATTCTTTTCATGCTCTTCTTTAGTTCTTGAATACATGATCCAGATCTCGGGAGGAGGCCCCCAAGATCTAAAATATTGAAATGGATCTTGGGGGGGAGACCCAAAAGATCTGAATAATTGAAATGCTAGAAGAAAATAGGAAACACATATTAAACACAACCACCAAGAAACATTTTATTAAAATAGAGAATAACTATAAAAGCTACTTTGTGGTGGAAAATATGTCCTTTTACAAAATTTGAATTGTTACTTATATTCTTTTTTTGTTACAATACCACAGGTAAATTCCATGGGTGGGTAAATACCATGGGTGGGTGAATACCATGGGTGGATATCACTTACAATACCATGATCGCCATGGGAGGATGAATTCCAATTGTGGATTCCACTTACAATACCATGGCCAAATACCATGGGTGAATGAATACCATGGGTGGATTCCACTTACAATACCATGGGTAAATTCCATGGGCAGATAGATACCATGGGTGTATGTCATTTTCCATTCAGATCATTCCTCCCTCCTTAAGAAGCAATGGTCCCCATTACATGAAGTTCCCTCCTGATAAGCCTGTGTTGAATATGAAAAGGCACTAAAGAGAAGGGTTTTGTGTGGTTAACCCATAACCCTAATGAACGAAGATCAGAGGATAAAGATACCTTGTAATGCTTGTGACCAATTGTGATATTGACAGTGTTCAGCCTAAAAAATGGACTTCGATGAAGTGTGGGTTTGAGGATGACCCATAACCATGAAAAATGAAGATCTGAGGATAGAGATACAATGTAATGCTTGTGACCAACTGTGATACTAACATTGTGTGGCCTAGCAAATGGACTTCAATGACAAATATTTTATGCGGTTGACCCATAACTATGATGTTGATTGTTGATGAAGTAGCAGGAGCCTACATAGCCTGGGGTGGGAGGCCACGTCTCCAAATAACCCAAGACGAATGTTGTTATTCGGAAACTGATGAATGTGAAGCAGGTTCCTACTAAAGCAGGGTGGGAGGTCACGTCTCCAAAGGAAATCTGCTCTGAATGTTGCTTCAGATATAAAAACTAATTTAAAATGGGCATAACTCGGTCAATATAACTCAGAATATTTATTATAACCTATTTTTGGAAATAGAATGATCATTTTGCATCTTCCCATGTGATTGAAATCCCTATCTGGACACTCTGGAAACTCATATTCATGCTGCAATTGTCCTGTCGTCATAAAAGTTTGGAAAAAATAGTTGATTTTAAATCAATGATATCTCCCTCATTCAAACTCCGATTTGACCAATTTTTTTTTAATTGGGTGATTTTTCAAGAGGAACTCAGATATGCAATCATTTTTTTGAAATTCTGCACAAAAAACTACAAAAAATGATAGGAGAGTTGTCGTCCATGAATTGTCATCAGAAAAAAATTTGCAACGCAACTAATTTCCCTCATCCGGACTCTGATTCAACTGATTTTTTTTAATTTGGGTATTTTTCGTAGCGAATCTAGATATGTTATTTTTTTTGTGAATTTTTCACCAAAAAATTTAGATATGATCTACAAACTCGCCACCCAAAAAAAATTAAAATTAAAATTAAAATAAATAAATATACATACATACATACATACATACATACATACATACATACATACATACATACATATATATATATCTTACCGATTTTCCCAAGAAAGTGCTATGTGGAGGTTGTAGCACGTGCTTGAATTTTGTTGAATATTGTTGCAAAATTTTAAAACTGAAATATGTGTCAAACCCTCATTCCCATGGAGATGTAACCTGAATCTGATACCATTGATCTAGATCTTGGGAGGAGGCCCCCCAAGATCTAAAAAATTGAAATGGATCTTGGAGGGAGGCCCCCAAGATCTGAAAAATTGAAATCCCATAAGAAGATAGGAGAACACACATTAAAAAAAACCACCTAGAAACTTTTTATTAAAATATCTCCTTCATTTGAACATTGTGGTGGAAAATATGTCCTTTTACAAAATGCGACTTGTTACTTATAACCTTTTTTTGTTACAATACCACAGGTAAATACCATGGGTGAATGAATACCATTGGTGGATGTCACTTACAATACCATGGGTAAATTCCATGAGCGGATAAATACCATGGGAGGATGAATGCCAAGTGTGGATTCCACTTACAATACCATGGGTGGATGTCATTTTCCATTCAGATCAATACACCAATATATCATCAACAAAAGCAATGACAAATTTGTCCAAATAAGGATGCAGCACACTATTCATTAGACACATGAAAATGGCAAGGGCATTAGTAAGCCCAAGGGGCACCACTAAAAACTCGTAGTGCACGTATCTTGTTCAAAAAAAAATCTTGTGGATATCCTCTTCTTTGATGCGCACTTGATAATACACAGACCTCAAGTCGATCTTGGAAAATATTGTTACTCCCCTCAGTTGATCAAATAAGTCATCAATACATGGAAATAGATATTGGTTCTTAATGGTCACTTTATTCAATTATCAGTAATCAATATAGAGTTGGAGTTTCCCATCCTTTTTCTTTACAAATAATACTAGATCTCCCCACACTGACACACTTGGTCGTGTGTAACCTTTACCAAGCATTTCTTTTAGCTGCAATTTTAGCTCTATCAACTCAGGAATACTCATCTTGTATGGCTCTTTGGGTGTTGGTGTTGCTTCAGGAACCAATTTAGTAGAGAAATTGACTTCCCTATGAGGTAACCCAATTAAATATGTTAGAAACACATCCTCATATTTTTGCAACACCGGATGCTTCTCCAATAATTCACTTTCTTCTTTCCCAATGCTATCATTAACCTCTTTATCATTGGACATTTGCACAAAAAAAAGATTACAACCCTTCTGGAAAGTTCATTTAGCTTGCATTTTGTGATTAGTCTGACTAAAATTGGTTTTTTCTTGCCTTATAATATTTTCCTTTTCCCAACATCGTCCAAGCATTCAATTTCTTTGTCAAAAAAAACCACTTTGGTCTTGTGCATGTACAACCAATTCATGCCCAATATTATGCTATACTCACCCAATGGCAACAAATCTAAGTGTGCTATTGTGGGCATGCCATTTACTTAAAATTCACATTCAACATCACCCAATGACTAACTTTTCTCCTTTTCTCAGTTTCCAATTGAACTAACCATGGCTCTGTGTGCAATTCCTTAGTCAATTTACACTTTTCCACAAGCTCTGAGATGACATAGCTATAGTTAGAACCAAGGTCAATTAAAATGGAAATGAATTCAACAGACATCTTACCTTCCATCTCAAAAATGGATTCTTGGTGGTCTTCTTGGTGATTTTCCATGACTACATAAATTCTAGGCAAGCTCTAAGTTGTGTCCCCCACTGTGCAAGCTTCCTGGGCACTATAAATCTTAGGCCCTTTGTTTATTTGATGTAGTTAGTCCCTTTTACGGTGGTTTTAAACACATGTACAACACTTTAATTTCTCCTTTACCTCAATTCTTTGTTGCTCTACCATTGGTTGTTGTGTATTCCCCTTAGCAGTTGGACTAGTTTTATGTTGGAATCAATTCAATGAAGGTCATTTTTTACTTCCCTTTTTATCTGTGAATTTCTTGGGCCATTGCTTTTTAATTTTTCCATTGTTCTTTTCCTTCCAGACACTTTTAATTTCCGTCCTCTGCTTTGCCTACTCATAGAAATGTTTTAATTTCTTAATGGCATCATTCAATATATGATATTTCAGAAACTCAATTTTGTCTCTGAATGTCATAGGCAGTCCATTGATGAACCTATATATTTTTTTCTTCTCCTCCTTGAGATATGGCACATATCTCAACAACTATAGAAACTTGGTGGTGTATTCCTCATCTGAAATCTACCCCATTCTAAGCTCATAAAATTCATTTTCCTTGTTGTCATAGTATCACTCAGAAAAATATTGATTCTTAAAAAGCTTCACAAATTCACTCCAAGTCGATTCATCTTCAACAATGCCTTTGAAAATTTTCAAATCTTCCCACCATATATATGTCTTTCCTTTCAAACTATAGGAGGCAATATTAGCTTTCATATTTTCAAAATAATTATGAATTCTAAAAAAATTCTTCATGCCCAAAAACCAGGCTTTTGCATTTTCATATTTCTTCACATCTCCATCAAATGTGGGTGGATTGGCTCTCTTAAATTCCTATGGTATATAATTATTTTCTTTTCTTATATGATGATGATGATGAGGGTGATGATGGTGCCTCCTAATAGTATAGTTGGAATATCCAACAAATTTATGCACACATGTGTCGGTACTTCCTTTTGGGGCACTTAGTGATACATTCTCTTTCACATTGTCTTCACTCTCCCACCTATGCCTATGCCTCTTCCTGGACCTGCTACCATCTACTCCATTTTTTTCTCTTCTATTTATCAAAGGCTTTCCTTACCTCTATGACTAGTTCACATCTCATGCTGTTTATGCCTCTCCAAATCTGAGAGGCTTTGCAAGATAACTACATTGATTTCATATTTATTTTCCTAGGCTTTTACCAATATTTAATTTTTTGCCTTATATATTCTAACCTCGTCCCTTATACTCCTCAAATTATCCATCTAATCTGAAGAGTTTTCCCCTCCCACTTGGCCCACTGATATTTCTTCTTCATTTGATTTGGCCTCCTCATCTCCATCTTGTGACTGAAAGGAGCTATACTACACCATTCCAGTCCTCATTCTTGTGTCCTTCACTATCTTTGCTACTTATAATGTGTTGTAGAATCACACAAGATTGTTAACCACATATTAGATAAATCAAGAAAAATAAATCATGCCCCTGGTCATGCCTTTTATAGAGTTGTTATAGCAAACCATCTACAACAACAATCCATATTAGTACATCATTATCAGTAAATCAGCAAATTATTAACACAATATATAGGCTTTCATAATCAATGAAATACATCACTATCAACACCACAAAGGTATTTAAACAAGTTGTTAGTTTCTACTAGTTAAACAATCACAAAGCTAGCATATATACAGTCAAACAATTTAGACCGGTTTTTAACACCTAAACATTTGTTTAGTTAAATTCTAAAAATAATCATAATTCCTTCTTGTGGAAGTTCTATTCTTGTCCCATGATAGAACACATCCAGACCCAATGTTTAACTTGGATGCTCATATACCACCTATAAACACCCCTCACCTTAATACTTGGTGAAAAGTGTTCACTTGCTAATATGATCTCCCTTATCTCAGTTAGAGAGATGGGATAGAAAAATATTGTTTGGTCCTTGGAACTAGAAATAAGTATCACCATTGTGATCATCTCGTCAAGACAAGTCTCGTGATGTAAAATTTTACCCTAATCTGACCTCTAGATTAGAAGTTATGATCCTTTGAATATCTGACGAGTCTGAGGGAGCCATGTCATCAACTCTGCCACATGGAATCCATGTGGCTAACATCCACACACCACATGGCAACTTAGTAATGGTTATATACCTATTCATTACATGTTGGATCTTGACTCTATTCATCGGCAATAGCTCCAGGGCGTACCCCGGTTATATCATCCGGTACACATAAGCGTGGACCCTCTGCTCCTTGGTTATAACCCCTGGGTGTTACCTGACTATAATTTATGGGTGTAGGTTTTAACCCCATACAAAAATTACTTGCATACGAATTCTAAAAATAGAAAATAAACAATGTCGAGAGCATAACACATAAAACAAATATACACAAAGATTTTCCCCTGGATCCCAAAACCAAGACTACCAAATTGATTTTCCATTATGTTCCTTTCAATGTTACAATACATATATATACATGTCAAAGCATCCATAAACCCCAACCCATTAACCCTAGATTAGAACATAACCATAGTTCCCTTGACTAGATCTACAAAATACCATGGACCGAAAACCATCACACCCAAAACCATGTGCGAAATCCATGCACAAAACCATAGGTAGGTCCGCCCACCTAATATAGGATCCAAAAAAAAATTCTCGGGGTGTTTCCCTAAACCCCGTGCAGGGGGGATTCCACCCCCCTACTTACCCCCTGACAAGGGGGGTAGCCACCCCCCTTGTGACCCCTCGGCAGCTCACGCCCCCCCTGTAACCACCCCACGTGTGGGCTAGTCGTGGAAATAATATAACACAACCCAACAATCTCCCACTTGTTGTTTTCTTTCCACATGAGAGCTTAGTCATTGATCCATCCCTGCAATGCCCATTGTTTCTCTACACCAAGAGAACTTCTCAGTGTTCATAGACTTTGTCAATGCATCTGCAGTATTCTTCAAAGTGTCCACCTTTACCAGCAACACCTTTTTGTCTTCTACCATATCCCTCACAAAGTGATACTTAACATCAATGTGCTTTATCTTTGAATGATAAGCAGGGTCCTTTGCCAAGAAATTTTCACTTTGGCTTTCACAGTCTATCCTTATAGCTCATTGTACTAACCCCATACTTGAACATAATCTCTGCAACCAAACTGCTTCCTTACTTGCATGAGTGGTTGCCATGTATTCTTCCTCTGTAGTTGACAGTGCCACTATAGATTGTCTCTTACTCATCCAACTGACTGCACCTCCAAACAATTTAAACACATACCCACTTGTAGATCTTCTCTGATCTAGATCTCCAGCCCATTCTGCATCAACAAAGCCATGGATGTCCAAAACTTTTTCCAATCTTGGTCTTCCTTGGTAGCACAAACCATAATCACTAATTCCATGCAAATACCTAAAAATCTGCTTCACTATTGTCCAATGCTCCTTCCCTGGTTTTGACATAAACCTTCTTAATACTCCCACTGCATGTGCAATGTCTAGTCTCGTATAGACCATTGCATACATCAAACTACCGATTTCACTTGCATATGGAACACGGGACATGTCCTCTTCCTCTTCTTGTGTCTTGGGACACTGCTCAGCAGATAACTTTACACCTACAGGAATAAGAACCTTCACCGGTTTACTATCCTGCATATTAAACCTCTTCAGCATTGTCTCGACATACTTCCTCTAGTTTAACCAGAGCTTCCTCTTTGCCCAATCTCATTTAATTTCATACCCAAAATATAGTTTTCAGAACCAATATCTTTCGTGTCGAATTTGGAGGACAATTTGGTCTCCAAATCCTGGATAATTTCTTTGTCATTTCCAACCAACAACATATCATCCACATAAAAGACCAGATAAATAACACGGTCACCAATTAATTAAAATAAATGAGTGATCTGCTTTGCTTCTGGTGAAGAGTCCGCATATAAATGTATCAAATTTCTGATACCACATCCTTGGTGACTGTTTTAACCCATACATAGATTTTTTAACTTTCATACAAGTTCTTTCTTACCCTTCACCACAAAGCCTTCAGGTTGCTTCATGTAGATCTAGTCTTCCAAATCCTCGTGAAGAAATGTTGTCTTCACATCCATTTGTTCTACCTCAAAATCAAAAGCAGCAGCAACAGATAAAAGTAATCTAATAGAAGCTACCTTGGCAACAAGAGAAAAATATCACCAAAATCAATTCCCGACACCTGGGAATAACCTTTTTCTACCAATAAAGATTTGTATTTCTCCACCTTTCCTTATGCATTCATCTTCTTCTTGAACACCCATTTTTTTCCAATGGGTTTCCTTCCATCTGGCAACTTCACTAGATTCCAAGCCTCATTTTTGTGCAAAGATGTCATTTCATCAACCATGGCCTCTTTCTAGAGTTTGTCATCCTCTGAATCTACTGCTTCCTTCACATTTATGGGATTATCATCAGTGATAGATAAAGAAAGATTTGAACAGAAAGTAGATGGACTATACCTTTATGGCTGCCTTCTTTCTGGAACTGATCTTCTCACAACCAAAGTTTGTGGCTCTTCATCTTTTAATTCCTCTTCTATTGTAGAGTTTGATTCTTCCTCCTTTAGCTCAAACTCTATCTTCTCAGGTTCCTTTGGTAGGACTTCATGTTTAATAACATCTTTCACCTCTCTAAACACCACATCTTGGTTGTACACAACCTTCCTTGTTACTAGGTTCCAAAGCTTATAACCTTTTAAACCATCCTTATACCCAATAAAGATGCACTTTTCATATTTACTATCCAACTTTGTTCTTTTCTCCTTTGGAACATGTACATATGAATCACATCCAAATACCCTCATATGTGAAAGATAAGGTTTCTTACCAGTCCGTACCTATTGTGGAGTCTTATCCTCCAATGCTGATGAAGGTGATCTATTGACCATGTAACATGCAATCTCCACCACCTCTGCCCAAAATTCATGTCCAAACCTGGCACCATTGAGCATGCTTCTTTCCCTTTCCATCAATGTCTTGTTCATTCTTTCTACAACTCCATTTTTCTTAGGTGTGTATGGAGTAGTCTTTTGTCGTGTTATACCACACTCCTTATAGAACTCTTCAAATTCATTCTTTCAAAACTCTCCATCGTTTTCTGTCCTCAACACCTTTATCTTCTTCTCTGTCTAGTGTTCCACCAAAGCCTTAAATTCTTTAAACCTTTAAAAGACTTCGGATTTCTTCTTGAAGAAATGTATCCATGTATTCCTTGAGAAGTCATCTATAAATGAGATATAGTACACAGAATTACCCAGTGATGGAACCGACACAAATCCAAACGCAGCATTGTGCACAAGCTCTAATATACGTTTCGCCCTCTTACCACCAAAGAGGAAACTCACCCGATTCTGCTTCTCATATACACAATGTTCACAGAAATCAAAATCAAAAGAGCTATTAGACATACCTTCTACCATATCTTTACCATGAAGTATTCAAAGGCCCTCCTCTCCAATATTTCCAAGCCTTTGATTCCATAGCATGGTCTTTTCTCCATAGACTATTAGATTTTTTGCTCCACTTTCAAGAACCACAGAATTGTCGCACCCATCAATAACATTGCTACCTTGCAGCTTGTACAGAGTTCCAATCCGGACTCCTTACATCAATACCATTGCTCCCTGAACCATCTTGCAGGTATCTTTCTCGAACATTGTTTTTACACCTGCATCATCCATCTTGCTTACATAAATCAGATTTCTAGCTAATGTAGGAATATGCAGAACACCCGGAAGTGTTATAATCCTTCCACCTTGCAACTTCAACTTGACTTTTCCGTGACTAATGATTCTAGCCTTCCTATCATCCCCCAAGAAGACATCACCGCCATCATATTTCCCATACTCGCATAACCACTCTCTATGGGGAGTGAAGTGAAAGGTTGCACCTGAGTCAATCAACCATGCCTCATGATCTACATGTGTATTTGAAAAAGAATCCAAGTACACATCCCCACCTTCATCTGAGGTGGTTTTCACCTCTGCAGAAGGAGCATCATTAGATCCCTTTCCTTTCTCAGGAGCTTTAGATTTACAGTCCCTTTTGTAGTGTCCTTATTTTCCGCATTTCCAGCACACCTTTATAGGTTTTCCTAGAGATTTAGATATCCTTCTAGATTTAGAACCCCCACTTGAGGACTTATTTTTGTTTTTGTTCTAGGATAGTCCTCATACAGACAAGGCATCACCATTCTGGCTCTCCATGTTTTTCCATCTCATCTCCTCTGTCAGCAAGGATGAGACTATTTCATCAAACCGCAACACAGTTTCATTGCTACCTATTGCAACAACCAGACTAACCCACGAATCTGGTAGAGAACACAACAAAATGATGCACTTATCTTCATCTAAAATTTTAATATCAATAGATAATAACTAGCTTACAACAATATTAAATGCGTTCAGATGCTTTTTCACCGAGTCTCCATCTTGCATCCTCGGGTTATACAGCTTTTTCCATAGGAACAGCTCATTCACCAAAGACTTAGATTGGTACAAAGTCCCTAGCTTGTCCCACAAAGCCTTCATTGTAGCTTCCCCTGATACATTCAACAATACTGAATCTGAGACACACAATCGTATTGTGTTTTTTTCCTTCCGATCCAACTTCTTCCATTCTTCATTGGACACTTTCGTTGGTTTAGTACCTTGATCTACTGTGATCCACTGATATTTATCCACCAGCAGATCCTCCATCTTGAATTTCCACAACTCAAAACTCTGACCATTAAATTTCTTGATCTCTATCTTTCCACTGCTCACCATCTTCTTTCACCACAAGAATCGATCCTACAGATCTCCCACTGAAGAGGGTCTACCATACGCCCAAACAAAACCCCTCAGCAACAAAGGCGTCCCCTTAAAGCTAAAATAGCTCTAATACCAAATGTAGGTTTTAACATGGTACAGAAATTACCTACATACGAATTTTAAAAACAGAAAATAAACAATGGCGAGAGAATAACACATCAAACAAATATACATAGAGATTTTCCTTTGGATCCCAAAACCAGGACTACCAGATTGATTTTTCATTATGTTCCTTTCAATGTTACAATACATATATATACACGCTGAAGCATCCATAAACCGCAATCCATTAACCCTAGATTAGAACATAATCATAGTTCCCTTGACTAGATCTACAAAATACCATGGACCAAAAACCATCGCGTCCAAAACCATGTGAGAATTCCATGCATGTGGGCTAGTCGTGTAAAGAATATAACACAACCCAACACCGGGTGTACCCTGGTTATAACTTCTAGGCATGTTTCCCCCCTGGTTAAATGTTTGGCAACATTTTCTGGTTATAAATCCTAGGTGTACCCGAGCTATAACTTCTAAGCATGTCTTTGTTATTTTCCTCCGGGGTGGACCTTTCAGGGTCAATCCTCCATTATCTTTTGCTTCACTTCCCCAACAGTAGTTCTTAGGCGTACCCCGGCTATATCTTATGCTAAATTTTTGTTGTTCTCCTCTGAGGTGGACCCTATGGGTTCAAGCTTCCATTATGCCCGGCTCTGCTTCCCTAGAAATAAATTTTAGGTGTAGACTAACAATTACTTCTGATGTGCCTCTAATGTTTTCCTCTGGGGTGGACCTTCCCGAATATATCCTACAAGAATAAAACTCCAATGTACATTGTCCTTCCACTCGACCCTTCTATGATAAGGCATAATCAGAGTTTTCACCCTTCTCCTTCCAAAACAAGGATTCTTACCAGGCCATGCATATAAGGTTAGTTGGATGAGGCTATAAGATTAATTTGTTCCAAATTTCGCAGCAGTTCCACTCATAACAGGGTCTTATCGTCACTTGTTAATGAATTTCTTGGACGAACTTGATGTTTAAGCATCATGTTCGCTCTTTCACCCGATGGTTTTCATAACATCGTTCGATTATGTTGGTTCTTCAAATGTTTCGACTCACAACAGAGACCCATTGTGTTCATTAGAGTTTGGTAAGGTATCCACTAGTGTTATCCCTCCTAATCTTATGTCAAAGTTCCTTTCTTCGGGTTCACAGTGACTGCAGTAAAGACCCATAAACATGGACTTATCTATTCATGCCAACAACTTGCCTATTTGGTCTCTCAAGGGTCTGTAGTTCGTAAGGTCTCCAATATTTTACCTAGATTTGGCAGATCTCGTTCAAGGAACCAATAAGTGCCGCAATCATATAAGAGCCAGCATGAAGCACATGGTTCTGAAGAGGCCACAAGGGGATCAACACTCCTCAAGGAAACAAGGAATCCATATTTTAGGTCTGACTACAAACAAGAGCTTGATGGATAGGATCATAATGGCTAAAATTTCAAACCAACAAGAATTCCCTTGTGTAACAGTCTCGGTTTAAATCCATGTAATAAATTTAATAAAGGAAAAATAAGACCAAGGTCATGGGACACGTATTCCAAGTTGAATGTTTAGAAAAAACATAGTGATTGGGATCACTTGTGATTAATTAATGGCTATGGAAATTGGTAAAGGAAAAGAGCCATTAATTGACATTTATTTATGAAAATAATGGAAAATAGGAGAAAAGGAAAGTGAAAAGTCATAGAATTGCATGTGAGGAAAATTTAAGGAAAATATAGGAAAATGAATAAAATAGAGTCCTTAATGATAAAAAGGATTTTGAGGATCAGTTCACAGCTTTTGTTAGTGTGATAAGATTTTTATCAGTTTTAGCATGGAGCTCTCTTTCTATTCTCTCTCTCATACTCTTTCACACTTAGATTTTCTTGGATAATTGTGGTATACCTTGGATTTGGATAAAGAAGGAAAAGGAAAAGAAGGAGAGAGCAAAGGGACAGTGAGATCAGCAGCTACAACTAGATTTCTTTGCAGGTATTGAGTTGCATGTATGATTTCCTCACTAATTTTGGTATGCATGGTATATGCATGTGGTTATTTGGTTATGATCTATCATTGGCATGGAGGATTGCTTGGATTGACAATGGTTTTGCCTAGTCTTTCCATATCCTATATAGCCATGGTTTTGCGGGTTTCCCACTTGATTTTTTTCTGATTGGTGCTCATGCTCCTTATGGTTGTGGGTTGAGTTACTAATTCCCAGAGTCTTGGTTGGACAATCGCTTTAGAAGTCATGGAAAAGCTTGGGTTGAGTTACTAGTCCTAGAAGCCTTGGATGGAAAAACACTCTGGAGCCCTTGGTGGGTTGAGTTACTAGTCCTAGAGCCTTGGTTGGAAAAACGCTCTAGAGCCTTTCAACAGTTGTGAGTTGAGTTACTAGTCCTGAATATTGGTTGGACTAAATGCTCTAGAGCCTTGGATAGCTTGGGTAGAGACCGATCTAGTGATGGTTAGTTATTTCTGACCGTGAGGTGGAATCACTAGTTGCAGGTTGAGGTGGTTTGGCCTCTAGAAGCCCTGGTTTGGTTTTTCTTGGTTTATTCCATGAGATCCCATATTCATGCTTGGAATATGGCACATGGATGATTGGCTAAAAGAGAGGTTTAGTTTAGTCCAATCTATGGTTGGGTGGTATGTGGAAGTCCCTAACTTGTTTGGCTTTTGCATATGTTAATAAGATCCCTTTTCCTCTTGTATTTCATGATTATTTACACTTTTTATTATGTGGCTTTGATGGCTTTTATATCATTGTTATTACTTTGTTTATATGTTGGTTATAAGCATTTTTTCATGACAGATTCTAGTTATGGATCCTAAGATGTTTTGATTGTTAAATGAATGCTTATTGAATGCATGGCCTAGTAGATGTTATTGCAACCATTGTGATATGGAATTATACCTTCCTGATGATTCTCAGATAATAATCGAAACCTTATGATCAAATATGCATTTATGACCTATAGATTACACGTTCACAATGTGTTTGACGAAACATTTGTCATGGATAGGCCTAGATAGGTAAATTTCTTGACTAAGTTTTGAATTAATGGATTTTTCCTTGTGTCTTCCTTGTGTCATTTATCATTCTCAAAAGTTCTATCAAGTTTTGGTCATAGGTTTGGATACTAGCCCTGAAAAAGTGGGTCAAGATCTAGGGTCACATTCTCAGAACTGGTAAATCTATACTGCAGTAGCTAGGAGGAAGGGTTATAAATGCAACTGGAGGGTTACATTGATCCAAGTGGATATTGGTGGCCACCTACCTATTCCACCTAGACTCCCCAGTCAGTTTCATATGTTTCCTTGTTAATTGCAACATTTACTATTTTTAGCATTTTTTTGGGTCTTGAACTTCCGGAGAAGTTTTGACCCCCTAAACGGCATTTTTTGGGGTTTGCGGCAAGCCCATAGCCATAGGCAAGGGCCTACGGCGAAACCTATAGTACTAAGTGAAACCTTTCCAAAAAGGTGTTGTACACACCAAACAGAGATAATATGACCAAGTTACGACCCCGAGAAGTTGGTTGCCCAACTAACCCCAATGGGGCCCACAAACTCTTGGTGTTACATCTCCTAGGGTTAGATTTTTGGTTGTTTATGGTTTTATCATGTTTTCCAATAATAAATAGGCCCTTGAGCCTCATTGTAACATATTTTAGAGGCATGTAGCAGCCACATCTCTTCTCAGATATAAGCTACATTCGTTTGAGCTATCTTATTTCCATTGTGTTTTTATGCATAGTTCAGTATTTTTCTATTAATGAAATGAAGTGTTTTTCTGCTGCATCTTTGTGTTTATGATTATATCTATAAGTTGTTTTGTTCCTGTTTATGTTTGGATCATGGTATCAGAGCGGTCTTCTCTTTCTCTGTTTTTCTTTACATGTCCCCAACGAGGCTAGGGTATAAGGAGTTAGGGCTTGATCTAGTTGAACCATTGCAAGATCATCCACGAAAAACCTGACGACCTCCCATGGGGGAAGAAAATAAAGATGAGGGGGCAGGAAATACTTTCAAAATGTTGCTGGAGGAAGCCCTCGAGTGATAGAGGGACGCGATGATGGATAACTTTGCCCAGATCCTTCGACGGCTACCCACAGGCGATGCATCTTCATCCAATAGCCACTCTAGAGGCACCACTCCTTTTAAGGTACAACTTAACTTCCATATTGCCATATTCAAATGTCTGATAGATGCAGATGCCATAGATAAATGGTTGAATTTATTGGAAGGATATTTTTCAGTTCATGACTTTTCGAATTGAGAAAAGATTACTTTTGCACTTCTTAAAGACGCCCCACACATCAAATATTAGTGGGAAACCTACTGTGAACAAAAGGACGAGAGTGAACCCTCATTGTTTTTAGTCACACCCACTTGGAATTCTTTCAGAGACACCATCAAGGAACAATATTACCTTATCAATAGCTATGAAGACAAATACATAAAATGGACGACACTACTCCAGGGAAGGGACCAAGATGTCCAAGAGTTCACAAATACTTTGCATACCCTTCACACGAAGTTGGGTATCAAGGACAATGAGCAGCATTTGGCGCTCAAGTACTGCAGTTTTCTACACAAGTACATATAGGAAGAGATGGAGTTCCTAGACATTTCCTCGCTCGGAATGGTGTATAGGTATGTTGTCAAGATTGAGCAGAAGTTTAAACAGAAGAAGAGGGACTTTGGATCTGTGAATCCAAATCAAGGAAAAGGCGCCCCCAAACCATAGAACAAAGGACCAAGCCAAGGCGGGGTTACCCAGGACATCCCGCTGACGTCGTAAGCAAATAACAATGCCTCAAAGATGAAGAAGGACACGGGAAAATGGTGTGAGTTCCATAAGAGCTCCACTCACAATACAAGTGAGTGTCAGGCCAAGCAGTCGTTGGTGGCCAAGCTAAAGGCTTCCTAATCAAATGCAGATTCTGACTTTAAATCAAAACCCGATAAGGGAACTGACAAAGGGAAGCAGATCATTGATTAGGAGCCCAGTGCCACCATGGCCACCACCAAGATCCAGAAGATTGAGCATGAATATCTAGAGGAGGGTGAACGCCTCCTCCACTCACAGATGTGGGTGAAGGGTTCTCCATTGTAGTTCATTGTTGACAGTGGGAGCCAAAAGAACCTCATTTCAGTAGAGGTCATAAAGCGGCTAGACATAAAGACTACAACACATCCACAGTCGTACACCATTGGGTGGTGTCACCAAGGATGATATCTTCACGTCAACCAGTAGTGTCACCTTCCCTACAACATCAATCCCTTCACAAATGAGGTATAGTGTGATGTTTCTCTTCTTGAATTTTGTGATGTATTGTTAGGACATCCATACTTGTGGAAGCACATGTGTATATGAGTCTAGACCTCACTCTGTGATTATTAATTTGGCTAATAAGTTGTACAGGATACCGGAGGTAGCCCCACCTATCATCATCTCTTTGACCAATGCAAAGAAATTCAATAGGATCATTTCTGAGACTAGGAAATTCGTTTTCCTTATGATTTTCCCCTAAGGAAAGAAGAAGGTTGTGGCCATGGATTCTAGGCAAGGCTCCTTTGCATAGAAGCAGTAGATGGACAAGGTCATGGACGAGTACATGGATATTTTCAGCTCACCCACAGGGGTACCTCTGCACTGTCAGGTCAAGCACTCCATCGATCTAACCTCAGGCGCGCTGCTGCCCAATGGACTGATCTATCGACACTCTGTTCTGGAGAACGATGACATCAAGAGGCAGATTCAGGAACTATTGTAGAAAGGGAACATTAGGCCAATCTTGTCACCTTGTGGGAGCTCGATTATATTGGTACAGAAGAAGGATGGGACCTCGAGGCTCTGTAATCACTATCGGGCACTGAACAAGATCACTGTCTGGAATAGGTACCCAATCCCGTGGTTTGATGACCTTTCGGACCAGCTTAAGGGGTCCAAATATTTCAACAAGATTGACTTGAAGTTAGATTATCACCAGGTTCCTATCGAACCCTCCAATGTGTGGAAGACTGCCTTCAAATCTAAGGAGGGCCTTTTTGAATAGCTGGTCATGCCATTCGAATTGACGAACACCCCTGCAACCTTCATGAGACTAATGAACGACATCTTCCGACCCTTCATCAATGATTTCGTGGTGGTGTATTTAGAAGTTGATCTTCAACTAGAGTTTGGAAGAGCACCTCCACCATATTCGATGGGTCCTTCAAACCCTACGCCAACACAAGTTGTGTGCTAACTTGGAGAAATGCACATTTAGCCTAACCCAAGTTCAATATCTGGGGTACATCATTAATGAGCAGGGTGTACATGTGGACCCATCCAAGATACAAGTCATTCGGGATTGGCCAACCCCAACCACTCTAACAGAGCTCCACAGCTTTTTGGGTCTTGCCAATTTCTACCATAGGTTCATGTTGGGGTTCTCTCATATCACTTGGCCTTTAAGTCAAGTCACTAAGGGCAGAGTGAAGGAAAAAAGAAATTGGTAGGAAACCCAACAACAAGCATTCTTTGAGTTAAATACTCACATTACCAAACCTACAACAACCATTTGAGATTGAGATAGATGCCTTTGACTATGCTATTGGTGCAGTTCTTACTCAGCATGGGCATCCAGTGGCTTACCACAGTGAGACACTTTCAGACACAGTCCGAAAGTACCCCACTTATGACAAAGAAATATATTCCATTGTGCAGGCCTACCATCAATGGAAGCATTACATTCTGGGGAAGGAAACGGTCATCCACACAGACCACCGACCTCTACAGTTCATACAGACACAAGGGAAGTTGCAAAACGATCGCCATCAGAAATGGTCCACCTATTTTCAACAGTTCCATTTGAACATTAAATATAAGAAGGGCAGCACCAATAATGTCGTTGATTTCCTCATCCGACCACCAGTCATGGCGTGGATCACTGTGCTCAACTCCTGTGGGCACGAGACATCAAGGTGGTCGCATCTTTACAGGAGCGATCCAGAATTCAACAGCATATACTAGACACTCCTGGAAGGGAAGCAAGTTCCAAATTTTCACCTTCAGGATGCATTGTTATGCCACCTGGGACACATCTATGTTCCTTTAAGTGAGTGTGCCAGTATGATTTGGGAGGTGCACTACAGTCAGGTCATTGGACATTTTAGAGTAGAGAAAATAGTGGCAGTATTGCAGAAGTATTTTTATTGGCCGAAACTTCATCAGGATGTTGGGAAGTACATTAGATCCTGCACCACCTGTGCCATTTCCCAACCAACCATCAAGAAGCAAGGATTGTATACTCCTCTACCTACTCCTATCCAGCCTTCGGAATTTGCATCCATGGATTACATGTTGGGCCTTCCTTCTACTAAGCACGACAACGATTGCATTTTCGTGGTCATTGACAGATTCTCTAATATGGCCATCATGGCAACCCGCAAGAAGAGTATCACAGTAGAGGCCACTGCTAAGCACTTCTTTGAGAAAGTGTGGGTACACTTTGGGATCCCATATTCCATTGTCTTAGATTGGGACAGTAGATTCCTGAGTGCGTTTTGGTCAAGTCTTTGGTCGATGTTGGATACAAAACTTACTAATTCCATGGCTTTCCATCCCCAAACTGATGGAGAAACAGAGGTTGTCAATAGGATTATCGTACACATTTTGCACATGTACAACTCAAAGCATCAATGTGCATGGGACGAAAGTCTCCCCTATGTCCAACACAGCTACAACAAAGCTCTCCAAATCTCAACAGGCCACAACCCCTTTCAGGTGGGGCTGGGATTTCGGCCATTATGCCCCATTAATGTGGCCATACCATTTGTAGCCACTCACGTAGATTCGGCTCACGTTCAGTCCAAAGATGAAAGGGCTAACAAATTCATTGAGCGCATTCAACACATTTGCCACTAGGTCCATGATATATTGGATAGAGCCAATGCTAAGTACAAGAAGTGCCATGATCAGCATCGAATATCGCACAAGTTCCAGGTGGGCGACAAAGTTTGGCTACATTTTCAGAAGGAGCGCCTTGCTAGACCCCACCACAAGTTTTGCCAGCTTTGATATGGGCCATACACTATCACCAACATCTTCAATGACAATGCCTTTGAGCTCAGCATCCCAACATTCCTTGGTATGCTCCCAGTGTTCAATGTAGGTCGCCTTTAGCCATACTTTCCACCATTGTTGGACACATATGACATTGTAGAACATCTCACACCAACAGAGCTAAACCCAGACTGCATGGAACAGGCCACAACTGATTAGATCATGGACACATAGATCAAGAACACTCGCCAACAGAGGATATATTTATATCGAGTTGTCAAAGTAGGCCAACTCCTTCACTATGGTAAGTGGTTCACCAGGGACCAGGTTCAACAGAAATTTCCTCACCTCATGGAGGCTTTGCACGCAATGGGGACCATTGCTTCCTAAGGGGGGAGGAATGATCTAGGTGGGTATTGGTGGCCACCTGCCTATTCCACCTAGACCCCCTAGTTAGTTTCATATGTTTCCTTTCTCGTTTCAACATTTACTATTTTTAGCAGTTTTTCGGGTCCTAAACTTTCAAAGCAGTTTTGAACCCCTAAACTGTGTTTTTTTGGGGTTCGCAGTAGGCCCATTGCCATAGGCAAGGACCTATGTGAAACATGTAGTACTTGGTGAGACATTTCGAACAAGGTATCGTACGCGCCAAATGGAGATAATATGACCAAGTTACAACCCCAGGAAGTTGGCTACCCAACTAACCACAACGTGGCCCACAAAATTTTGGTGTTGCATCTCTTGGGGTCAGGGTTTTGGTTGTTTGTGGTTTTCTCATGTTTTCCAATAATAAATAGGCCCTTGAGCCTCATTGTAACACAGTTCAGAGGAATGTAGCTACCACATCTCTTCTCAAAGATAAGTTACCATCGCCCGAGCTATCTTATTTCCATTCTGTTTGTAAGCATAGTTCAGTATTTTTCTATTAATGAAATGAAGTGTTTTTATGATGCATCTCTGTGTTTATGATTATATTTTTAATTTGTTGCATTCATGTTTAAGTTTGGATCATACATCCATTGGCTTGTCTTGTTATGCAGGTGACTGGGAGTCCATATCCCAAGGAAAGTCAGCTTAGGGTTTGGGCACCTGGAGTGGTTGTTTAGCTCTTGTGGGTCCTGTAGCTCCTGAGGAAGGTTAGTAAGGTTTCATCTTGTTGACTCCATTTCCTTAATGTGATCTAGGAGGTCGATTTATGTCATAGTATCTCCTCCTCTCATGTTTACCCTGGTAGGCCAGTGAAACTAGGTAGATATGGGAGGGGTGGTTACTGAATGGTATTAGAACTCCTAGGTTCAACACTTGGACTAGATGAGCGGAATTTGTTTGTCATGAATGCATGTAGGTTGTATATGTGCTTGTTATATATGCATGGTGATGTTCATTGTTGCAGTTGTGTTGCCATGTATAAGTTGATGATGTTGATGTTAAGATGATTAATATGTGTTAATTTTAGGCAACAATGGTATGTTCTATGCTTTAGAGGAATTTTACTTCAATTTCTTTACTAGCCCAATATCAATATTCAGATTAGAAATCACATCAACATGATAGTAAAATGTAGATAGAAAATAAACATAAACAATAGAAGACAAGCCAAGACAAGAGGACACAAGATGTGGCACCAGCTAGGGACAAACCCCAATGTGAGGAAACCCTTGATCAAAGCTTATTTTATTCTTCAATAGTTCAATAGAGAGAGATAATACAATTTACAAATTTGATAATTTATAACAGCAGCAAAATATCCCTAACTAGAAAATTCAACACTTGTCAACAGGGCATATTTGACCCTCATAAAATCGGTCAACTTCAGTCCACTTCGGCCTCGAAACAGCAAGATAAAAGATCCCTCAAAACAGTCAAATTCAGCCCAGTCAAAGTCTCGTCAAATAGCCCACATGTTGTCATCCCGAGTTGCAGTCAACACTGGTCAACAGTCAACATTTAGCCTCGATGTGCCCAAAAATGCATCATGCCCAAACAAAGATAGCGCTCACAAAAATGAATTTAAAGGTGTTCAATGCATGTTGGTCAATGCTTGGTCAAACTGTCCAGAAATTGGTCTCCTGAAATTTCAGCCTCCTGAAATTTCGCTCTCCTGAAATTTCAGACGTATGGAGAGAGAGAGGCCCAGAAATTTGTACCCAATCAATGAGGAGAGAGAGAAGTGTGAAGATGAGTGTGCCCAAATGAGGCTAAGTCACCTTCTATTTATATGCAACTTTGAGGATGAATAGACGTGACTGTTGGGCTTCTCAACCTACATAAGTTTGCTAACCGACCTTGACAATTTGACCATAATCAAAATAAATTCATAACTTCATTTGTACATGTCAAAATCGGATGATCTTTAGACCAATCTTACACCTCTCAGAGAGAGGAATCCAATAAAAATATCAATTGTCATAAATAAGATAACTCGTAGGTATTTTGGCCCTAGTTGCCAATTTTAACAATATGACTATATATATATATATATATATCTATATATATATCTATATATATATATATATATATATACCTATGTTTTGCTAATCCAAATTGATCTTGCAGATGAGATAGCCTCCCTTGAACTTCACTGAGGTACGTTTGATTGTGGTTATATTTGGTTTATTTTACATAGTATGTTTGTAGGAAGAAGATCAAAGATGACAACCAAAATGGTGAACTACAGTTCACGTGATTCTCCCTACATATCAAATGAGCAGCATGGTGATGACTACTCCTCTCACATAACTTATTTGTTGAGAAGTTTGAAAGCAGAGATCAGGAGTTGTAAGGCAGATAATGATAGTATCATTCAGTCATAGGAAAGACTTACTAGGGCACAAGAGAAGCAAGTAGAGGTCAATGCAGTGATTCTTTAGATTTTATTAGGTTTTCATATACAGTGACCACTTAGGATCAATCATGGATAGGAGGAAATGAAAAATGGTGCATATTGTAGTAGGTATCAATCGAGACACGGGTTGGATAGAGAGGATACAGTAAGAGATGGCATACTTCTAGATACACCTGACTAGAGGGGCAGTTATTGTTGGGTTGTGTTATATTCTTTCCACGACTAGCCTAGTAGTTAAGTTGAGGGGCTAGAGGGGAGGCGAAGTACCCCCTTCGTTGTGTTGGGTGTAGTGGGGGCATCACAGGGGGCGGTAGTGCCCCTCTACGAGGTTCGGGGCAGCGCCCTCAGAGGAGAAAAATAAAAAATAAAAAAAATTGTACCCTATATTAGGTGGGGGGACCTAACTATGGTTTTGGGCGCGATGGTTTTCAGTCCATGGTATTTTGTAGATTCGGTCAAGGGAACTACGGTTATGTTCTAATCCAGGGTTAATTTATTACGGTTTAGGGATGGTTTGGAATGTATATATATGTCTTGGAACATTGAAAGGAACATAATGAAAAATAAATTTGGTAGTCCTGGTTTTGGGATCCAGGGGAAAATATTTGTGTATATTTTTTTTATGTGTTATGCTCTCGCCATTGTTTATTTTCTATTTTTAGAATTCCTATGCAGGTAATTTCTGTATGGGGTTAAAACCTAGAGACATTATGGTCATCACCGTCACCATCTGTAAAGGAGGAGTGAGAAGTAGTATTTTTCAGAAGAGTTCAAGAAATAAAATCCACCTATATTTGACGAAGAAATGAATTCATAGGATGCAGAAGCTTGGTTTCTTTGGATGAATAAATTCTTCATATTACATGACTATTCAGGAAACATGAAAGCCAGGATAGATACTTAGTCTTAAAATAAAGTATACATTTGGCAGGAATATGTGAAGAATGTCAAAGGAATTTGAGAAGAGGATTTGACTTGGAGTTAGTTCAAGAGACCTTTCAGGAAGAAGTATCTATCTGAAAGTTATTATGATAATAGGGGTAAGGAATTCTATGAGTTGAAGATAGGAACTGTGATCGATGAGGAGTATACTAGCAAATTCTTGTAGTTTTTAAGGCATATGCCTTATCTTAAGGAGGAGAAAGCAAAGATTCAAGCATTCATCAATGGTTTTCCAATATCGTTCAAAGATAGGATTGAGTTTGATGAGCCTAGATCGTCAGAGGAATCCATCAAAAGTTTGAAGCACTGTTTTGAGCAATCGAAGCACAGTTATTAATATAAACAAGATTTGAATGGTAATGCCAATATTAAGGGGAAATGGGATAAGAAGTGAGGAATACTACAGGACACTAGTAACAAATATAATGTAGCGTTGCACAAGAATTTCAATACATTTGACAAAGGACAATGATTTCAATATTTCAATATGAGGAGAAGAACTACGCTGATGGCAAGAATCCTTTACAGTGTTGGACTTGTGGCAAAGATCATCGCATGAGAGATTGCCCACAACATCAGGGTGGAAAACTGCAGATTTACAATGCTTAAGAGGCACAGACAGTTGGGGATGTTGAACAGAGTATTTCTCAGATTTATACAGCTTTGGATAATAGGCAGGTTAATAATCAAGCATCTATTATTGAGATGGAAGGTAAGCTCTATGATCAAATTGTTTCGATTTTGATTGACCTTGGATCTAACTATAGCTATATCAGCCCTAACCTGGTGGATAAGTGTGGTTTGAATATAGAAGCACATGCAGAATATTGGTTAGTACAGTTGGCTACAGGTACCAAGAAAAGAGTTCATCATTAGGTAAGAGCTTGTGCATTTGATTTGAATGGTATGACTACACCAGCGCATATAAACATGCTTCCATTGGGATCATATAGTATGCTTTTAGGTATGGCTTGCTTGTATCTTCATGGGACTAAGGTCAATTGTTATGAAAAGGAAATTGAGTGCTTGGATGATAATGGAGAATAAAGAATCTTGTAAGGTAAGAAGAAGGCGACAACAATTCAAATGGTTACATCTATGCAGGAAAAGTATATTCTCATGAAAGGATGTGTATTGTTTGCAGTTCATATTTCCAGTGATAAATTTAAGGATGTTGAGTATGTTGAGGTCTTAAAGAGGTATCTGGTTTTGCAACAATTTCAGGATGTATTCCCAATAGAAATTTCAGATTTATCGCCTCACTCGGAAGTGGACTTTTCTATTGAGTTGGTACTAGGGGAAGCACCAGCATCAAAGGCACCTTATAGGATGAGCACTCTAAATTTAGTAGAACTGAAGTTTCGGTTGAAGGAAATGTTGGAAAAGTGATACATTAGGCCTAGTATGTTACCTTGGGGTGCACCGGTGTTTTTTGTGAAGAATAAGGATGGTACTGTCAATGTTGGGTGTGTGTTATATTCTTTCTACCACTAGCCCCAAGCATGAAGATGGGGGGTTGGGGGGGAGGTAGCCATCCCCCCTCCCCTTCGTTACGGTGGGTGCAGCGGGGGGGTCACAGGGGGTGGGGGGGGGACAACTACTGGGGAGTTTGTGCCCCCCTGCACAGGATCCAGGGCAGCACCCTGACAAAAAAATTGGACCCTATATTAGGTGGCTGAACATACCTATGGTTTTGTGCATGGATTTCACAAATGGTTTCGGCCATGATGGTTTTCTATCCAAGGTATTTTGTAGATCCAGTTAAGGGAACTATGTTTATGTTCTCATACAGGGTTAATGGATTTGGTTTTATGGATGCTTCGGCATGCATATATTTTTATTGTAACATTGAAAGGAATATAATGAAAAATCAATCTGGTAGTCCCAGTTTTGGGATCCAGGAGCAATCTCTATGTATTTGTTTTGTGTTTCCTTCCATTATTTATTTTTTGTTTTTAAGAATTTTTTTGTAGGTAATTTATGTACAGATTTAAATCCTACACTCAATCTATCAATTGATTACAGACAATTGAATAAGGTGATGATTAAGAACAGGTATTCATTGTCGAGGATTGATTACTTTTTTTACTAGTTGAAGGGAGAAGCAGTGTTCTCGAAGATCGATTTGAGATCGGGAGATTGGGATATTATCAAGTATGCATCATAGAATAGGACATCTACAATTGGACCTACTTTCTAGACCAAGTATAGACATTATGAGTTTTGTGTGGTTCCATTTGGTTTAACTAATGCTCCAGCTACTTTCATGTGTTTGATGAATAGTGTGTTGCATCCATATCTGGACACGTTTGTGATTGTATTCATTGATGATATATTGATATAGTATAAGAATGAGGAAGAGCATGTAGAACATCTAGAAGCAGTGTTGAGATTGTTATAGAGCATCAATTGTATGCCAAGCTTAGAAAATGTAGTTCCTTTCAGACAGAGGTTCATTACTTGGGGCATGTGGTTTCTAAGGAAGGTATAGTAGTGATCCTGGAAAAGATCAGATCTATCATGGAATGGGAAGCTCCTAAGAATGCCGATGAGGTAAAATTATTCATGGGGTTAGCAAGTTATTATAGGAGGTTCATCGGAAACTTCTCAGGTATTTCATATCCTATTACATCATTGCAACGAAAAGGAAATAAATTTGAATGGATAGAGGAATGTGCAACAAGTTTTGAGAAGTTGAAGCAATTGCTTGCAAATGCTCTAGTTATAAAGATTGCAGATACGGACAAACAGTTTTTTGTATGTGCAGATGCTTGCAATAGAGGACTTGGTTGGGTTCTGATGCAAGAAGGATAGGTAGTGTGCTATGAATCAAGTAAATTGAATGAGCACGAGCAGAATTATGTGACGTGTGATCTTGAGTTGGCAGCGATCATTCACGCATTGAAGATGTGGAGACACTATATTCTTGGAAAGAGGTTCATCTTGATGTGTGATCATAGTGGATTGAGATACTTATTTGACCAACCTAATCTAAATGTCAAGAAAGTTAGGTGGTTGGCCATGATTATTGAGTTTGATTTCGAGATCAGGTACATCAAGGGTAAAGAGAACATGGTTGCAAATTCTCTTAATAGAATAGTGCAAGTAAATCACATAGTAGCTATGAGTTCATATGGAACAAAATTACAAGATCAAATCTTACAGGCAGGACACCAGGATGGCAGGTACCGGCAACTTAAGCACAAGTTACAAAAGCAGGGTATAGGTGAAAAGGATGTGGATTATCATCTCACAGAAGATGGTTTGGTCATATTTAGGGACAAGATCTATGTCTCGGACAATAACAAGCTCAAGAAGCTTATCTTGTGGGAATTTCATGTTAAGCCATATTAAGATCACTCGGGATATCAGAAGACATTGAAAGTGGTTAAGAATTTCTACCATTGGCCGAATTTGAAAAAAGAGGTGGTAGATATTGTTGCAAGATGCTTGGATTGTCAATGGGTAAAAGCATAGTGTAAGAATCTAGGTGGATTATTGTAGTTTATTTTTATTCCATAGTGGAAATGGAAGGTCATTTCCATGGAATTCATCATAGGTTTGCTCAGGACATCTACACAGCATGATTCTATTATGGTTGTGGTTGAAAAGTTGACCAAGGGATCTCACTTTATTTCAGTAAAGTCTATGAATTCGGCTAGTGAAGTAGCACATGTATTCATCAAAGATATGGTAAGGTTGCATGATGTTCCGAAGAAGATTGTGTGAGACATATATTTCAATTTCACATCCAATTTTGTGAAAGATATATTTGCAGTTTTGGGGATAGATTTGGTCTTCACTGCAGCCTATTATCTGCAGACATATGGACAGATGGAGAGGGTCAATAATATTTTGGACATGTTGAGTATGTATGTTATGCATCAGCAATGGAAGTGGGATGATTATATTCCATTGGTGGAGTTTGTGTACAATAATGGGTATCATAAATCTTTGAAGATGAGTCTGTTTCGGGGACTTTATGGGCATAGTTGTAATACACCTATCAGTTGGAGTGATCGAGTGAATAGGGTATTGATTGGACTAGACATGTTGGAAGATATGGAACAATAAATGCGGGTAATCAAGAAGAATGCAAAGGTAGCATAGGACAAGAAAAATATTTATGCAAATCATCATAGGGTGTTTAAGGAGTTTTAGGTTGGGGAACAGGTGTACTTGCGCATCAAGCCCAAGAAGATCTCCTTGAGGATTTGATCATGTGCCAAGTTGGAACCTCAATACTGTGGGCCTTTCAATATTTTTAAGAGGATTGGACCAGTGGCCTACCAACTTACAATGCCTCCGACAGTGAAATTCCATGACTTTTTCCATGTGTCATTGCTTAAGAAGCATGTGAAATATGTTGACCATGTGATTGACTAGTCTATATTGCAGGTGTAACTAGAAGGATAATTCTAGTTGAAACCTCAGTGCATTTTACAGCAAAATATGTCCATGCTCCATAATCAAGCAATCAAGCAAATTAAAGTGCAGTGGAAGCACTTTTGGCCCAATGAAGCTACATGGGAGATGGTTGATCAGATACTTGCTATGTATTATTCTCTATTCGTTGATTGAGCAGATGTATTTTGATATATGTTTTGATTTTTTGTTTTGGATGTTTCTATATGCATACATATGTTGTACATACTTGTGTTATAAAGCTCCAATAAGCGGTGCGGTGTTCATGATATGTTGCTTATGCTTTCATCAAATGGATATGATGTAAATGTTACATCGAGTTGTGTTGTAAAGCTCCATGGGAAGTATGTGTTTTTTTGGTTTATAGGTGTCATTGAACATCGAGGCTGGTGCTCCCCCAGAGGGAGGGTTTTATAACAGCCCCGGTTAAAAATCCATGTAATAAAGTTAGTAAAGGAATATTAAGACCAAGGTCATGGGACACTTATTCCAAGTTGAATGTTGGGAAAAAACATAGTGATGGGGATCACTTGTGATTAATTAATGGTTATAGAAATTAGCAAAGGAAATGGAAAAGGAAAAGAGGCATTAATTGGCATTTATTTATGAAAATAATGGAAAATAGGAGAGATGGAAGATGAAAGGTCACAAAATTACATGTGAGGAAAATTGAAGGAAAATAGAGGCCTCAATTATAAAAAGGATTCTGAAGATCAGTTCCCAGCATTTGTTAGTATAATAAGATTTTTGTTAGTTTCAAATTTGAGCTCTCTCTCTATTCTCTCTCTCTCATACTCTTGAACACTTAGATTTTCTTGGAGAATTGTGGTATATTTTGGATTTAGATAAAGAAGGCAAAGGAAAAGAAGGAAAGAATAATGGAATAGCAGGATCAACGGCTACAACTGGATTTATTTGTAGGTACCGACTTGCATGTATGATTTCCCTCCTATTTTTGGCATGCATGGTATATGCATGTGTTTATTTGGTTATGATTTTCCATTGGCATGGATGATTTCCTATATTAACAGTGGTTTTCCCTAGTATTTCCATTTCCTGGATATACATGATATTGTGGGTTTCCCACTTGATTGTTTTTTTATTGGTTCTCTTGCCCATTATCACTATGGGTTGAGTTACTAGTTCCTAGAGCCTTGGTTGTACAAATGCTCTGGAAGCCCTGGAACAGCTTGGGTTGAGTTACTAGTCCTAGAATCCTTAGTTGGAAAAACACTCTAGAGCCCTTGGTGGGTTGAGTTACTAGTCTTGGAGCCATGGTTGGACAAATGCTCTAGAGCCCTGCAATAGTTGTGGGATGAGTTACTAGTCCTAGAGCGGGGTTGGAACAAATGCTCTAGAGCCCTTGACAGCTTGGGTAGAGATCGATTGGTGATGGTTAGTGGTGCATGACTGTGAGGTGGAATCATTAGTTCAGGGTTAAGGTGGTTGGTCCTTTGGAAGCCCTGGTTTGGTTTTGTTTGGTTTATTCCATGAGATCCCACATTCATGATTAGAATATGGCACGAGGGTGATTGGCTGAAAGAGAGATTTGGTTCAACCTAATCTATTGTTGGGTGGTACATTGAAGTCCTTGACTTGGTTGGATTTTGAATATGTTAATAAGGCCTATTTTCCTCTTTTATTTCATGAGTATTTACACTTGTTATTATGTGGCTTTGATGGTTATTCTATCATTGTTATTACTTTTGTTATAAGCATGGTTTCATGACAAATTCTAGTTATGGATCTTAACATGTTTTGATTGGTAAACTAATGGTTATTGAATACATGACCTAATATATGGTATTGTATCCACTTTGATGTGGGCATTATACCTTCTTGATGATTCTCAGATAAGTATCAAACCCCTTTAATCATATATGCATTTATAACTTGTAGATTACACGTTCACAATGTGTTTGACGAAATGTTTTTCATGGATAGGCATAGATAGGTCAAGTTCTTGCCTAAGTTTTGGATTAATGGATTTTTCCTTGTGTCATTCATCATTCTAGAAATTTCTATCAAGCTTTGTTCATAGGTCTGGTTAGTAGCCCTGAAATACTAGCTCAAATTTTGGGGTTGCATGCTCAGAACTGGGAAATCTAGACTACAGCCACTGGGAGGCAGGGTTATCCATGCGACTGGAGGGTTAAAACCACTATATTTTCTTGTTATGCAAGTGACTGGGAGTCCAAATCCCTAAAAAGGAAATTTGACTCATGGTTTGGGCACCTAGAGTGGTTTTTTAGCTATTTTGTGTCTTCTAGCTCCATAGGAAGGTCAGTAAGGTTTTATCCTGTCGATTCCATTTCCTTAATGTGATATAGGATGTTGAGTCATGTCATATTATCTCATCCTCTCATGTTTACCCTAGTAGGTCGGTGAAACTGGGTAGATATGGGAGGGGTGGTTACACCTTGTTAGGTACAGGGAATTCCATGCATATTTGCACTGACAGTTGTCGTTTATATTCTAGTACAAGCTTGGTGCTTCCTAAAGGGCCTAAAATGCTCACACTACATCCCACATTGCAACACATGGCCTACAATAAACATACAAATAATTATGTTCCCCTACTTGGGAATTGCCCGTATGATGGACCAGGAATCAGAGCTTATAATAAGTTCTCAGACAACTTGGCTACTAACAGGAATCTGGGAATGATTAACCCGGACAAGGTGCTAACCACATCCAACAAAACACTATAACCAACCTCATTAGTACATGCTCTACAAAGCACAACATATAGATAAATTAGACCAATCTTGAGTAACATCAGAAGGTGCATCACTGAAGGCTCTAAGAGTTCCCTCACATGAAATCACAGATCAATGCAAATAAGGGAGGAAAACCTTAGCGTTATCACATGGTAACTTCATCCATGTCAATGAAAGTTATCATCAATGTAACCATCTTGTTGTAACAAAAATAAATTCTCCTTTAAATATTGTTGTAATCAAATCAAGATTCTTATGGGTTATTCCAATTCCTTTTATACTTTATACAGTATGTTAGTCAATTATGTAATACTAGTAATAAAATCACTTATTTGCACATAAACACCATTTCAACACAGAAATACATTACGCATTCACTATCATAAAACATACTCAAGAAATACTTATCTTGTGAATCTTTTGGCAATTGATTCTATGACTATGACTCTCTGCCCAATTATAAATAGCTACAACCAGTTGCCTCTTGCAGATATCACCCCCAAGCCATATTCTATAGACTGAGGAGTCTGTTGTTCAAGGGATTTAACGCCAACTATAAGTTGAAATAGGGACTCCAAAGGCTCTCCCACCTCGACCCGCCGACCAAATAGTAATCAACAAATTCCACATGGAATCGAGAGGCCTACTACCTCCACCCTTCAATTTTTCAATAGCTAACAAACTCTTGGGAATCCAGAGGCTTCAGCTCCACCCTAAAACATATAATATATTGGTTCCATCTAAAAAAGGGAATACAAAACCCATCGCCAAACCAAACAAACAAGTAAAGGACTTTCCATAACTTCCTACCTAGGAATCCAATAGTGAAATCCCTACTCGAGGTTGTCAAGGGACTCTAGAGAAGACCATCTCCAATCTCCAGCCCCCTAGGGTGTTCTGAGGTTTACCCTCACCTGGAGAAAGTCCCTTCCATATCATGTTCCTCAAACAAAATATGAGTAGCTTCTATGAGAGTTTTTGAATGCCCAAAACATCTTCATGCCACTATCAAATGTCTTCCAATGCTACTTAACCAGGTATATGTTGGTTTATTTTCCTTTGTTTCCCCAAGGAGTGCATTTTTCCATGCCAATATTACTCACAATGGTGGTCTTATTTATGATTCATTTTCAATTGTGTTCGCTATCCTGAGTGTCCTCGTTCTCCTTCTCTTCAATTGCCTCTTATGTCGTTCCTTATCTCCCTTCTTTTCCACGATGGTTCTTCCTTTGTTGTCCATGGTGGTTCTTTTATATTGTTCCCCAATTGACCTAGGTTTTCTTGGTATTTGGGGTTGTTCCACGTCTTCCCCACTTCCTTGTATGTTGATTTTCATCCATCCACCCACTCCCCCTTACTTTCCCTAGGTGTAAGATCTTCAACAACAAGCATGGTCCATGTACTTTTCTTGCAGTTCCATAAATTTTGACATATCAATCCATTAAGGCAAAGCAACCAGCCTTCAATGATTGTCCCAAGACAATCTAGTTTTCTTGCAACAAGTAAACTGAAAATCCCAAGTGACCTCCCTAGCCTATAAAATATGTGTCCCATAACTCAACCCATAATTCTTTTATGAAAAATATTTACATTGCAAAATGAGATCAAGGAGTTGGGGTTGTCATAGTCTATGTGACTGAGAGAAAAAGAATCCTGAGAAATGAAACCCATGGAAGATGTGTTGTTGCAAAAGAGGCCAGAGGATAAAGTCAAGGAATACGCACAAAGATGTTCAGTCCAATTGCAATTGAATGTTGTGAAATCTATAAGCTTGATAAGCATAAAATTTGCTTTGAATTCTAAGTTGTAAGAAAGTATAACAAAGTATGGCCTCCAATAGATCAGAGTATATGTGTAAAAAAGAGGAGCAGTATAGAAGGACTATAGATAAGACTAAGTTGAAGATACAAAGAATGGATTGATATGCAGAAGCAGAGGAGAACTTGAGGAGAGGCAAATTGAATCAAAAATCAAGAAAGTTATATAAATAAGAATACCTATGGATCTGAGTTTGAAAATGTTATGAAAAAAGGATCTAACAGGAAGCTCATGTTGGTGCCTACATTTCTCAAGGTATTGGTGTCTCCTTCTAGTCGGTGCCAGTAAAGCTTTCAGGTTAGTGCCTGCATTACTCAAGAGACTGGTGTCTCCTTCTAGTTAATGCTAGTAAAACATTTCAGGGGCCTGGGGCCTCCTTGTGGTTGGTGCTAGTAAATCAATGTAATAGTAGGTTGGTGCCTGCAAGATCATTAAATAACAAAATAAATTTCATATATATATATATATAGTGTGTGTGTGTGTGTGTATTATTATGTTGTTGATGTGATTGATATTATATGTCCATTAAAGTGCTTGATTGGTTAGGATTGGCCATTATACTGATTCACCCCCCCCCCCCACATCTTAATATAATCATATTTACAACACCATGTCTAGATACTTATCGTTTATGAAAATTTTCTCCATAATTGCATGTAAATTTTTCTTTTTTATAGCCCATAAACAAGCTCATAGTGTGTAGACCTTATAATTAATTTCTCCCCTCGTAAGAATAATAGCTACTGTTTTATAAGTGGGTGCCCTAGAGCATCTCCCCTTACTCCATCACTCTCCTTTCTTGGTTTTTTTCTTCATTAAGACTCCATTTTCCCTTGTAGGTTAAGGTGATAATATAGAAGTGTGTTGTTCAACCTTAAAACTAAATAACTTTCCCTAAACCCACTCTCTCTCTCTCCTATACAACTAGGGAAACCACTAGGGTTTTATGTGTACTTTGTCTGTAAAGCATTGTTTTATTGCATGGGAGTGACTATGAATTATAGGGTAATCCATATAAACCCTATAAAATCAAAATATAGCATTATAAATCATCTAACAACCCTAATACTTATTTTCTTAAGTTAGTCCTAGCCTATATTGGAAACTCTTATTCCTTTCTAGTTGAACATCATTTGTAGGGTTTTTTTGAGGTTGGTATATGCCATTGCATGCCTTAATAGTGAACATCATTCAAACCCTAACTTAAAGCAGTTTTAACTTTGTTCTAACCTTATATAGATTAATCCCTAGCTTTGAATATTTTGGTCATCTTAGACCTTGCCAAGCCCTTTATGTATACTTAGACCTCTAAAATAACTTGCCTTGAGTGTAATGTCCCCTCCTAGTAATAAAAATAATAAATAATAAATAACATAATATAATATAAGCAAATAAATGATAAATAATAAATAAAATATAATAATAGTAAATAAATAATAAATAATGAAGAAAATATAATAATAATAATAAATAAATAAAATAGTAAATAACAATACTAGAGTTTCAAATAAATATATATATAAGTAAACTATAAAAATAGTAAAAAAAAATAAGTAAAGTTAACAAAAAGTAAAATAAAATAAGAAATAGTTAAACTAAGAGAACTATAAAAAGAGTAAAAACAAGTAAAGTTATCAAAAAGTAAAAAGGAATAAAATAAGAAAGAATTAAATTAAGAAAAATATTAAATTAAGTAAAACTTGAAATAAAGAAATAAAAGTTGCATATTGAGACATGGAATGTGTGCATGCGGTTCTATTTTCATCGTTTGGTCTATTTAATAGATGATGAGGAAGATGAGATTCATCATTCCTTCCTCTATTCTCTGGGGATTAAAGTGTTGTGAGACAAAGAATTCCCTGGTAGTAGTACGTTGATTGAGGGATCGAGGATGGCCAGTTGTAGAAATATTATGTGCATCTGAGCCTACGGTTGGGTGGAGAGTCCTCCCCAAAACTTTGTTGCGGTTAGCGGGATTCAAATTGTGTTCGACTCTAAAATTACAAGGAATATCATCGCCACAGGGAAGTTTCATTTGCCCCTATTTTAATTTTTATTCTATGTTAATTAGTTGAATAGAGATGCGTTGATTGTAAATCGCATAATTGATCTAATTAGTTTCATGTTTTAATTTTGGAGTTGTTACAATGAGTCCTAGTACTAGAATACCTTATAGGTGGCATAGGGAATCCTCCCTTGTCATTGAAATTCCACTAAATAGCTAGAGGATGTTAGGGTCCCACCCTAACCCCCTTATTTATGTCATGGGATCACGTCATAGTCAAGAGTCAATAAAGCCCATATTAATATTTGTAAGTGGTTAACCCGAAATTAATGACGGGACCACAGTTAGTTGCAAATGGGCAGTAGTATTAGATAGATGGTAAATGGGCGGTAGTATTAGATAGATGGTATTAATAAAACCCACGGTATTGGCCCGTGGTATTGCATGTATGAGTCATATATAAAGGATAGAGACTCCATGTGAGGAGTATCATGTTTTGTTTTTGTAATCGAGCTCTGCTCTATTGGAGGTTGCCCCCTCGAAGAGGCCTGTGAACATTTCTCTCTGAATAATAAAATCATTGCTATTATGTGTTCTGGGTATCTTTTCTTCGCATATTCTGAGTTCTGGGTATCTTTTCTTCGCATATTCTGTGTTTGGGTATTACTTTGCAGGTTAAGAGCATAACAAGTGGTATCAGAGCACTTTCCAGGGCTCGGTGGGATCTCCAAATTTTAGCAAAAAAAATTTTGGCTAGAGACGTGTTCCGGCGTCTTTAAACCACGGGATCTGTCGTTAAGCGCATAAACCTGCGGATTTGGGGAGGCATGCACGCAGGAAATACAAGAGGTGGTCACGTCTGTTGGACTCCCTTGTAACCCCTGTGGGTACCCCTTCGAGTAGTAGCGCATTAGACAGAACCGCGCACGGACTGTCTTCCACGTACCCTCTAGGTATATAGGAAGCCCCCTAGCTCCCTTGAAACCTCGCCATAGATAAACCTTCGGCCGTCTTGTGGCTACAGTACACCGAGAACAGCACTCGGAGAGATTACTCACCCGTACGATAGGGTAGTCGGGTTGTACGGCTAAGGGTACGGTCGATCCTCCTTAGTTAGAGCCCTGAAACATTGGGCCGAGTACTACTGTCAGACCCTTATGTATATTGCGATCTGTAGCACCTGACACTCCTCAAGACCATAGTTCCCTTTCTATCGGGGGATCACACATCATCTATTCCAGATCAGCAAGTGCAGCAGCAGCAGACATCAGTCTCGCAGCTCCATCAGATCAGCAGCAGCAGTTGTTCCACCATTCAGATCTCTCAGATCCACCAGATCAGAGTAGTTGTGAAGGGTTCCTGTACCTGGATATAATTTTCGCAGGACTTTTGGCGGCATTGACATTTTGAGGATTTGGCGACTGCAGTATTGATCAGGAAGGAGTAAAACTCCGTTAGTAAAAATTCAATTTCTTAGTAAAAAAAAATTGGCGGTCCCAATTTTTCATCAGGTTGGTGTATGGTAGAAACTCGCGCTCAAGCAATGGCCAATGAAAGGATGGACAAAATTGAAGACCAGGTGAACTCCATCCAATTTTCGGTGAACGAAATACAACATGAGATTAAAGGAATAAGTATCCAGATACAGAACGCATTGAAGGGCAAGGAGCCAGCCCACGAGGAGGCGAATAATGGTCATGAATACCATGAGGGTGAGTCTAGCCACTCTCCCCATGTCTGGCACACCCACCCACCACCCACCACCCAGTCAGCGACCTCCCAAGTTGGATATGCATAAATTTGACGGTTCTCACACGTTCGCATGGCTATCACAAATGGAGCAGTATTTCCAATTGAATCATATCATAGATGAGGGGACTAAGCTTATGGTGGGCACCATGTACTTGGACAATGAACGATGGCAATGGAAGGAATGGCATCAGCGTTGCAATGGACATTTTCAGAATTGGGCCCAATTTGCCAAAGCTCTTTGAAATCGCTTTGAACAAGAAGACTCTTTTTCGGGGCGTCTCACTAAGCTCTGATAGACGGGTACAGTGGAGGAATATATTATTGTTTTTGAAGCCTTAGCCTTCCGCACTAAGGGTCTCACAGATGAGTTCTACATGGAATGCTTTATCAGCGGTCTTAAAGAAGCCATCAAAGCTCAGGTTCTACTCCACCACCCTCCCACATGGACAGAGGCTTGTCAGGTAGCTCGTAAGGTGGAATGTGCATTAACAACCCAATCCAGCCGCCCCAACTTCCTCGCTAAAGGTCGTCCCTCACAGGCTCCCAACACGACTCAGACACTTAAGATTCAAAAGGTGTCACCTGCGGAAATGGCCGAAAGAAGGAAGCAAGGACTATGTTACTACTGTGATGAAAAATATTCCCCGGGTCATAAATGCAAAGACCCCAAGTTTTTTCAAATAGATGCCACTAACTACAGCTCCACCGAGGAAGATCCACCACTTGAGGAACCGAAGGCGATCAAAGAAGATAACCAAAAGGAGATTGTATCTGATGAACCAATTATTTCGCTAAATGCATTGGCAGGAATTTCTTCCCCTCAAACTCTCAAAATTAGGGGTTTTCTTAAACATCGCCCAGTAGTAGTCTTGATTGATAGTGGAAGTACCCATAATTTCATCCATCAAAAGATCGCTGAAGCAGCACATTGTTTTGTCCGGGCAGTTTCTAACTTCCAAGTCCAGATTGCAGATGGGGGCACAATGAAATGTGAAGGTCGCTGTGAAAATTTCAAACTTCAAATGGGGGATTATCAATTGAAAACCCACATGTTTGCAATACACATGGGGGGTTGCGACATTGTCCTAGGCACGGAATGGCTCCGCACTCTTGGGCCAATCACAATGGATTTCCAGGAGTTATATATGAGTTTTAAGCAGAACAACTCCACACATACCCTCCGTGGACTACAGGCGGGAGCCCCCTCTATCATCAGCTCGCATAGGATGGAAAAATTGTTAAAAAAGGGCCATCATGGAGTGGTAGCTCAATTTAATGCCATCCAGGTAGTCGACACCATGTCTCTGCCAATTCATCCTGAGATGCAACAGATTTTAAATAAACATCGGACGGTCTTTGACAAGCCTCATGAGCTTCCACCCTCGCGAGGGGAACATGATCATAGCATCACATTGGTTCCAGGGGCCCAACCCCCAGATATCCGTTCACCCAAAAGAATGAAATAGAAAAAATCATCAAGGAATTGTTGGAAGCACGTGTCATTCGTCCCAGCATTAGTCCTTATTCATCCCTAGTGGTCATGGTCCTCAAGAAAGATGGGGAGTGGCGGATGTGTCCCGACTTCAGGGCCCTCAATAAGTTGACAGTCAAAGATAAATTTCCCATCCCGGTGGTTGACGATTTGCTGGACGAACTCAATGGGGCTCAATTCTTCACTAAGTTGGATCTTCGCTCAGGCTACCACCAAATTCGCATGAAGGAAGTCGACATTCCCAAGACGGCTTTCAGAACTCATGAAGGCCATTATGAGTTCCTGGTCATGCCATTTGGTCTCTGTAATGCCCCCTCTACTTTTCAGAGCCTTATGAATCACCTCCTCAAACCATATCTCAGAAAATTTGTCCTTGTCTTCTTCGATGACATCCTCATCTATAGTGGCACTTGGGCGGCACATCTTCAGCATGTAGATCTACTCTTGCAACTGCTCCGCATGCATAAATTATTTGTCAAGATGTCTAAGTGTTCGTTTGGCATGGAAGAAGTTGAGTATTTGGGCCACATTGTGGGGTGTGAAGGTGTCAAGGTGGACCCCAAAAAGATCCAGGCAATGCAAGAATGGCCTCAACCTAAGACCTTGAAAAGCTTGAGAGGATTTTTGGGTCTCACAGGCTATTATCGTAAATTTGTCCGCAACTATGGCCGCATAGCGAAGCCCCTAACTCAACTCCTAAAGAAAAATTCCTTCTTCTGGAACGAGGAAGCACAACAGGCATTTACCGCTCTCAAAACCGCCATGTGTTCCACTCTCGTCTTAGCACTACCTGACTTCACCAAATCCTTTGTCATTGAATGTGATGCTTTGGGTACAGGTATTGGAGCGGTCTTAATGCAGGAAGGGCGACCATTGGCCTTCACCAGCCAACAACTAAGTGGGAAGAATCTAGGCCAATCTACCTACGAGAAGGAAATGATGGCCATCTTACATGCAGTCGAGACCTGGCGACCTTACTTGTTTGGGCGACATTTCCAAATCCGCACAGATCATCACAGTCTTAAATATTTTTTGGAGCAACGCCTATCTTCCCCACAACAAAATAAATGGTTAGCCAAAATGTTGGGATATGATTATGAGATCATTTACAAGAAAGGGAAAGACAACAGTGTAGCAGATGCATTGTCGCGCCAATTTGAGGAGGAAAGTACTCTGCTCGCAATTTCCCTCCCCATTCTAGACTGGATTGAAGAGGCTCGCAGAGAACGGTTTTCACATCCCGGGCTCTCCCAACTCATTTCTCAATTGCAGGTAGATCCTAATTCCAGCAAGGGCTACTCGTGGCAGAATGATATTCTTCGCTACAAGGAAAGAGTCGTAATATCACCAACATCCACCCTCAAAAGTCGCATTTTGGCAGAATTGCACTCATCTCCCATTGCAGGACATTCGGGCTTTCAGAAGACGTATGCTCGCACCAGAAGATCATTTTTTTGGACCGGCATGAAACAGGACATCCTTACTTTCATAGCAGAATGTGACGTTTGTCAACGCCACAAAGGGGAAACCGTCAACACACCAGGCACATTACAACCATTGCCCATTCCGGCGTCAATTTGGACGGAGGTCTCCATGGATTTCATTACAGGTCTTCCAAAGTCTGGGAACAAGTCAGTCATCATGGTGGTTGTGGACCAACTGTCGAAGTATGCTCATTTCTGCGCCCTACCCCAACCGTTTACACCAACTTTGGTTGCTCAAACTTTCATGGATCAGATCTTCAAATTGCATGGCATGCCCACTTCTATTGTGTCCGACCGCGACCCGATCTTCACCAGTAATTTTTGGTAGGAACTCTTCAGAATACAAGGCACTCAACTCAAACTCAGTACTTCATATCATCCGCAAACAGATGGTCAAACCAAAGCCGCCAACAAATGTCTAGAAACCTACCTTAGGTGTTTCACTTCAGAAAAGCAACACCTTTGGGTACAGTGGTTACCTCTGGTTGAATGGTGGTATAACACCAACTATCATGCCACCACCAAAATGACTCCCTATGAAGTAGTCTATGGTAAACTTCCGCCTTCCCCTACTTCTTATCTCACGGGGTGCTCCAAAGTACAAGCCGTGGATCAACTCCTACAACACCGCGCAACCATGCTCGCCCATCTGCGCGAGAATCTTCATCAAGCTCAGAACCGTATGAAGCAATAGGCCGACCAACATCGCTCAGAGCGCCAGTTTCAAGAAGGGGATCAGGTCTTTTTGAGGCTGCAACCATATAAGCAAACATCACTCAAAGACAAGGGTTGTCAAAAGCTCTCTCCAAAATTCTACGGACCATACCAAGTACTTCAGCGCATTGGAGAAGTGGCTTACAAGTTGGCTTTGCCACCTACAGCAAAAATCCACCCAGTTTTCCATGTCTCGTGCCTCAAGAAAGTGATTGGAAACAATTGCCGAGTTCAAACCAGTCTACCTGAATTGGATGAAGAAGGGTCGATCTCGCTTCAACTTGAACAGGTTCTAGACACACGAGACAAGCACCTGCGCGGCCGCATGATTAAGGAGGTCCTCGTCAAATGGAAAGACACCTCTCCGGAAGATGCAACTTGGGAACCAGCCACTATTCTTCAGCAGTTTCCGCAGCTTCAGCCTTGAGGACAAGGCTAGTCTTAAGGGGGAGGGCATGTTAGGGTCCCACCCTAACCCCCTTATTTATATCATGGGATCACGTCATAGTCAAGAGTCAATAAAGCCCATATTAATATTTGTAAGTGGTTAACCCGCAATTAATGATGGGACCACAGTTAGTTGCAAATGGGCGGTAGTATTAGATAGATGGTAAATGGGCGGTAGTATTAGATAGATGGTATTAATAAAACCCACAGTATTGGCCTGTGGTATTGCATGTATGAGTCATATATAAAGGATAGAGACTCCCTGCGAGGAGTATCGTGTTTTGTTTTTGTAATCGAGCTCTGCTCTATTGGAGGTTGCCCCCTCGAAGAGGCCTGTGAACATTTCTCTCTGAATAATAAAATCATTGCTATTCTGTGTTCTAGGTATCTTTTCTTCGCATATTCTGAGTTCTGGGTATCTTTTCTTCACATATTCTGTGTTTGGGTATTACTTTGCAGGGTAAGAGCATAACAGAGGAAGGTTATCCCTACTCAAGACAGAAATAGGGTTGGATATCCCAAACAACACCAAACACCAAGAGCCATACAACACCAAACACTAATATCCTATACATATTTAAACACCAGGTTGACACATACTCCATTGTCAAGGAGTGGACCAATGGTTAATATTTGATTCGTTGGTGCAATGATGTGGACTTCTTTCTGAAGGGTGGAAGGTTTTCGTGTGGACACCACGTGAGGTCCATGCAAGTACAACGTGGCAACACAATGCCGACATGGCAAGGATTTAATGGGTTGTATTCAAATGGCCATTTCTTGTGATCCAAACACCAACGTTTAGGAAACTTTATATCGTCATAAATCTCTCGACAAGCTAGACACAATGGTGATGTTTATTTTAAGTTCCAAGGATTTTGAAAAATGATGAAATTTTAAGACCCCATTTCGATAATAAAAATTTAGAGGTTGGATCAAGGATAATAATGCCTTCTTCTACCCTTAGTATGGGCTATGGGGTGGATGGGGGTGTTAAAGTTTCCAACATTGATCTGCATCATGTTGTTCCTTCCAATGAGAACATGGAGGATCATCTTCCTCCTCCATTGTGGTTGACAATCTTTATTTACTCTCCTTTGGCTGAACAGGTTCTATTGAGAAACCATCATTAACATTCTTTCCTCTAAATTCAAAATGTGTAGCTTGAGCACAAACTTCATCTAAATTAGTTGGATTGAACGCAAGGATGTTATGTCAAAGATAATTATACAAACCACCAATGTACATAGGAAGATTTTCTTGTGTCAATATAATGGAATACCCAAAATTAAAGCTTTCTTCCTTAGCTCTTAAGTTTAACTCTTAACACTTTGTCCTTTACCTTGCCTCAAATTTTTCTAGTCCATTATGGCATGTCGCATGTAGCCTAATGGGCAGAAATGTTTCCTTAATGCACTAGTAAAATCATACAAAGAAGAAATTATTTTGCCATTATGGAGGAGATCTTGAGTTTTGCTCTCCCACCAAATCAATGTTGTGCTTTCCACTCTCATCAAACTTCTTTCATTCACGATATAGTTCTTCCACCATGGTTTTCATTGTCATGAATGCTTCATTCCAAAATCCTCTTTATAATTGAATGGATTCCCTCCAATTTTCAATGTCATTTCTTGTCTTTGGGAAATATTCCATTCCCTAAGCATGAAGTTTGGTCACTTTATAGCAATGTATTTTCCACTAAATTTTAAACATATGGGGGCTTGAATCCATTTCAATGCTTGTTTTTTCAATACTCTATCCTTTCCCTATTTAGGGATAAATCATAAAAAATGGTTACTCGATGGATCTTAGGCAAGCTTTTAATGAAGAGATATGTAATATCTTTTTCATATAGATAACACTTTTAATTACAAAAAAGACAAGGGTATTTATAATGGGTATCCCTATTGTTAAGGGTTTGTCAAGTTGATGAAAGCAATGACTTGTTATTGCCCCCACTAAAATGCAATTTGCCTAAGAAGTGACATGTTCACCCATTATGGGTGAGCACACCCATGTTGAAGTGTTGAATAGCAACCATCATCAAGGTTATCATGGATGGATGCACACACCATAAGGTGAGACACAAAACCGCACTTTTTAATGAGTGGATGCTCAAAATATTAAGAGTAATTCATATAATAATGTGATAACGTGACAGCCTAAAATTTTAACACAATTCATTGTTATTTGATGTGATAGCGTGACAACCTAAAATTTTAACACAATTCATTGTTATTTGATTAAGATAACTAATTCACAAAGTATAATTTTAACAAAAGCATATTTGGAAACATAGACAATATTCATTTAAGAAAGTGCAAGTGTGGCATACATATTAGTGTATCATTGTTACATAGTCTATCATTATGTGGTGTATAATAGAATGATGGCTTTCCTAATCACCAAAACCCATGAGCTGAAAATACCAAAATAATCCCTAGAGGAACCTCTAAGGGAGAAAGACCTAAAAAAAATGTAAAGGGAGTTCATCCCTAAACCTCTAAGGGAGAAAATGCCAAAATAATCCCTAGAGGAACCTCTAAGGGAGAAAAACCTAAAAAAAAATTTAAAGGGAGTTCATCCCTAAACCTCTAAGGGAGAAAGACCTAAAAAAAATGTAAAGGGAATTCATGTTAAAAGCTTAAACCTCTAAGGGAGAAAGACCTAAAAAAAATGTAAAGGGAGTTCATCCCTAAACCTAAGGGAGAAAGACAAAAAAGGGAGAAAGATATAAAAAAAATGTAAAGGGAATTCATGTTAAAAGCTTAAACCTCTAAGGGAAAAAGACCAAAAAAAAAAATGTAAAGGGAGTTCATGTTAAAGGCTTAAACCTGGACAAAGACCTAAAATATGTGAAGGGAGTTCATGTTAAAAGCTTGTGTTTCAAGCATCATTACGCAAAAGAAAAAGCAAGTAATAAACTTTTGAATCAAAGACATCATTTAAGAGGCAAATAAAAAAGCAACACATGTCAACCAATGTTACTGTAATCAAGCTAGAAAACTCTCTAAATCAAGAACAGGTTGGAAGACCAAAAAACCAGTCAACTAAAAGCACGTAATTGAATATCTTATGTGGTGCATATAAAAATGCATATAATCAAAAAAGCAAATAATAAACTTTTGAATAGACATCATTTAAGAGGCAAATAGAGGCAAATAAAAAAGCAACACATGTCAACCAATGTTACTGTAATCAAGCTAGAAAACTCTCTAAATCAAGAACAGGTTGGAAGACCAAAAAACCAGTCAACTAAAAGCACGTAATTGAATATCTTTTGTGGTGCATATAAAAATGCATATAATCAAAATAGAATAGAGTGCAATCTATTTCTGAACCAAAAATGCATAGCAAACATGTTCTAGATAGTCCCTAACATCCAAAAAAATCATACCACAACAAATACCTACATATCATCAAAAGCATTGCTTATATTGACATCTGTCATCAATATTACCCTCCCAGCATTAAATAGGATAGAAAAAAACAGCATGTCAAGTTGCAATGGAAATATTGCAATCTCACCGATCCTGAAAATCCAGAAAAACTATTGTATCTTGGATGAGATTTAAAAACTTTTGATACTAGAACCATATTGAAACTTTTAATACTAAATGGCTACGAATTGAAACTTTTGATGATAAATGGTGAGCAGACTACAGGACCAGTTCACCCAGAGATAACACTGCAGCCAACTCACAAGTCACTGCCCAAGGGGTTGGGCCACCAACCTAATGCTGCCTAGTATTCTGGAGAGATCAGCCAATCAAAGTACCTAACCTAATCGAAAAATAAAACATCATATTTGATCGCAATGTTCAAGCTAGACAATCAGCTACATATCATTTTCACTAATAAGGGTTTGAAATTTCTTTCAGTAAAAGCTTCCATTGTGGTTACAGAATGTCCAAATTATAGAACGGATCATACAACATGTGAGAAAACATATGGCTAAAGACTAAAATCGCAATTGATTCCATATGCCATTACAAGAAAATTATGGAATCGTACTTTGGATTACAAGGCCTCAAAAGAGTTGAAATCGTAAGGCCAAATATAGTATCAAGCTTACTTTAGAAATCTTCCTTTGGCCAAAACCGAAGATAGAAAGTAATATTGCTCAACTATATTTTTGATCCGCTGTCCAGATCCCATTCAAAGTATTCAGAAATTTGTTTGAAATTAAAATGCATCTCCATCATTAAAATCTGGAGTGTTAAAGACCATTATAGAGTCGATTGCCCCAACTCAATTGTCACTACTGATTATATTTTTCCTAGGGATTCCCCATCTCATATTGATGCATGATCAAAAAAACCATTGCAAGATTTCATGCATCATCTCAGCACTGATCTAAAACTGGAAAAAATTACTCGATTAAATATTCCTATTATATAAAACAGAGACTTAAAATGGCAAACTCGTATTATTCCCTGGAAATCCACAACTTCCCATGTAATCCATATTGCTATTAACACATCACCATTGCTTGTTATTGAAGAGGTTAATATTATAAGGCGATTAGAGAATCCTTTTACAGTAGAAGTTGAACCAACACGCTCCAAAAAGTAATGTGTGGGTTCCATGCTCTTGCATAGAGCAATCGTGCTTAATAGAGAAAAATAGATAAAGGTGCACCCAACTAATACCGAAACAACAGCAAATAAAGTTCATCAACTTCCATGTGTAAAGCAGCCTTTTTAGAATGATGTGCATCACAAGGTGTCAGAGACAATAACTTACGGTGAAAAGCAATAATGAAATAGTTCCTCGGTGATAAGAGTCATAGTGAAATAACCTTCCCTGAATAACATATACAAAAATATGGGAATTTCCAAGAATCGTACAACCTTACGGACAACCTAAGTAATAATCTGACAACTGTCTGTAAAACGCTAAAAAACCTAAGCAATGGCTACTAAGCAACTCCTAGAAAACCAATAAATAACAACAATTATGTAGCATCGCTTGTCAATCGACTTGTAAATGTGTCAGCGGGCCCTAGTCAGTCATTCCTTCACAATTTTTCCTCCATGTAAGGAAGAGATCTGTATATCAAGGTAATATTTCCTTATTGATTGAATTAGCAATCACGCACAACAATAGCAGCACCCGATAAATGTATCACACATTGCGGCCAGGAAGGAAGATTCGGTGAATATTAGTCATTGAGAGCTTCCTGCGACAAGTCGGACATTTCTTCTGAATCTGGATTGCACTTACAATGCAGCTTCTACAGAAAATGTGTCCACATATTGTTGAAGTCTCTTCTTTCATGGAATCCATACATATTGCACATGTTAGATTCACTTCCTTCACTTCTTTTACTTCCTTGACTTCAACCGGGTGATCATTGACGTTTAATGGGTGTCCATGCTTCCTCTTCTGCAGATGCACAAGAAGAATATAGATAAATCAGCCAATAATTTATCACAACCAAAAAAGAGTTAACACATTACTAGCAGTAAGAAATATCCTAAATGGAAGAAAAGGATCTCAAGTTATAATAACAAGTAATTATAAGATGACACCAAGCAACGGTCCACTGGCATAAAACTAGTAACTGCCAAAACAGGCACCGAAAATCATTGGAGGTTTCTTTGGACAAGGCATCTAAAGGCAATCAAATAAAGGATGGGGATTTCTTGCGGACAATGCATCTGAAGGCAACCAAATAAAGGATTCAGGTAGGAACATACTTGGGACTGCGGAAAGAGAGGGTTTACATTATTATTGAACAAATTTTGGACAACGCATTAATAATTTGTGAGAGGGATAAGGTCCCCTCCTTAGAATAGGGATGAGATAAAGCTAGACTTTAGACTCTAGAGTAAAGTACTCAAATTTATTGTTGACAGATCCAGCGAAAAGAATAAATGAGGTTCTGTCCACCGCAGCCTAGGAAATAACATTTTAAAAAGAACAAAGGGAAATTAGTTTTCTGCGTGTCAAGAAAAGAAACAATAGAGCAACAAACCACTTAAAGAAACAATAGAGAAAGGGCCTTGGGTAAAGCCCCCTTAGAAGTATGAAAGGGGGCTTTACCCAAGGCCCTTTCTCAATCAATATTGGACTAGAAAGGTTCAGAATAAGAGAAAGCAAAAGATAATTTCAATTATGCATGAACAGGGATTCTTAATGATAAATTGGGTACAGCACAAGTCCCAGACAAAGACTAATGAATAAGTACGACCGCTGAAAAGATCGGAGATACGTGGTTCAAAAGCTTGAGTTTTTGGAACTTTTGAGCTAGAACAAAATCTATAGATGGCAGAAAAGGAAAGGATAGGAGTTACGTGGCTCAAAATGAACCTGGAAATAAAGTGGATAATAATGGGATTCAAAGCGGCAACATACAAATATATGATCACCTTCCATTAGGAGGTGGCCCATGTTCCAAAAGCTTTATGCTCATCAAGGGGTAGATCTAATGCTGAGTCATTAGAACAGCATTTCTAGCGTCTAGACCAAAGACAATAACGGCCCTGCTGGAAAGAGGACAGTTAAAAATGGGGAATCAAACAGGAACCAGATCACCCCTCCATGTTGCAACTGATACAGCATTTCCTGGTTAAAGGAAGAGCAAGGTGCTACTGGATTGGATCTTACCTTTTTCAATTTCTGATGCATTGAAAACATCACCTTGAGGATTTATTAAAAGGTAAAAGCACCAGGCAGGAAAGCTGCAAAAAGTTGTACAGCTGATATTTATGAAGTTTACAAAAATTTGGGGGCAGAAAATGAGATTGAGGGTCTATATAATGTCAAGACACAAGCTGGTAAAAAAGCAGACAGCTGTACCACATTTAATATAAAGTTTAATCTACCATTATTACAATCAGAATGACATAGAATCGAATTGTGTAAAATTTAGAAACAAACCCCAAACGGTCAAAACAAAATCATTTGAAATATGCATTGCAAACATATTAGAAAATGTATCACAGAAGTTAACATCGCTTCCTTTGACTATTAATAAAAATATTATGTATATCACTTTAATACAAAAAACTTAAAAAGGGCAGGCCCCATAAGCATCCAGCACAAGCCTAGGAAATCTTACAGAAACTTGTGATACCTTGGCAAATAATATTTTAGCTGTGGTTGAAGAATCCAGGTCTTTAAAAAGAATCTTGGAAGTGAAAACACAACTATTAGTATTTTGGCTTGAATCCCTAAATCTGACACCAGATTACTTTGATGATTTCAGACCCATTTCGTTATGCAATCATATAAGATCATCTCCAAATGTCAGAAGATTAAAGCCTACTCCGGCTGAAGTCCCCTCTCCTGAGCAGTTTGGGTTTCTTGCAGACAGGAATACCACTGATGCTAATGGTATAGCTCCCATAAAATTCCGCATGCTATAAAAGTGAAAAATCTAGCTGCTATAGTAATCAAGTTAGATTGTTGTGTCTAAGGCTCATTCTTAGACATACAAGGCTCTGTCTTTGCTTTTGTTAATGGGGTTGAGAGACGTTTCTTTTCTTCCTCTTTCTTGGTCTTGATGAATAGGTCTGCCTCTCAATTCTTCAGGCCCACCAGGGGACCAAGGCAGTGGAGCCCGCCATCATCCCCCAATTGTTTCGTTTTGTGGCTGAAGGCCACAACAGGCTCTTCGGGACCAGGGCTGATGATGTATGGCTGATAGGGATGGCTCAGGAAGAGAGGATGAAGAGCTTAGAGCTGCATTGGATCTATATGGTTTGGCCACAGAAAGAGAGTTCATGGTTAAATCTAATGACCATGGATATCAAGACGAGATTAGGAGGATGCCTTATATGCCAGTATGGATATAGGAGAAAATCAGAAGAAAATGCTCCAGTTTTATTTGGGGGTTGGGGGGAAGGGAGGCAAATCCTCTAGTCAAATGGAAAAGATAAGCAAAATATAATGCCCTTGGAGGGCAGGGACTGAAAAACATCCCTCACTTATGCAGCTAAGAGTTTATAAGAATGATTAACTCAAGGTCTCTGCCCTCCATCCCTATTTCTTTGGAAGACAAAATGTCCATCAAACCCACAGCAAATGCTTCAATTATTTGGAAGACTCCAGTCCCGGCCTTTCTTATCATTTAAACCTGGCTATTTTGAAACAGAGCACAAAACTAGGTATTGATAAATGAGTGGACTCTGATGGCCAGCAGCCCACACAGCTTATCAGATGACTTGACTTGAGGACACAAGACAGCAGGAGATCTTGACATTAGCTGACGCAAATGCACCAGAACAAAACTCAATGTGACAACATGGTCGAAAGATGTGCAATTTTTTGGATTAAATAGTCATAAGCAGAATAGTGGACCTCCTTTATTCAAAAATTGCAAAGCTGTTCAATCAGGCTGAGTCTGGAAGAAGAGTTCTGATGTGCTCAAACAACACTAGCCGTGCAAATCGTAAGGCAAGTCTGGGTTAACAGCCAATTTCTTGTGAAATGAGCAAAATGAAGCATGCTGGTGGTGGAATCAAAGCAACCGTGAAATGAAATGCACCCCTAAAATCTAGATTATTCTTTTGGTTAGCAAAGACCAAGATTTTGTGTTCTTTGCAGATATAATGAACAAACAGCTCAGTATACTACCCTGACAGACTCCCTTCACTCGGTTCTTGATCAGACAAAGCTCATTGGAAGATTCAATAACACTTCTTTAACTCTTGTAAATAGGGAACATAGCACAAAGGCATATAGTCTGTCAAAAAAGGTTTAGAGTTCTGATGTGCTCAAACAACACTAGCAGTGCAAATCGTAAGGCAAGTCTGGGTTAACAGCCAATTTCTTGGGAAATGAGCAAAATGAAGCATGCTGGTGGTGGAATCAAAGCAACTGTGAAATGGAATGCACCCCTAAAATCTAAATTATTCTTTTGGTTAGCAAAGGCCAAGATTTTGTGTTCTTTGCAGATTTAATGAACAAACAGCTCAGTATACTACCCTGACAGACTCCCTTCAATCAGTTCTTGATCAGACAAAGCTCATTGGAAGATTCAATCACACGTCTTTAACTCTTGTATATAGGGAACATAGCACAAAGACATACAGTCTGTCAAAAAAGGTTTAGAAGCTGCTGAAGAAACCCTGGTGCCAGTGGACCATCTTCCATGACCTTATACAGTAGGCAATGAAATTTTACAGTGGATAGGAGTTGTTTTTGAATTTTAGGACAAATGATTTCTTTGTGTACCTTGTTGTACTTGCAAAATATAACTTTTTTCTCCTTTTAAATATGAAGTTACAATATTTGCCTTGATAAGGAAAGGTAGCATTCCAATTCCTACAGAAAGTTTCAAGGAAATCCATGAATGGGAGGAATCAACTGCATGCCACAGAAATGAAACTCAAAGATATCAAAAAGTAGGTTTATTTTTATTTAATAGGCCATTGCAAGGTCGAAGAGCACAAAAAATGCATGGAAAAATGACAACATTTTGTCCAAAAGTATAGTAGTATACATAATACTCATTTTGATTATTTCTCATATGATTTAGTTATTACTTGTGCAGCCTAGCAAATGTGTCAAAATTTGAAAAATCAATAAAGCACCTCATAAAATCAATGATATAAAATCCAAGTGTGTATAACACATTAATTGCAAGCATATGCTGTCCAGTGTCAATATATTAAGAGAAATTTCCTATAAAAGATAAGAAAAAAAAGTTGGAATTGATGAGCATCACATTCCCAAAGCCATGATTTCATAAGAAAAAGAATAAGATCTGCCATTAACTTACCTTAACAGGTCTTTGAACTTCTTCGTCACCATCATCAGAGATATTTATTGGCACAATAGGAGGAACCATTGTCATTTGCTGAAGCCGACATTGATGGCTCAGAGATGGTATATGCACTACATCAAAACGTGCTGAAGTTCCTGAAACACATCAATAAAATTAAAGTGATAAATAACTACGTGATCAAACCTACAAAACTGTTACAGAGTAGACAAACAATGTCAATAGGATTTCATATAGGCATTATACCCATTCTGCCAACAACTGGTGAAAATCAGACTCATCTTGTGCATCACTTCAATCTACCCCATGCAAAACTATAATTGATCCCATGAATCAAGGACAAAACTACAATCTCAAATTTAGATTAAATCAGTAAACTAGTGGATTAATTTGATTTGTGCTACCAATACAACATATATTTTCTCTATCAGCAGTTGTTGCATAAACATACATGAAAGTTTACAAGTTACAACAATACCCCCAAGAAGTCCAGGGCTTGATCTGTAGGTCAAGAATGGAGGCATCAGAATCAATACCCCACACCAGTATGGTCTGTTTGAAACCATTAAATACCAGGGTCATCATGGCTATCTAGCCAGGCAGGGCACAGCACTAGCCATACGCTATGAGACTGTCCTACATCTTAATATGTGGTGGATGCAAGAAGCATCTGGACAATTCTTCTCCCCCAGTCATTCAATTATGGGTGTATGCTAATGAAATCACATGTTAACATTCATATTGTACTTTGAAGCAGTTGGCATTTTAACCAGAGACTTTCCCACATCTTAAAATGTGGTGGACGCAAGAAGCATCTTGCCAATTCTTTCCCTCATTTATTCAATTATGGGTGTATGCTAATGAAATACCATTGATCAGTCTTTCCCTATTCAGACAACGGATTAACAGACAAACAAAAGCAGGAATAGAACCTAACTTCAAATGATATCATTTCTGGTACACTACATTGACAAAGGAAAAATATATATTTTAAAGATAAAAATCCTAGAAATGATGATGTGAACAGAAACTATTATCGACTAGAATACACAATCTCAAGACCACACCACATAACACCACATCAAGATCATTAGAGAAATTACACTAAGGTTTAAACCATACATCTAATAGAAGGTCAAACTGAGATGTAGGAAAGATCAGAAATTAAGGTCAAACTGAGATGTAGGAAAGATCAGAAATTAAGGTCAAACTGAGATGTAGAAAAGATCAAAAAATTGGTCATGAATCTGTGACACTTGCTTCGAGAAGTTCGGCTTGACCATGTCTTAGGAGTGCTTCATTTTCTAATATTCCATTATGGAATACACTCCTTAGATATGTGAAGTTTAGCTCCACATGCCTTTTGCCTTCTTCCGTAAGTAATAAGGAAGTGTTTACTGTTACAGAAAAGATTCACCTGGAAGCAGGCTAAAGACTTGTGAATACCATAGAAGCACCTTTAATGCATCAATTGGTTATAGAATCCTTTATAAATTTTGTTAAACCTCAGTTTCATAATTCCTATGTGAATTTATTTTCCTTCTTCTGCATGGAAGGAAAGTTACGGGAATTTGTTTTCCTTCACCAGGGCATGGTGACTCTGGGAAAAAAGGTAAACATCAATTGAGTGCATTTCAAGTAATGCTCTACTAAATTAACAATAACATTTCAATGTCAATTGCATTCACATCATAGACAGTCATCTTCAAAATCTTCCAAAATTATCCCTATCATGACAAGGTCTACAAATGCACCTCCAAGTCCAAGTCGTAGCTCCAGATCCTCCTCCCTTATTGCTGGCACCCGAATAGTCCTCCGGGAAACTCCATTTCTTGACTGACCACAGAATAAAGAAACAAATGCTTTCCATAAATATATAGTTCCAACACATAAGTTATAACTAATATAAATAGCTAGTGCCATACACTTAGTTCATATATAAATCAGCTCCTCAAAACAAAAATTCAAAACAAACCTAGCACATATAACATTAAAAAATATGGCTACTTATATCATTCTCAAGTACCTAATGCTAGCTTTTAACTTCTGTTAATACAATTACAAATTTAGCCTCGAAATGAAGACACATATAAGATAACAGAGTTTCAATCCTGCAAACCATTGATGACCAGTCTAGCACTATCAGAAGAACACTTAAAGAATAAAGCAACTATATAATACAAAATATGGAACTAGATCATAACAGGAACATACTTGTACAGAGAGCCTTGAAGATGGTAGCCGAACTTCATCATGACCAAATATTCTTGTGGACGACAGCTGAACTTCATCATCATCATCTTCAACAACGATGAAGTTGCCCAATGGAACATTTTGGTTAGTCAACAATGTGTTCTGTTTTTCTAACTCAGACTGCCCTAGCCTCAATTCCAAATCTTGATTCCGCTTTCGTATCGACCTTGATCTGTTCATGATGGCCCACAGAAGAGGATGTAACTTGAAAAGAAAAGAGTTAGGTCGGTCTCCTTCCTCGAAGCTAACTGCCTGGTTGCATGAGGACAGGCAATCATGAAAACTTTAATCAACGCAGATGAACTTTAACTATATATATTAAAAAATGATGAATAAACCTCACCCAAAACTTATAGGTGATACTTCTTGTCTCAACATATCTACAAACATAATAAAACGATATGATTAACAATTGTGCAACTAAAGCTCCATGGAGCTTCTTTTGGGAGAAATTGTGAAAGAAAAAGGCAAGGATGATTTAATTTTCCTTGGTTAACCTCTCCCCAAATAACCAAATTTTCTTATTAATTTTATCCTTACAGTCCGGTCAAAACAGTATATTCCTTAAACGAACAGATAAACCATACTCCCATCTCTTCTACATATGTTGTTCTCTTTGTACATATTGTTTGCTTAGTAATATATGAAGCAATTTAACCCAAAAGATCACAAAGCTGTCCGATGCTTACAACAACTACTTTACATGAAAAAAGGGGATTTGACAATCAACAACCAAAATACAGACTATACAATAGCCGAACACCTGAACAACAACACTTTGACATGCAGCGGCAGCGAGACAGGACTTGCCAGATCAGTGAATTGGGGTGCTGTTATTACCCTCACCAGGGCTCAAGTCTCCCCAGAAACATGTTTGCTCCTTGGGAGACTCTTGCGCTTGTACTCGCGTTTGTAGTCGGGGCCAGGTGCAAGTCCTGAGCGTTTTTGGTACAAAAGTGATACAATAGAATCCCCTACCCATGACTACGCTGTTAAAATCCCCAACAGGGTTCATGTCTCACGAGTGAGATTTTTACCCCTTGAGGAAAGCTTATGTTTGTGCTCGTACTTAGAATTGACACCAAGTGAGAGTCCTAACTGTTTTTGGCATAATATAACCCCCCACCCGTAGCTGCTTAGCCGAAGGATTCTGGGTTGATTGTTACAACGAGGTCAAGGCCTGTGCTGCCAGGCGCTTATAAAGAGAAGACATCATTAATAGTCATGGAGTGATGAATGGAAACCAAACAAAAAAAATAAGTTAAAAAGAAGCCACAACCAAACGATACAGATTGCTATAATGCCTTGTCCACAATAATATACATTCCCAATCGGCCTGAATCCAACTCCCTTCGGCATCTTTCCGACAGATTTTTACAAGTACAGGTTGGCACCACGGATGCTGATACAACAGATAAGCATAGGATTCCAGGTAAGCAAAGTGGCCGTTAGAAGGCCAGGAAAAAGGCTACTGCATCTTCATTTCTCTGTGTTCAGTTTGGCGGGTAAGAGGTGTCCGCAAGATTCAAAACAGGGACTTCTCACGGCAAGCACCCTTAGCGAATGGGCGGTGACTGCTCTCTTCCGCGATCAGTTGCTACCTAAATAAACTCAGTGAGCCACAGAATATAAAAAGAGATAGCCCAAATTATAGGGCCCTGAAACCAAACCTAATGGGCAATTTCGGGAAGACAATGTGCAAGCATACATATATACACATATAACTACATATATATACACAGAGATTAATACACATAACAATACAGAGGAATTAAACCAAAAACACCAAAATCCGTACATAACTAGACCGACAAGCAAATCATTTTACCAAACATTTTATGACCCTAACCTCAATGGTTGGATTGAACATCAGTTATAGAGCATCCATAACCGATCGAAATTCAGAAGATTATCACCGGGGTTTGGATTTAACGACGAAACCCTGGAAGTTCTCACAGACCTTACAAAACAAAATGCAAAAATTTAAGGATGAAGGAAAATATATAAAACCTGGAAGAAATCGGTCTGTGTTCGATAATGGATGCAGTAAGAGATTCGGAGGTCGCTGCGAATTAGGATTTAAAGATTGCAACTGTGCTTCGATGGGCCTCTACAACAGAATGAAAAAAGGCGTTCCGAGGGCTGGATGGACGTGCTAAAGTCTTCGAATATTTATAAGTCTCACGCCAACATTTTAAATCATAAGCAATGACCCAAAAATGTTTTGGGCTTTGTGTCAGTGGGGTTAGCGGGATTAGTTGGGGACTCGAGCTCCGCTACGTGTCATCCACACCTGTGTTTGCTCTTCCTTTTCCTTATTCTACTTTTCGTTGTCTTTCTCTCTCCCTCGTTGCCTGCGTTTGCTGAGATGATAGAGAGGTCTGGGGCCCGAGATATAAATGTGGTGGAGTTATGCGGGAGATTGACTAACGCTCCGATACCAGATCTATCCACTTTCGAACAGTAAAGTGGACAAACCAAGCATTTTTATCGAGAAATTCAATTACGTCCTTACAACAAGATCCAAATTGTCATTTATAATGGAAGTTAATGAGAATAGAACGTGGGACGTAGTGTAAGATACAAAATTATAAAAATAATAACGTGAATAACTCAAATCTTAATTGATGGGGAGTCCTGGGAGTTGATTTTCATTACAAGTTTAATTGACGAAACGAACGTTAGAGAAAATATTTTAAATTATTAATTATAAAAAATAATATTTAAAAAAATAATTTAAGTTTATCAAAAAAATAAAATATGTATATTTATTTAACACCTCAATTGTCATTAATAATGATATATCCAAAAATAAATAAAAATAAAGAGGAGGTGTTTTAATAAGTTTTACTATCTTAATTTTTTTGAAAGACCCTAGGTTATTTCTTTGTTAAATAATTTTTGTTTTTCCTTAAGAAAAAATTGAGATGTTTTAATAAGTTTTACTATCTTAATTTCTTTTGAAAGAACCTAGGTTATTTCTTGGTTAAATAATCTTATTTTTTCCTTAAAAAATTGAGATTGTGGTTTTTAAATATTTCTTTTGTGGAGTGGTCAATTAATATATCTTAATTTCCATGGAAAGAACCTAGGTTATCTTTTGTTAAATAATTTTGTTTTTCCTTAAAAAATTGAGATTATGGTTTTTAAATTATTCTTTTGTGGAGTGGTCAATTAATATTTTTAATTTGTTTGTAGAAGCCAAACCCTAAACCCTCTCATCCCAAAGTGGAGATTGCGGATTTTCTTTTAAGGTTGTTAATTTTTGTTTGAAAACACATTGTATTGGTACTTATCTTTAAAAGGCCAAAACCCTCTAATTCCAACATGGAAAATTATTTATTGGTTGTAGTGCCCTTTTGTTTTTCTTTCTTTTTGACTCGATCCATCTTCTTTATGGTGTTCTAGAAAAGAAATAATATGTGGGTCCTACTCCGAATAAATTAATATTGATAATGGGAGACAAAAGTTGTCCATGTAGGGTTTCATACCAATATGTCTTACCAATTTAAATGTTAAATGTTAACTATAGGGGTAGTTTTTGTGTTGATGTGAATGTATCCTTTTTGTCTTAAATATTCATAGCAATGTTACTGTCATACTTTGCGGGCCTAGGCCTAGGCCTTTGGGCTTTTATGATGTGTGATATGACATTATCATAAGATTTTATTTTACATTAACTATCTTTTTTATAGAGTATTTCATGTGGTTAGAATAGAATATTTTATATGTTTAGAAGTATATTATATGAGTTTACAACATCTTTTCTATATTTTAATTTGGAAAAGTTAGAGTAATTATATGAAATAAAATATTATTAAAGATATAATTGTAATAAGATAATATGTAATATTATATGGATAACAATTACAAATTAAAGATATACACTAAGACCTGATGCAATTGGTGATGTGATCATTTAATTGAAAGATAATTTTATCATATTAATTTTGGAGTGACTATTTAGATTTGAAAAAATATATGATACATGTAATGTCTTAGTAAACCATTTATGTCTAATTGTTTTGTGTATGTGGGATTATTACACATTACACACACTAAACGTTAATGTTAACATACGCACATAATTTAGAAGAGGAATAATAATGTGGAAAGAAATATTCTCATAAAAATTTGTGTGTTATTATAGCAAAGACAGCTTGTAGCATCACATAGATAACAATCATAAGCTAACCACATAGAGGACAATTAAGTCAATCAAAGTGGGGTAAGTGCTATAGCGCCCACTAAGGTTTGATTCCTCAAAAAAGTGGTCAGTGCACTCCCACAAGTGATTCGTTGATAAGAGGTTGACCCATTGTGGGTTTTAAGTTGGGTCGAGTGTAAGCATTGTCTCGCATCTTTACAAGTGGTGGATACTTGACACCTAATAGAGTTTTCAAGTTTCTACAAATCAAAGACAACTACAAGACATGACACATAAATTACCAACAATATTGGCAATAAAACAAGGGAAGATGTTATCATGTAAACCAGGTACTTCCACCCCAAAATCAACTTTTAGATAGAGAATTAAAATTTTACACTATTCCAATTTCAAGAACACACTAAAGTATCTCTTAAATATAGGAACTAAAATCAAATTCCCTCTTTCGTTGGATCATACTAAAAAATGTTTGTAGAGGATATATTCGTAGGTTTTTATTTCTTCTTGAAAGATTAGGGGGATTGTTAACTAAATAGGCTTACCTAGGCTAGGCCCAAGATCAAACCGACTTATTACTACTATACCCCCAAGATGTTATGCAACAACCCACGAATCACATATGTCAAGTTCTTGTTACCCGGCTTAGGCCAAATGTCACTATAAATATAGATAAGGCACTAGGAAGGTTAGCAAACTCACTTCCCACTATATATATATGCTTAGTTTTTAGTTTTTTAAAAAGAAACTATGTTTTTCCTCCTTGAGGCACCTCCATGCAACCACTATCTTTGTGATGACTCCTCTTTCACTCTCCTTAAATCCTTCAATTAATTCAGTGTTTTCTGATAAACAATGATCACAAAAAGTGATGTGTATTATTTATTAGAGTATCATTGTAATACAGGTTATTATATATGGATATGTATTGTTCTTATTCATCAATTCATCTCATCTTTTTTTGTGACAAGTATAATGATTACCTATAATGATTATTCAATTCATACATGTGTAATATAATTATTCGTTTCGTACATGTGGCTTCATAGGTGAAATTTCTCAAGTTCATGTAGTCTACATATTGCATTTGTTAAGGTATTTGAATTTTTTTTTTAAGTGTTGTGATCGTTGGAGGGGGCCTAATCATACACTCTTCCCCTTTACTTGAAATTAACAATAATAAAATAATTATAAAAAAACAACCATCTCATAGAGTTGGCTACGTCAACGTTATATAAATGGTGTGTAATTTGTGGTTTTTAAATGTTGTGTTCGATACACAGTATAGTTCTCTAAACACTTGTTGATTCTCTAGATAGTAAGTATGTCTTTCGGATTAATTACATCAGTGTTATTTGGTCGACGTTTCGAATTAGCTAATGTGATTCATCCTTAGGACAAAGGTGAAAAAATCTATAGATCTAATGAATAAATAGCAAGGATGAATCAGAGTCCAGAATTAGAGGTTAAAAACTAGCGGTTAAGAAATTAGTTATTTAATTAATAAATTAATATACTTTTATTTTTAAATTCTAATCAAAACTAGCTGTTATAAAATTAGTCATTAATTATAAATATCTAATTATTTATTAATTATTAAAATTAAAATTATTATTTTATATATATTTTTTTTTATAATATCTCACTGAAAAGTTATTTATTAATAGTACTATTTTTTATAATATCTCACTAAGAAGTTATTTATTAATAGTATTAAAATAAGACCATATTCAAACTAATACAATTATTTATTTCCTATTATTATTAACTAACTTAATTTTTATTTTATAAATAAATAAATCATTTTTATTTCTACACTAATTAACCTAATTTCTATTACATAACTAAATGACTCGTTTAAAAAAATTATTTCTAAATGTTGTGTTCGATACACAGTATAGTTCTCTAAACACTTGTTGATTCTCTAGATAGTAAGTATGTCTTTCGGATTAATTACATCAGTGTTATTTGGTCGACGTTTCGAATTAGCTAATGTGGTTCATCCTTAGGACAAAGGTGAAAAAATCTATAGATCTAATGAATAAATAGCAAGGATGAATCAGAGTCCAGAATTAGAGGTTAAAAACTAGCGGTTAAGAAATTAGTTATTTAATTAATAAATTAATATACTTTTATTTTTAAATTCTAATCAAAACTAGTTGTTATAAAATTAGTCATTAATTATAAATATCTAATTATTTATTAATTATTAAAATTAAAATTATTATTTTATATATTATTTTTTTTATAATATCTCACTGAAAAGTTATTTATTAATAGTATTATTTTTTATAATATCTCACTAAGAAGTTATTTATTAATAGTATTAAAATAAGACCATATTCAAACTAATACAATTATTTATTTCCTATTATTATTAACTAACTTAATTTTTATTTTATAAATAAATAAATCATTTTTATTTCTACACTAATTAACCTAATTTCTATTACATAACTAAATGACTCGTTTAAAAAAATTAGGATAAAAGAGCAGGAACCCAACTTTTACTCAATTTCCACCCATCATCCTTATTGAGATTGTTAACATGCTTCTCAATTTCAATAGCCTCTCTTAACTTCCTATGATGGAAATGATCAAGCTTGGCAATAACCTTCGCATCCTCAATGCAAACATGGTGGTTATATTTATGTGCATGCTTTGCAAGAGCTGAGGAGCGAGATCGGTTGTGCCTTATGTCTGCAGCATGCTCTTGGATTCTCTGTTTTATAGAGAAGTCGGTTTCCCCAATGTAGGGAACACCACATGAACATGGTATCAAGTAGACACCTTTCATGTCTTTGGCGTCAATAGGGTCTTTAACGGATCTAAGAGAGTTTCTAATGGTATTAAGGGGCTTGAAAGTAGAGGAGATATTATTCTTAACCTTCTTAATTCTCAATCAGACTCCATCAAATTCACAATGGCGGTTGAAGTGAACGGATGTCTTCCTTTCTTAGACATCCTTCTATCCAGAATGAAGGATGGTTCGGTTTCGCACCAAGTCTTTCGTAAGAAAACGCACACAAATCAATATCTTCATTCCAATTCTCATCATTTTCCAACGCAAAAATTTGGGGTTCTTAATACTCTAGCCACTTGGCGCTTTAAGAATTTCAGATGAGATACACCTAGAAGAAGAAAAATCTCATCTCCTGAAAGTTTTTGAAAATAATGGTTATAGTAGGTCTCAAGGCTTTCCAAAGAACCCATAAATAATCGAGGATTAAGCCTCCTACTGATGACCCAATCTTTAAGGTGCAACTCTCATTTATCTAGGGGACTACTGACAAGATTGCCCATATTCTAAAGAAGAATAATATCTCCTCTACTTTCAAGCCCCTTAATACCATTAGAAACTCTCTTAGATCCGTTAAAGACCCTATTGACCCCAAAGACATGAAAGGTGTCTACTCGATAACATGTTCATGTGGTGTTCCCTACATTGTGGAGACCGGCCACTCTATAAAACAGAGAATCCAAGAGCATGTTGTAGACATAAGGCACAACCGATCTCGCTCCTCAACTCTTGCAGAGCATGCACAGAAATATAATCACCATGTTTGCATTGAGGATGTGAAGGTTATTGCCAAGGTTGATCATTTCCATCATAGGAAGCTAAGAGAGGCTATTGAAATTGAGAAGCATGCTAACAATCTCAATAGGGATGATGGGTGGAAATTGAGTAAAAGTTGGATTCCTGCTCTTTTATCCAATTTTTTTTTTTAATGAGTCATTTACTTATGTAATAGAAATTAGGTTAGTTAGTGTAGAAATAAAAATGATTTATTTATTTATAAAATAAAAATTAAGTTAGTTAATAATAATAATAATAGGAAATAAATAATTATATTAGTTTGAATCGATCTTATTTTAATATTATTAATAAATAACTTCTCAGTGAGATATTATAATATATATATATATATATATATATATATATATAATTTTAATAAATAATAAATAATTAGATATTTATAATTAACGGCTAATTTTATAACAGCTAGTCTTTTGATTAGAATTTAAAAATAAAAATATATTAATTTATTAATTAAATAACTAATTTCCTAACGGCTGATTCTGGACTTTGATGCATCCTTGCTATTTATTCATTAGGATCTATAGGTTTTTCACCTTTGTCCCGAGGATGAACCACATTAGCTGGTTCGAAACGTTGACCAAATAACACTGATGTGATTAATCTAAAAGACATGCTTACTATATTATGGATCACAAAAACCTAAGATCTAAGATTCTATAAATGTTAAGAGGTGTCACTCCCATGGTTTATTTCTTCTAGTAAGGACTAGTGTTGCACCTTCTTGGGCAATGAATGAAATGCTTGTTGTTAAGAGGGATCACTTGCATGGATTGTTTCTTCGTTTGAATTAGTGTTGCATCTTGTTGCGCAGTGGACAAGATCATGGTTAAGCACTTATGTCAATGACACCCTTGGTATTGGTGAAGGTTTATTAAAGGTTTGGTTAGTGTTTCTGCCCTGCAATTTCTCTTCTAGGCATTTGAGTGTGGGGTTGTTGCATCTATTTGATAATGCAAGTGATGGAAATTGGGACTATAGTTGTTTAGGGGTAGAGGTTAGGGCTTGGAGTTGTTTTTTGGGTGGTGAATGAAATCACATTGACGAGGATGTGCTTAGACCCTTAGGTACTTAACCTAGTGCTTGGGTATGGTTTATTGTTTTGATTGTTTCGGTGTTGGCAAAGGCTTGTTGAAGCCTTGGTTTTTGTTACTATTTATTCCCACGCAAATGGTCTACAATTTCTCCTTTGAGAAGAATGTTAGCTACTTTGTAGATTATTGAAGGTAACAAGTTCTTTAAATCATTGGCCTTAAATATTTGTTAGGGTGTTGTGTTATTCCTTCTACACAAGGTCATTGTACCATTATTGTTTGGGTGTAGAGAGAGCTAAGAACCATCAAGTTGTGTGGGAACTACAATTCATGGGTGGTGGGAGAAGCATGCATGGATGATATAGAAAAAGTGAAACCATTGACCTTAGGTCATTCCTTCAATTGTCTTCTAACAATATCCCTGGGTTGGTTCATTGTCTAGCTAGGGTAACAAGGTTTGAATATTTCTTCGAGTCTTGGGTTAGTACTTTTATCGAGAGTAGTACTCCATTAACCATTCATGTAAAGAAACTCAAAAACATAAACATTTTCTACCATTCCACTAGTCTTGATCTATTTTGTTTACACCAAGACACTTTATTGTCGATGCATAAATTTACAATTTAAACTTTTTCATTTTCTCTCCTACATGAAAATTATGTTTGCATAATCTATTTTTCTTTGATAATTCCTAGTTTTAGCAAGATTCTTTTTATTTGTATCTTCTTTTCTCCTTAATGAGGGTAAATCACTTGTGGAGAGCACATGTGTAAAGCCATAGCCTTGAATGGATTCAAACACCTCCACAACATGATCAATGTCATGGTCATTAACTAATATGGATGGACATGATGAAAGGTTGATGGATAAAAGAGTCAATTTTAAGTGCCCTTGCATGATGGCAAGGCACACTATCGACATGTCAGGTGTCACTATTTAGACTAGTTGCACCATAGACCTTGGTAGCTTGCACTAATTGGATGCATTAAAAGAATCTTGGGAGGGAAGTTAGTGAGGGAAGGAAAAGTAGGGGTTATGGTAGATGATTTTGTTTGATCTACAAGCATTATGCATGATGAACAAGATTGACATAAAGATCTCGATTGGCTTGGGTGTTTGGTCTACATGTGGACCCAAGGATTTGGGTGGTCCACACTTGGTGGTTGTGACAAATGGAAAAGGTGCCTTGCGTACATGCATCCATAGAACACAATTGTAGGATGCACTCATTAAGCACACATTCATTAGGTACACATGTATTGAATGCACTTTGAAGCACTTGGGGGTAGTCATATGTACTTGGTCACACTATGAAACACACTTGTCAGATGCAAACACTCAATAAACAAGGAGCCAAAGGAAGCAAGTTGGTCGATGGCACTTGGATCCATCCTAGAGTGAAGAAGCATGCAAGGGCAAGGTGAGTCTCATTAAAAAGGAGGAATCCTCAAAAGTATTAACGCATAAGGGAGGATTCAGTCACCAAGAGTGTAAAGGAGCTATGTAATTGTGTTAACGTTAGGCATAGTAGGACAAATTACACTAGTTGAGTGAGAAGAAGAAGAATAAGACATGACATTTAAGTAGGCATTTAGTTCCTTCAAGGGTTGGATTATGCAAGTTTTTTGGGTAGCAGGCAGAAAGCAATATTGTATTAGACTCATTTTACATTTGTGATAAAGTTGCAAGCATGGGGGCTACAACTCACTTGTTGCATAAATGTAACATTCCTAATATAATAAAGTTATGACACCTGCCTTGGGAGTTTACATGTGTCATGGACTTTTTATGATTGTTAGATGTTTTCGTTCCTTGCTTTGCTTTGTGTTGGCTAAGTATTCAAATATTTGCCAAGTGTTCAAGTATTCTTGGATGTTTTAAAGGCCACAGTTGAATGTGTGCTTGTTATTAAATGACTTGGTTAAGTAGGACTTAGTTGCATTTGAAAGATTGTAGCTTAAGGTGGAGCCATGTGTATACCTTAAGTAAAGAGGTGTAGTTTAGTTGAGGTAGGTGTAAGCTAGCTAAGCTCCTATGGGAAATTTAGTGTAGTGTTGCATGACTTTAAGCATTGAAGCAGGATTGGAAGAAACTTAAGTTTGCAAAGAAAGACCCAGATAGACTATAGGTCCAAGATAGGTGGTATTAGAATTGAAGAATTAGTGATGTTTAACATTATCACCACCATGAAAAGTGGTATCATAGCATACCCTTCACTACTTTCTTAAGAAAAGGTGGTTTTGTAGTTGATTTTTAGATAATTTTATGTCTTCTCCATTGTCACTGTTGTGACAAGAAATATCAGAGCACTCTTCATCACATTAGAATCAACTTGAGGAAAAGAAATAAGCATTGGAACAAGTTTGCAACCAATCACAAGAGTGGCTTAGAGACTAGAAAAAACAAACTTATTACCTTGGTGCAACATGTAGTCAAGATAAGGCATCTACACATATGATGAGTTCTCTTATTGGTTCACGTATATTGCAGTAATGAGGAAATAAGGTGAACTAATTCTTCGAGACTTGGGAAATATTTTTATATGTGCCTAAAAGTCCAACCAATGTATGGGTTGTGACATGGGAAGCATAGAGAAATAGTCATAGAAGTAGTGGCCGTGAACTTGGAGCACTAGGATTGAGATATCTATCAAATGTACCTGGTGCATGTAGAAAAGTTTGAATAAACAACGCACAAGCTAAACCTTAGGTTCAAAAGTTGTAGACTTTGACTAGCCAAGTAAAGACTTGGGCACTACCTAAGATGGTATTATTAAGGGGGGAGGATGTTAAAGATGATAATAACATTACAATAAGGAAGTGATTCAAATTACCTAAGTATAAAGGTAAGAATGTTACCTATTTCCTTTGTCACCAAAATCATTTTCCATGGATTGTCCTTTCAATAAAATGTTGGAGGTCTTGGAAGAAGTCCAAGTGAAACTAATTTTGAAAGCAAAGTCAATAGCCTTGGGGGTAACCTAAGTGCAACAAACTTCAAATGAAACATTGGATGTTCTAGGTGCCTTGGAAATAGGTTTGATGAAGTTCACAGCAGAAAGTCACAAACATCATTAATTTGCAAGGTGAAGACATGGATAGCCTTCATTTTATGAATTCAACTATAAGTGGGTTGAAGGAGACAACCTTCATGAAAAATGATTCAACCTACATCCTTATAAGTGAATGAAAAAATGCAATAATTCATCAAAATCCTAAGAGTAGCATGGGCACATTTAAGATGGTGAACTTAGAAGTGAAGCTAGCAATAAGAGCAGTTCATTCTACATATTTTAAGGTTGGGGAATGGCTTGGGAATTTGAACTTGATGTTGGCTCCACTAGATGGTCATATAATCATCATGGGGTAAGAATTATGCAAGATTTCCAAAGTAGTTATATTGTCCCATTAGAATAATTTGATGTTCTTAGATGGAACTGGGACTTTGTGGCATGCATATGGTGGCTAGAAATAAGTTGGGAAGGATCCAAACAATGTTAACTATAAAGTTGATTAAGGCAACCAATGAACCCATAGTTAGGCCTTGTGTTTTCATACAACAACGAGAAGAGATGGTTTTGGGAAAAACAATCTAGGGTGCCAAAGATGGCAAAGACCATACAAAGAGCAAGTTGGAAAAATTAAAGAATTTGATGTAGTTAGTCTTGAAAAAATTGAATTATCGTACACATTGAGGAACCAAAAGCAAGACATTAGAGGAAAGGTTAAACTTGCACCAATGGTAGTTTTTGAGGTCATTGGTAAAGGAGCTCTCCAAGAAACAACTCATTACACCCAAAATTGTGCATAAGAATCATGAATGCCGCATTTTTAGGAAAAATAGTAAATGTTGGGTTTATATGAAGGCACTCGCCCAACAAGACTCTAAGTTGGATGTTGAAGTGGGAGATGAATATTTTCCTTGATTATGATGTAATTGACATTGTAGGGATTTTAGATTAGCTTTTCAGGGAAAATATACCATTAGACTAAGCATAAAATTCCCCATGGATGGGTGAAGATTCATTGATAGATAGAGTGATAGCTAATGTATTATTTTATGCAAATATCAACATGCATGTTTAGCAATTAAATGAGAAGGAAAGAGAGAAAAACTTGTTATGAATGGTTGTCTAAAGTATCCAATATGTTCCACTTGATCTCACTCTCATAGTGATACTTCACCAAATAATTTACACAATCATCCAACAAGAAACACCTTCTTCGTTCCTCATAAAAAAAATAAAGATAACTTGAATGAATAAAATCACGTTGCATAAATAGGATAAACTTGATGCTTTGAAATAGTATGAGCTTTTAAAGTTATTCTAAAGCTAAAACACGAGGAATACGAGGATGTTGTTGCAAAGGCCCACTGGCTTCCAGGATCCTAAAAAATAACACTTATGAGTATGTAATGAGATATTGGACCTAGATGTGGATGTTATCTACTTCCTCGCAAGACTATCATGACATGGTGAGTTGATATTATTGGAAGGCAGTGGTAGAGGTACAATTGTTGGTACCATAGATGAGTATATTTCCATATATTATCGACCAAGGACAAGAAAGATTAGTAACCAACTTTTGATCAATATCTGTTGTAGTTGCCCCTATATACCATACTATTCATGATCATTAGGTAGTTGGATCCATAATGCCCCACTTAGCCTCACAGTCCCATATTTGTTATGCACTGGGGTGATTGAGGCCCACAATATATGACTAGTGTAGTGATTTGGTAGTCAACATGAGAGATCGATTGACTAGATGCAATATAAGCAAGCAAAAAAAAAAATAGTTATGGTTTGATCCCTCTTTCTTACTGGAGCAAGTCCCTGAGATGCACGAGAGTGGATAACTTATATAGGTGAGGTTGTTGAAGATTCCCAAGAGTGCAATGCTAGAGAGTGGGTCATATAAAGAGTTGTTTTCACTTCCATTATGCTTCTGGATGTGTTTCCTACTTGATGCTTTTATGCATACTTTTTGGTTAAGTTCCAATTCTCATTCTGCTAATTGTATTGGGGTTTGGATGGATATTATGAAATGAGTTGTCATGGTTTGTCATGACGGTCTAAATTTCCTCATCCAAGCGTATGATACCCCTTGTAATCTATATCATTGATATTTGTTGCTAATATGAAGTATTTGGCGATTATGTGTTGGTTTGTCATGGTTCTATTATGCATCTTGTTTAAAGAGTTGATGAATGAAATACAAAGTCCTTGCAAAGATTTTGGTGAATGTCTTATGTTGATTTTTGTAGTTGAGGCGCAATGCCAGTAATGGTATCGATATATGAATGAAACTATGTGTAGGTTTTAACCCCGTACAGAAATTACCTGCATACAAATTCTAAAACACATAAAATAAACAATGCGAGAGCATAACACTTAAAACACATATACACAAATATTTTCCCCTGGATCCCAAAACCGGGACTACCAGCTTGATTTTTCATTATGTTCCTTTCAATTTTATAATACATATTTATACATTCCAAAGCATCCAATACCATGGACCGAAAACCATCGCGTTCAATACCATGGACCGAAAACCATCGCGTCCAAAAAACATGTGCAAAAATCATGCACAAAACCATAGGTGGGTCCGCCCAACCTAACATAGGATCCAAAACCAAAATTTTCCGGGGTGCTGCCCCGGACCCCATACAATGGGGTTACGAGTGCCCCTCAAACCCCCTGTTAACTACGTGGAAAGAATATAACACAACCCAACATTCTTCCACTTGTTGTTTTCTTTCCACAGGGGGCCACAAAGAGAGCTCAGTCATTTTTCTAGCCCTAAAATGCCCATTGTCTCTCTACACCAAGAGAACTTCTAAGAGCTCACAAATTTTGTTAATGCATCTGCATTATTCTTCAAAGTGTCCACCTTTACCAGCAACACCTTTTTGTCTTCTATCATATCCCTCACAAAGTGATATTGAACGTCAATGTGCTTTGTCTTTGAATGATATGCGGGGTTCTTTGCCAAGAAAATTGCACTTTGGCTGTCACAGTCTATCTTTATAGCTTCCTATACTAACCCCATACTTGAACACAATCTCTGCAACCAAAATGCTTCCTTGCTTTCATGAGTGGCTGCCATGTATTCTGCCTCTGTAGTTGATAGTGCCACTATGGATTTTTTCTTACTCATCCAACTGACTGCACCTCCAAATAGGTTAAACACATACCCACTTGTAGATCTTCTCTGATCCAGATCTCTAGCCCAGTCTGCATCAACAAAGCCACAAATATCCAACACTCTGTCCAATCCTGGCCTTCCTTGGTAGCACAAACCATAATCACTAGTGCCACGCAAATACCTAAAAACCCGCTTCACTGCTATCCAATGCTCCTTTCCTGGTTTTGACATAAACCTGCTCAATACTCCCATTGCATGTGTAATGTCTGGTCTAGTACAGACCATTGCATACATCAGGCTACCGACTGCACTTGCATATGGAACACGAGACATGTCCTCTTCCTCTTCTTGTGTCTTGGGACACTGTTCAACATATAACCTCACACCTACAGGAATAGGAACCTTCACCGATTTACTATCCTGCATATTAAACCTCTGCAATATTGTCTCCACATACTTCCTCTGGTTTAACTAGAGCTTCCTCTTTGCCCGATCTCTTTTAATTTCCATGCCCAAAATATAGTTTGCAACACCAATATCTTTCATGTCGAATTTGGAGGACAATTGAGTCTTCAAATCCTGGATAATTTCTTTGTCATTTCCAACTAGCAACATATCATCCACATACAAGACCAGATAAATAACACGGTCACCAATTAATTTAAAATACACACAGTGATCTGCTTTGCTTCTGGTGAAGCCAAGTCCCGTATAAATGTATCAAATTTCTGATACCACATCCTTGGTGATTGTTTTAACCCATACAAAGACTTCTTTAACTTACATACCAGTTCTTTCTTACCCTTCACCACAAAGCCTTTAGGTTGCTTCATGTAGATCTCCTCTTCCAGATCCCCATGAAGAAATGTTGTCTTCACATCCATCTGTTCTACCTCAAAATCAAAAGCAGCAAACAGATAAAAGTAATCTAATAGAAGTTACCTTGGCAACAGGAGAACAAATATCACCAAAATCAATTCCCGGCACCTGGGAATAACCTTTTGCTACCAAACTAGCTTTGTATTTCTCCACCTTTCCTTCTGCATTTGTCTTCTTCTTGAAAACCCATATGCTGTTAATGGGTTTCCTTCCAACCGGCAACTCCACCAGATCCCAAGCCTCATTTTTGTGCAAAGATGCCATTTCATCAACCATGGCCTCTTTCCAGAGTTTTCCATCCTCTGAATCCACTGCTTCCTTCACAGTTCTGGGATCATCATCAGTAACAGACAAAGAAAAATTTCAACGGAAAGCAGATGGACTATACCTTTTTGGCTGCCTTCTTTCTCGAACTGATCTTCTCACAGCCGGAGTTTGTGGCTCTTCATCTTCTGATTCCTCCTCTACTGTAGAGTATGATTCTTCCTCCTTTAGCTCAAACTCTATCTTCTCAAGTTCCTTTGGTTGGAATTCATGTTTAATAACATCTTTCACCTCTCTGAACACCACATCTCGGTTGTACACAACCTTCCTTGTTACTGGGTTCCAAAGCTTATAACCCTTTAAACCATCCTTATACCCAATAAAGATGCACTTTTCAGATTTACTATCCAACTTAGTTTGTTTCTCCTTTGGAACATGTACATATGCATCACATCCAAATACCCTTAGATGTGAAAGAGAGGGTTTCTTACCAGTCCATACCTCTTGTGGAGTCTTATCCTCCAACGTTGATGAAGGTGACCTGTTGACCAGGTAACATGCAGTATCCACCGCCTCTGCCCAAAATTCCTGTCCTAACCCGACACCACTGAGCATGCTTCTTGCCCTTTCCATCAACGTCTTGTTCATTCTTTCTACAACTCCATTTTGCTGAGGTGTATATGGAGTAGTCTTCTACCGTGCTATACCACACTTCTTGTAGAATTCTTCAAATTCCTTACTGCAAAACTCTCCACCATTATCTGTCCTCAGCACCTTTATCTTCTTCTCTGTCTGGTTTTCCACTAGAGTCTTAAATTCTTTAAACCTGTCAAAGACTTCAGATTTCTTCTTAAGAAAATATATCCATGTATTCCTTGAGAAGTCATCTATAAATGATACATAGTACACAGACTTACCCAGTGATGGAACCTTCACATGTTCAAACACATCACTGTGCACAAGCTCTAATATATGTTTCGCCCTCTTACCACCAGAGGGGAAACTCACCCGATTCTGCTTCCCGTATACACAATTTTCACAGAAATCAAAATCCAGAGAGCTATTACTCATACCTTCTACCATACCTTTACCACGAAGTATTCGAAGGCCCTTCTCTCCAATATGTCCAAGCCTTTGATGCCACAACACGGTCTTTTCTCTAGAGACCACTAGATTTTCTGCTCCACTTTCAGGAACCACGGAACTGCTGCACCCATCAACAACAGTGCTACCTTGCAGCTTGTACATAGTTCCAATCCGAACTCCCCGCATAATACCAATGCTCCCTGAACCATTTTGCAGGTATCCTTCTCGAACATTGTTTTTACACCTGCATCATCCAGCTTGCTAACAGAAATCAGATTTCTGGCTAATGCAGGAATATGCAGAACACCCGAAAGTGTTCTAACCCTTTCACCTTGTAGCTTCAACTTTAATTTTCCACCACCAATGATTCTAGCCTTCCTGTCATCCCCCAATAAGACATCACCACCATCATATTTCTCATACTCATAGAACCACTCTCTATGGGGAGTGAAGTGAAAGGATGCACCTAAGTCAACCAACCATGCCTCATGATCTACATGTGTACTTGAAGAAGCCAAGTACACATCCCCACCTTCATCTGAGGGCTTCAAGTACACATCCCCACCTTCATCTGAGGTGGTTTTTGCCTCTGCAGAAGCAACCTCATCAGATCCCTTTCCTTTGTTAGGAGCTTTAGATTTACCGTCCCTTTTGAAGTGGCCTTCCTTTCCGCATTTCCAGCACACCTCCTTTATAGGTTTTCCTAGAGATTTAGATCTCCCTCTAGATTTAGATCTCCCACTCGATGACTTATTTTTGTTTATGTTTTGGGACCATCCTCGTACATACAAGGCATCACCATTTTGGCTCTCCATATTTTTTCGTCTCATCTCCTCTGTCAACAAGGCTGAGACTATTTCATCAAACTACAAGGCAGTTGCATTGCTACCTATTGCAATAACCAGACTATCCCACGAATGTGGTAGAGAACACAACAAACTAATGCACTTATCTTCATTTGAAATTTAACATCAACAGATGCTAACTGACTTACCACAGTATTAAATGCATTCAGATGCTCTATCACCGAGTCTCCATCTTTCATCCTCAGGTTATACACCTTTTTCCGCAGGAATAGTTTATTCACCAGAGACTTAGATTGGTACAAAGTCCCTAACTTGTCCCACAAAGCCTTTGTTGTAGCTTCCCCTGATACATTCAACAATACTGAATATGAGACACACAATCATATTGTGCTCTTTGCCTTCCGATCCAACTTCTTCCATTCTTCATCGGACACTCTCGTTGGTTTAGTACCTGGATCTACCATGATCCATTGATCTTTATCCACCAACAAATCCTCCATCTTGAGTTTCCACAACTCAAAACTCTGACCATTAAATTTCTCGATATCTATCTTTCCACTGCTCGCCATCTTCTTTCACCACCAGAATCAATCTCATAGATCTCCCACTGAATAGGGTCTACCACAGGCCCGAGCGAAACCCCTCAGCAACAAAGGCGTCCCCTTGAAGCCAAATCTGCTCTGATACAAAATGTAGGTTTTAACCCCATACAGAAATTACATGCATACGAATTCGAAAACACATAAAATAAACAATGCGAGAGTATAACACTTAAAACACATATACACAGAGATTTTCCCCTAGATCCCAAAACCGGGACTACCAGCTTGATTTTTCATTATGTTCCTTTCAATGTTATAATACACATTTTTACATGGTGAAGCATCCAATACCATGACCGAAAACCATCGCGTCCAATAACATGGACCGAAAACCATCGCGTCCAAAAAGCATGTGCGAAAATTATGCACAAAACCATAGGTGGGTCTGCCCAACCTAACATAGGGTCCAAAACCAAAATTTTCCAGGGCGCTGCCCCGGACCCCATAAAGTGGGGTTACGGATGCCCCTCAAACCTCCTGTTAACTACGTGGAAAGAATATAACACAACCCAGCACTATGTTCCCCTGTTTTGTGTCAGAGTTATTTTTGCGTTGGTATATTGAACTCATGTTGAATGGTTAATTTGTTGATTACGCAATGCTTTTACACTTAAACAATGTGTGTAATAATTCATTTGGAATGTCAGAAATAACATTGTGAAGGCTTTCGAGTGTAATTCCTTTTAAATGGTTATATATGTGATGTATGGTGAATACCATAGTTTGAGGTGGATCGTTTGGAACTGAAGTCATCTATGTTCCTCGTTTCTCCTACAAAACCTTCAAAGGTTCTTGCAAACCCATCAACATACCTTAAGTGATACCTCACCTATTCACAGGTGTTGGAAAATGCTAGTGTCTGAGGGGGATTTATTGGCTTAACTCTGAACCTTGGGTCACCCTTATGTGCTAATAAATGGTTATGTTGTCGGGACCTTGAGGTCTGTGTTGAAGAGGGGATGTGTATAAATACAAAAGAATAGAGAGAATAGTGGTTAGACAACAAAAAACATGTTTCTTTGGAAGAACAATCAAGGAACCTATGTCTCAGTTCAGAGGAATCGCTCTAGAGGTATATTTTTACTTACTTTCATGAGATTTTCTTTGTTGAGTTTCTTGTTATTATGTGGGACTAGTTGAAGAGACAGTCAGAGTGATGAGCACTTTGGAGTCTATCAAAGAAATATGACTGGACATCAGATCTATTGTGGAGGGTGAATACAGTGAGTAATATAATATCTAGAGCTGTTGATTTCTAGCTAGCCAGTGTTTTGGAAGGTTACATAGTTGAGTTTTTAGTGGAATCTACCCAGTCTTTCAACACAACTGAAAGATATTTCTTTTTGGGGATCCCGTGGTTGTTATTTGAAACTATTACATATGTGGATCAAGATGATTCTTTGCAACAAAGGCGTGATGTCATTGGAGACTGAAAAGATGAGTGGCTAATGCGGGCAATTCAATGCAAGAACATGATGTATAGAGGGGTCAAAGATCTCCCAAGGGACATTGGGGTGTGAGTGGTGTAGTCAAGCATAAACAATGGAGATGCTCATGTCATCATTGAGAGGGAGGGTGGTGAGTATTTATGTTGTCACCTTGCATCGTGGGACAATATATGTATGCAGTTCGGGTAGAGGAAAAAGAACTGACACAAAGCCTGTTTCTAACAAAAGAACCAGAAAGAAGAATGTCACACACGATTGGATTGTGCATAATAGGGAAGATCTAGATCATTGGGAGCACTAAGAAGAAGAGAGAACATAGAGTGGTGCGGAGGAGAGAGAATAGGATTTCTTGCACCTGCAGTGGATCATCATGCCATGAAGAAGGCCCTTCACCCAAGATAGAGGAGAGAGTTGCAACAACAAAGGATATGGTAGGGAAGCACATAGTCAAAGTATCAGAAGAGAGGAGGTAGAGGAGGATGAGTACTAGCTCAGTGTAGAAGATCCACTGCATCGTGTTGTCCAAGCTGTATCCATCCCCTAAATCGAACTCGTGACCCTACACACAACTTCAAAATCAAAGGTAAATTCTTCATTATTTATAAGATTTTTTTTAGTCACTAGAGTCGGTTCATCGAAGGAAGTTAGATAGTGGGAGTGAAAGTGGTGAAGAAGAAGAAGAGATTGTAGGATGACAACATAGAGTATTGTAAGGAGAAGCACCAGAAGTTACCCCTCCTTCAATAGAGAATTTGAATTGTGAGCTGGAAAACACAAGACAACAAATAATGGTTGTTATTGATACTACATTGAGGTTGCTAGTTTTCCATGGAACTGGGACAAAGGATCCCAAGCAACATTGGTTTGTATGTGAGGTAGTATGGACAATTAAGCGAATTTTATACGAGAAGACAAAGATTTCACAGTTAGAGACAGCTTTTCGAGACCACACTAGTATGGTTTATGAAATATAAGGCAACACTGCACCAGGGCAATCAACGACTCTGGAAGATATTAATTAGGTGTTGTTAAAGGAGCTCCAGAAGCCAAAATCTGAGTCACAATGCATAACAAAGATTAAGGATATAAAGTATAACACTGGTGAATTTGTTTGGGACTATGACCAATGATTCAAGGTATTGATGGGTAGATTGACATTCCAAATTCCTAACGCATAGGACCGGGAATGGTTTATAGATTGTTGCCACACATTGGAATTCCACTGACACAACATAAGGTAACCTCCTAGCCCAAAGCGTTAGAAATAGCAATGAGGTTGGAAGCTACACTTGCAGGTGGAGAAATTAGTATAGGTATGACATAGGTGCAATCACAGTTGGTTTCTCTAACCTTGCAATTGCAGGATTCCATAAAGGGTAAGGAGAAGTTCGAGGAGGTACAATGCACCATATGCAGAAAAGAAGGTCACCACTGGTATGAGTGCCTGACAGTGATAGACTACATGGCTACGGAAGTAGAAAATCCATTAGCCCAAAGGAGAGGACAATGGTGTGAAATTTCTTGAGTATGGGGTCACTTGCCCATTGTGTGCACCACGATGCAAAAATATCAAAGTTCAATACAAACCCCATTCTGCTACTTTTGTAAGTCCATTAGACATGATATTCACTCATTGATATGCGAAAGAACGTTCAATTCTTATCATGTGAAGGAAACAGAAGGAGGTGATGGTGGTGCACAAACTTATCAAACTAGAGACTACAATTCACTAACCAGAGGACAAGGTCCACTTGGAAGAGGAGGTTATGGGTGTAGTATGTTGAAAATGCAGCAAGAAAAGTATCAATTTTGACGTTGCCTTAATCAAATGAGGAAAATCGAAATTCCACATCAGCGGCCAACTTGGAGGAGTTAACTAAGGTGACATGGATCTTATCACTCAGTTAAGAACAGTCAATTCGAGTTAATGAGTTGAAGCTCAGTTTGCTTGAGTTTACTCCTAAAAAATAGAAGTCTAGGTCAGTTAATTCGAGTTAGGGGCATAAAGTTCAATTGTGTGTAGTGATTCCTAAATTTTAGGAGCCTAGGTTGAGTTAATTTCAGTTATAGCAATTTAATTCAGTTAAATTGACTTATGGTCAGTTAAACTATTTCTAACTATTGGAGGAACTGGTGGAAGGTTAAGTTGTGGAAGTGTGACTTCAACCACACTCAGTGATCAACCAAATAACTGATCAATCAACCTAAATTAGCTCATGCATGCAGAGAATTCAAGTTACCTAGTTGAGTTAGAGATTCCAAGGCAGTGTACTATCAGTTGTAGAGTATTCCAATGTGTACAGGTGATGCATGTCGTTAGAGAAAGAACCTAGAGGAATTGTGCAATCCAATTGAGGGATTTTCCTAAATAATAGGTGCTAATTTTGTCAAGGAACAACACAAGGAAATAAGTGCTTGGAGGGATTGAAAATCGGCTAAGTGTTGGCCAGAGTCAGTTAGTCAGGCACATCGATAGACTATACAATTGTAGGTTGTGCTCAAGCTTGAGCAAGCTATATATTCATCTATATTCTTTTATTATGTAATATAGATAGGAAGGGGTTTTGAGCATTTTCTTTCCCCTAGATAAATCTTTGTGCATGTGTGATGTTTCCTTTTTCATGTCTATAATTTATGTTCTAGATTGTGAATTAACTTCCATAGAGCAGTAGAGTAGCTTCAAGTCTTGTGATTTAGTATTTTTCATGAGCAGTTTTGAATATACATCATGATTTCTACATGGTATTGGAGCTATATTTGTAGAAATTTCTACATGGTATCATAGTTGGATTCACAATAGAACAAGAAATTCAAAGGTGGGTCTTAGAGGTTCAAATTTTGAGATCAGTGTTTTGCAGTTTTTCTTCAGGACTAAGAAGATGGATTTCAATGGACTAAGGCTTGAGTATGCCTTGGAAGGCACCTAAAATTTTGTTGCATGGATGGACCTCATGGAGGCAATATTGGATGGCAATGGGTTGCTATAATACATTAAGACAGATGTTGCAAAACCTCAAGCATATGATTCTCAGAACCTTTCTCAGTGGAAGAAATATGTAGCCAAGGCAAGGAGAATCATCTTGGAAGGAGTAAAAGATCATATTTTCTTGAATCGCCACAGAAAAGAAACTTCGTTCACAATGTGGAAAGCACTGACATAATTGTTCAAGAATAGTAGTGACCATAACAAGTTGGCGCTCAAGGACAAAATTCGAAGTATCAAGATGCAAAAAAATGACACAATTCTGGAGTATTTGAGCAAGTTTACACAATGTCATGATGAACTTGTGGGGTTGGTTATAATGTCCCTGAAGATGACTTGGTAGATCTCACCCTTCTGGGCCTTCCCAAGAGTCAGCCTAGTTATCGAGATTCGGTGAATAAGAGGGAGAAACTATTGACTTGGGAGCGCTTATGGTCCAACTTGGTACATGAGGAAATAAGGTGAAATACCAAAGATGGGACCTCATCCAAAGAAGAGGAAGAGGACTTGGCATTAGTTAGCAAAGGAATGAAGGCCACAGGAAAGAAGCCCTAAGGTGAGACTGAATCCAGTCAAGAGGGCAAGAAAAAATACTTGTCCAAAATTAAGTGTTTCAATTGTCATGAATTTGGGCACTATGCCATGAAGTGTCCACACAAGAAGGTAAGCAAGAAGGAGCCTACCTTAGCAGCAACGGTGAAGCTTTGACTTCACAGTTTGAGCCTGAATTTACTCTCTTTGCATGCATGGCTAGCACAATGATGGGGAGCTTGTGGTACTTGGACTCAGGTGCTTCGTTCTATATGACAGGGAGTAGAGAATTTTTCAGTGACTTGGAGGAGAAAGAACTCAAGTTTAACATTGAGTTTGGAGACAACGAAAGGTACAATGCGATTGGGATTGGTACACTCATCTTTCAGAGGGATTCAAGCTCCCCTCTCAGACTCAAGGATTTCATGTTCGTTCCAGGACTAAAGAAAAATCTCCTATCTATAACAGTTTTGGAAGATCGTGGTTATGATGAGATCTTCAACAAAGGAAAGGAATTCCTAAGACACATAGCTACAAGACAGGTGAAGCAGATCGAGGTTCTAGTCAAGAAACTGTATGCACTTGAGGTAGAATATGCATGCACAACCTTAAGGAGCAAGGCAAAGACTAGAGATATGGTGGTTGAGAGGGGGCATGTTAGACCTCTCAACATGTAGCCTCATAAGAAGCCTCAGGAAGTTATGGAGAAACAAAAAATGGAGAGGCAGAGAGGAGGAAGTGTGGATACATCCACTAAAGAAAAGACCTCCAGCAAGAGGATAGTTCGAGCCAAGTGAGCAGAAGGAGCACATGCATCTATACCTCCAAGAGCGAGGTGGAGTGATGTAGATCCTCAGTCCAAGAGTTGCAGAAATTTGGTTAGGTCCATTGAGGTGTTCTCCTCATGGATAATTACCTTGTTATAGGGTCCCACAATATTCAGTAGCAAGAGGTTCAATGTCAGTCAAATACTGAGGAGTGTAGAAGATTGTTGACAACAGAGCAGGATGCTTAGTAACAGAGACAGCAGTAGCACAATTTTCCCAGTAGACAGTTGTATACATAGTTGATTCAATGTTTTTTTTGGGTGCTTGTCATTTGCAAGTGTTGATGTCGCAACAACAACAATGAGAGGTTTTGCATGCAGTACATTCCACAGGTGAATGATAGGTGTGGTTGATTTTTCCTTTCTTGCTTAGAGGCAGTGTTGAAAATGCAGCAAGAAAAATCTCAATTTTCATTTTGTCTTAATCAAATTGAGGAAATTCGAAATTCCACATTAGCAAACTACTTGGAGGAGTTAACTAAGGTGATATGGTACTTGTCACTTAGTTAAGAACACTTAATTCGAGTTAATGAGTTGAAGTTCAATTTGCTTGAGTTGATTCCTAAAAAATAGGAGTCTAGCTCAGTTAATTTGAGTTAGTGGCATGAAGTTCAATTGTGTGCAGTGATTCCTAAATTTTAGGAGCCTAGGTTGAGTTTATTTTGGTTGTAGAAATTTAATTTAGTTAAATTGAGTTATGGTTAGTTAAACTAGTTCTAACTGTTGGAGGAACTAGTGGAAGGTCAAGTTGTAGAAGTGTGACTTCAACCACACTCAATGATCAAACAGAGAACTGATCAATAAGCCTAAGTTAGCTCATGCATGTAGATAATTCGAGTTACCCAGTTGAGATAAAGATTCCAAGGAAGTGTACTATCAGTTATAAAGTATTCTAATGTGTAGAGGTGGTGCATGAAGTCAGAGGAAGAACCTAGAGGAATTGCACCATCCAATTGAGGGAATTTCGTAAATAATAGGGGCTGATTTTCTCAAGGAACAATGCAAAGAATTAGGAGCTTGGAGGGCTTGAAATTGGCTAACTGTTGGCCAGAGTAAGTCAGTGAGGTAGAGAGATAGACTATACATTTGCAGGTCATGCTCAAGCTTGAGCAAGCATAAGTACAATACAAATAGGAAGGGGTTTTGAACATTTGATTTCCCCAAGATAAATCTTTGTGCATGTGTGATGTTTCCTTTTGCATGTTTATGATTTGTGATATATATTGTGAATTAACTTCCGCAGAGCAGTAGAGTAGCTTCGAGTCTTGTGATTTAGTAAATTTCATGAGCACTTTCGAATCTACATCATAATTTCTAGGAGGACATATTATTTATTACAATTGTGGAAAAATAGGACATATGGCCTGAGACTATATGTTCCCTTGCACTACTTTCACATATTGCAAACAATTAGACCATGCCACAAAAGATTGTCTACATCCATTAGAGAAGTGGTAGGATAAATAAGGGTTGAACATGCAGATGGTCACAACTGAATCTCGACGCAACCACCCTAAGGTGTGTGCGACTATGAGAGGAGGGAAAATAAAATGTATGAATGTTGGGGATCCACTAGAGAAACCTCATCATTTGGTTTAGAAGGATGTAGAACCTCCTACGAAGCTCCATCTTGTCAGAGAGAAGTGTACATCTTAGGAGGCAAGGAAGTATTTTTTGGAAATTGAATGGGGTACATTAATTTTGACAATGAACCTAGAGAGGGCACTAATTTACATCTAGCCTCCGCCTATCTATGACGAGCTTCCACTATAAGTGACCCCGAGGGAGGTAAGCCCCATTCAAAATTTTATTATTAGTTTTTTGGATTTATTGAAAGATGAGTGCGCATTGGAGAAATTGTGCATAATGATTGACCATTGCATGAAGGGAAGGGTTGACCATTGTGCGCAGGAAAAGGAAGCAGTTCCCACACAGGTACCCCAAAGAACAATGAAGTAGGTGTCACATAGGAAGCACACGAATAGAGAATCTCGATTTAATGCACAAGTTACAGATTATGACATGGATAACATCATATTGCATATGGGCTCCAACGTGAAATATTTCCAAATAAGACATGGGAATTGATGGGTAAGTTGAATCTAGTATGGTCTCCAATTCAACTATAACCTTCTAATCAATATAGGATATTCCCTATCAAAAATAAATCAACATCAATAGAGTCAGGAGCTTGGAAGAATTTGAAGTAATTGAGATTGTGGATGATACATATCCTTATCCAATGTTCCTTGGTATCAATTAGGCCTTTGATAATCAGTATGTTACTAATTTGAAGAAAATACCAATGATATTTGAATATAGAGATTTGAAAGTAGTAATTCCCCTAGATCCTAAGGAAGGGGAATGTTATGTTGGGCCTGTGAGAAGGTACCTTGACATAGGGGACCTCAAAAATATCTACAATGTAATGACCCAACGTGATGACTACGTCAATCCTATAATGGATAGCACTTTAAGTTGGCACAATATCAATTCTTGTTAGTTGGACTCAAATAGGGTGTTGGAGAATTAGTAGTAGCACCTTCATGAGGTTTCTATGTGGAGATGTGCACATGTAACCCATGCAATGCAATGGATTGGCATGTATATTTGGGAACCTCCCAAGTTTGACAAATAGACTGATGTATATACTTTTGTTAAAGAGTTTGAGACATATGTGCCATATCATCTCAGGTTTCCAGTGCTAGACATCGCCTTGAAAGCCACTTTGACACACTGATTGCAAACACACATGGAGTAGATAGATTCTTGGCACTAGTACATGAACTTGTTGTAGATTATATTTGGATTGGATGTAGGAGATTGCGAGAAAATATATCTTGGTAAGGAATCTTCAACCACTCACCTAGATAATTAATTGTAATGCATTGTGGAGAGAAGAGAAGATTATGGAGATTGATTAGGTGCATAATTTTGTACATAATTTAGATATTGTGCCCCTGAAACTGGTATACAAAATTGGAGTTGTAATGGGGTACAAAAGATTGGACAACAAAGTCAGAAAACTTCTTATTGACATTTTAGTTTGAGTCTGACGACCCATCAATAGATGAAGCATTGTGTAAGATGAAAGAAAATATATTTGCACATGGACTACGGATTGCACAAAAGGACGTACCACTTTGCATGTTTCACCAACATTGTCAAACTACAAAGAAACTTGTGGGGTGTTATACTATGGCATGATGAATATCCTAGGGATATACACCTTACATAGATTGAGGGAGAACACAAAGTAGTTGAACCACAGTTGGAATCCACTACCCCAGATTATACTAAGCCGATTAAGCGACACAAGGTGAGCATTGGCACATAGGAAAAATCGAAGTTCATAGTAATTGGTGATTATTGGGATGAAGAAATTGTCAGACAAATCTCAAACTTACTGCAAGAATATCAGGATATGTTCCCCAACACTTTCTCAGAAATGAAAGGTATAGTTGATGAGTTAGGGGAAATGAAGATTTCATTAAAATTGGGTGCCAAATTGGTGTGACAAAGGACATATTGAATAAATTTGATATATAAATAGAAGGTCAGGGAAGAGCTCAATAGAATTTTAGAGGTCGTCAGAATAAAATATGTCAAGGAGTAACTGGATTGGTCCATGGTCATACAATAGAAGAAAATACGTGAGATTCAAATTAGCATGGATTTGAGAAATTTGAATGATGCATGTGTTCATGACTATTTCCATATGTCTTTCATAGATGAGGTTTTGGAAAATGTTGGGTGACAGGAGGCTTACTCCTTTATAGACAAATTCTCAAGGTATCACCAAATTAAAATTGCCAAGGAGGACCACCATAAGATGACATTTTCCATTGAGTGGGTATCATTTCAATACATTTTCATGCCTGTTGGGTTGAAGAACACTTCAAAAACGTTCTCTCAGGTGGTTGTCACAATGTTTAAGGACTTTGTACACACATTTTTGGAGGTTTATTTAGATAATTAAACCATCTTTAGTCTACTAGAGAAACAAATCGAGGTGTAGCAACTTATGTTAGACATGTGTAGACAACTCGAAATTTCATTGAATTTAAAAAGGTGCATTTTCTTTTCACCAATTGGTATTTTGCTAGGACATATCGTATGCAAGCAAGGATTGTTGGTGGATCTAGCCAATATCACAATTATTGTAAATCTTCCACCTCCTACTTAAGTTTCACAACTACACGCTACATCGGGGCACATTGGGTACTACAAGAGGTTTATGCATAGATTATCGCGTTGCTAGAATTTTTTTTGAAGAAGGACATGAAGTTCCAGTGGATTGAAGAATGCAGCAAGCAGTAAACCCATTAAAGGTGAAAATGGTAACTGTACCAATTCCAGTATTTCCTATAGGAAGTTATCCTTGATGGAGTGAAATTACACCATAACAGAGCACAAAGGACTAGTAATGGTGTATGCTCTATAGAATTTAGACACTACCTGCTGATATTTCATTTCAAGTTATGCATCAACCATTATGCATTGCACTACCTTGGTAGCAAGCCAGTGTTGGCAAAGAGAATATGTAGATGGATTTTTGTTTGTTTGTTTTAGGAATATGAATTTGAGATAATAGTGAAGCTAGGTAGGTTGAATATAGGGATGGACCACTTATCTAGAATTATTTCTGACGAAAATGCAAGGAATATAGGTGATAGCTTACCTGATGTAAAGTTATTTAGTGGCGAGATTATAGATGATCACTTTGTAGAGATCATTCAATTCCTTGGTAGCCAAGCCACTCGCTTCGGCTGGCAGGAGCTCTTGGAGGGATGGTAGGATAAGAGTAATTTATTATCACGAATAAATATTATAACTACTCTTATCGTGCATGTTATCGTGTTAGTTGGTTATTGTATGATGCAACCACACAAAAGAAATAGTTGGTACTTAAGGTAGTAAATTATCAATTGATTTTAGGTCGTTTGTATAAGTTGGGTGTGTATGGTATACTCAATCATTATGCATTAGAACATGAAAGACCAATTATCTTGACAAAGAACATGAAGTGGTGGCTAAAGGCCATTATTCATGGAAAGCTACTACAGAAAAGATCTTACGCTAAGGTCTTTGGTGGCTAAGTTCACTGTGACACAAAAGAGTTCTATCATAGTTGTGATGTTTGTTAGACAGTGGGAAAACCATCATCAGGATGAAATGTCACTACATCCACAGGTAACACTATTTTCATTTGACAAGTGGGCAATGGATTTCATTAGGCAAATTAACCCTATGATGAAAAGGATTGGAGCGTGCTATATTATAATCGTGACAAATTATCTAACCCAGTGGACTAAGGCAACACCTATTAAAGAATGTAGAGTGGATACTACAACATGGTTCTTATTCGAAAATTTTGTCACCCATTTTGACTATCCTAATATTTTGATGAGTGACCAGGGAATTCACTTCTAAATTGAACCATCGATGCACTAATGAAGGAGTTCTAGGTGAACCATCTAAAAAGCACTCCATGCCATTTATAGGTAAATGGAACAATAGAAGCCTTCAATAAAATTTTGGAGAACACATTAACGAAGGTTTGTAATGTTAACATGGATGATTGGGAATTGATAATTCCTGCACTATTATGAACATACCAGACGACATCAAAGAAACTTATAGGCCATACACCATTTCAATTAATATATGGGTAGAAGGCAGTAATGCCCATGGAATGCATAGTCCCTAGTCTTTGTATTTTTGTCGCGACAAAGTTGACAGGTTACAACACAATAAAATAAACACTAACAAAATTATTACATTTGGAAGGAGATAGGTCGATAGCAGGTTTCCAACATAACATGCATAAAACCAATGAAAAGGTTGTAACAACCTTGGGTTAAAGTTTCATGTAATAAAGGATAATAAAGGCAAAATATGACCGAGGTCACGGGACATGTATTCTAAGCTGAATGTTGGAAATTACCTTAGTATGCATCACTTTTGGTTTATATTTGGCTATGGAAATTGGAAAAGACATTGGGAAAGGCAAAAAGGCAATAATTGGCATTTAATTATGAAAATAAAGGAAAATATGAGAAAAGGGAGGTGAAGAGACACAAATTTGCATGCTAAGGAAATGAGAAGAAAAATGAAGGGAAATGAAGAAAAAGGGAGACACCAATAATAAAAAGGAATCAGAGGATTAGTTCACAGCTTTTATCATTTCATTTTTGGCTCTCTCCTTCCATTCTCTCTCTCATACACTCTTGCACACTTAGAGCATTCTTGGAGCACTTTATCATTCACTTGGATTTGGAGAAAGGCAAGCAAGTAAGAAAAGGATAGCAAAGGAAAGCAAGGAGAAGGTTGGATCAACAACTTCAGCTTGAAGATTTTGCAGGTAACAAGTTACATGTGTGATTTCCTAGCTGAGGTGTGAATGCATGCTACATGCATATGTTTATTTGGCTCATTTGTTTTCATTCGCATGGGTTTTGTCTAGTTTGATAGTGGTTTTTGCCTCGCCTTGCCATTTCTTGGATAGCCATGGTGTGATGGGATTCATTCTTGGATAAGCTTTGGATTGTTGGAAGGTTTTGGAACTGGGTGAGGTGGTCTCAGGAAAATTCCCAAATGTTCAGGGTGGATATGGTTTTCTACGGGAAGCCCTCATCTTGTGGGTGGAGGCAACCAAATTCCTCAAGGTATGGTGAAGAAATTCTGAGGCATCCAAGCTTGGTTTGGTTTTGTGATCTCAGGACCAATTAAGGTGAGATCATGGTAGCTTGAGGGTGGAGGTGGTGTAACCTCTGGATTATATGTTTGATTATGTCTTGGTTATCCCATGAGATCCCACATTCATGCTTGGAATATGGCACGGTGGTGATTGGTTGAAAGAAATATTTGGTTCAACGCAATCTATGGTCGCGTGGTACGTGGAAGTCCCCGACTTGGTTGGATTTTTCATATGTAAATACAATCTACTTCCTCATTATGATTTTTGAGCACTTGTACTTGTTATTATTTGGATTTTATGGCTGATATGTCATGGTTAATATTCTGGTTATATCCTAGTTATAAGCATGGTTCTCTGATGTGCTCTAGCTATGGATTTTGTTCATGATTTGATAAGTATATGAATGGTTGATGAATGCATGAGGTAGCAAGAGTTATTGCAGATACTTGAGAGGGAATTAGACCTTCTTGGTGGTTCTTAGATGAAGTTCAGAGATTTAAGATCAGATATGCATTCATGACTTGTAACTCATATGTTTACCATGTGTTTGACGAAATGTCTAATGTGTACTAGGTAGTCTAGGACATTTTTTTCTTCAATTTTTAATGTTTGGCATTGTTATCACCTTAATCATGATTCAAGAAAGTTATAGGCAGTTATGGGTAGTGGTTTGGATGCTAACTTGGAAAAGTGGATATGATCTTGGAACCGTTGGCATTGAACTAGAGTTTTTGGGTCATAACTGCATGGAAGCAGGCCTATGTGTGTGGTTGGAGGCTCATGACCGCATTCATGTTGTGTTGTGGCTGTTGTTGGGGTTTAGGCTTGTGAAAAACTAGTTACAAATTAGGAACAATTCATCAGAGGTTTTGAATTGACTTCTAGGTGATCTAGTGCTCTTGAGGGGTATCAATAAGTTTTCGATTTGACGACCCCACTTCCAAAATTGGAACTTGGAGGTTGGATCATATCATAGTAGAATTTTGCTCACATTTACCTGGAGAGCTTGAAAAACTGGGTAAATGTGGGAGGATGCATTACAGGGTGGTATCATAACTTCCAGATTCAAACACTTGGACTAGATAGGCTAGATGTGATTGCTATGCATGCATGTCAGTCGTAAGCATGCATTGTAGTGGTTGTGGTTTCCATGTATATAGTTGGAATTAAAGTTTGTGTTATCATGCATGATGTGAGATGTTGATAGAATGATGTCATTATGTGTATATACATGTATATCATGCTAATATGGGTTGATTTGTGCAAACGAGATAGCCTCCCTTGAACTTCATTAAGGTATGGTTTGATTATATTTCTATTTGGTTTATCTAACATGACATGTTTGTAGGAAGAAGAAGATCAAAGATGATGAGAATAATGGTGTACTACAATTCACGTGACTCTCCTTATAGATCAACTGAGCAGCAGGGAGATGGGTATTCTTTTGATATAGCAGATACCCTGAGAAGGTTGAAGGCAGAAATCTGAAGTTGCAAGGTGGATAATTATAGGATAATTAAATCAGAGGAAAGGCTTTCTAGAGCTCAAGAAAAGGAAGTCAAGGTTAATGCAATAATCCTTCAGAGGTCATTAGATTTGTAGAGGCCTGGAAAACAAGGGATCAGTCATGGACAAGAGGAAAGGACTAATGGAGCATATGGTAGCAGGCCTCAATCAGGATACAGGTTGGACATATAAGATACAGTCACATGTGGCAGATGGTTGGATACACCTAGTAGAAGAGGTAGAGATTATGGGTTCTATTATAGTTCTGGTTCAGAGAGACATCACGAACATCACTGTCATCATCCTTATAGGAGGAGTGAGAAGAAATACTTGCAAGATGAGTTCAAGAGAGACAAGCCTTCTACATTCAATGGAGAGACGAAGAAACTGGAAGATGCAGAAGTATGGTTACTTGGGATGAATAAGTTTTTCAAATTGCATGCTTATACAGAGAATATGGAATCCAGGACAGTTATTTTCATCCTTAAGGGAAAAGCAGGTATTTGGTGGGAAGATGTGAAGCATGTTAGAGGCATTAGGACAAAGGAGTTAAGTTGGCATGAGTTTCAAAAACTCTTCAGAAATAAGTACTTGTCCAAGAGATATTATGATGGAAATGCAAAGGAGTTCTATGAGCTTAAGATAGGTTCCATGACAGATGAAAAGTACAAGACTATGTTTTGGAGTTGTTAAGGTATGTGCCTTACCTCAAGGATGAGAAAAAAAAGGTTCAAATATTCATTAGTGGACTACGATTAGCATTCAAGGATCAAATTGAGTATGATGAGCCCGAGTCATTGGAGGAAGTCATCAGGAAATTGAAGAATTGTTATGAGTAATCGAAGCGTAAGTCTGATCCTAAGCGTGTGTTGAAGGTGTTGGATACTGCCAACATACAAGGGATCTCCCCGATATGAGGTCCCAATTAGACCTCATGCTATTTGTTGTAGGAGTACCATTTGGAATATGACTCGTCTATTGTTTACTTAAAGATATGCCTTGGATTTAACAATTAGCACGAGAGAGAAGCACACATGTTATTTTGAATGTGTAAGAGAGTGTGCCTTGTGAATGTTCAATTGTAGATGTATCAAGGTTCTTTTACTACATAGGGGAAGAAAGTGAGCCTCTAAAAGAGAAGTAATAGTACTAATCCAATGTAGACACACACACGTATGAGAAGGACTTGTCTAACATCAAATGAAATAGTTTACATAGATGAAATGATCATTATAATCATTAAAACACATTTCCAATGTGTTAAGCACCAAAATCACCAAAATAGATCAATTACTTCAGTACATATTAAAGCGAACATGAATCATAAATATTCAAAGAGTAGCCTAAAACATCCTTAATCCATGTATTAAAATGAGCTTTCCAGAGGGATTAAAGTATTAAGAAAAAGTTCCAAGATACATAAGTACAATGAACATCACTAGCTCCAATAGTAGAGCGTCAGAACCACTACTTGTTCCCCAAAAGTACTAACTCTACCTCTCTAATGCCTTGTGGGAGAATCCAAGGTTAAAATTCCTTTGCATGAGTAATGAGGATCATTTTATAACTTGAGGCATGAAATTTCACATCCTCATGACTCTTGACTTTCCAACTCCTAATGATCTTTGGACTTTTGCAACCTTTAGACTTTGAAATGGCTTTTGGAATTACATATGACTCTTGGTATTACATGTCTTTTGGACTTGTATGGCTCTTTTTTCCTTACATGACTCTTGGACTTCCACTTATTTTTGTTTACAATGATTACATAATTACATCATAACTTCCACATCATCACGTGATGAGGCATGACAAGTCACTACCATTGATGACTAGGACTTATAGTGACCGATGACATAGATTTTCTTGGATTGGTGACATGGTTACCGCTCGTATCTTCATTCTGCATACAACTTTTGATCGTTGATGTCTTCACCCTCCAAAGGGTCTTTGAAATTATGGATTCTTCAGGGTGCTTCGATTATCAAGAATTTAATGTGTTCTTTATTTTGAATGGTTCCTTTGGCTATCTTATTTTCCTGATATTCTTCATGCATGCTTGCCAATTTGTTCCTAGAATACCTGTAATTGCCATCACTCCTGACAAGTATCGATCAACCTGAAAATCTCCTAGTCTAACATGTTTCATGAAAATTTTATGTTAATGCCTTAACAATGTGCTTGGGAGGAGTAAGGAGAGCTTATGCGTGCAAGGGTGCACTTTGTAAGGCTTAAAGGCTAAAGAGAAAAGGCTGCAAGGCTTTGGGATGTGCTCATGCACTCAAAAGAGAAAGGAACCTAAGGGATACAATGAGAGAGTACGATGTAGAGTTTATTGCTGAAGGGACAGGCTTGAGGGATTCGGGGTGCGCTCATGCACTCAGGAGGGAAAAGGAGGGCACATTGTGAAAGGATGAAGGATGAAGCTTTGGGGATTCAGAGTGCGCTTATGTACTCAAAAATCCAAGGAGGGCACAAGGCGCATTGCTGAAGGCTGAAGGATTTAAGCTTCGGGTCTTCAGGGTGTTCTCATGTGCTTAAGGAGGGCACAATTCCTTGAGTCGAAGGAGTGCACTCAAAGGAAGACTTGGTTTTTCAAAGGCGCAATTTGGAACAAGGATGGGGGAAGATGATTTAGAATGCATTATGTGCTCTTGGAGGGCATAGAGCACACTTTTGAACAATGAAGGATTCCTGATCAATGCTTAAGAGTGAGATCATGCACTCCTTGCCTTAACAAGTTCAACAAGGGGTGAACATAATGATTTTATACATAAAAACATGTGTAACACATACCAACTCATCAAGAAAACTTAGACAATATTGAATGATAAATAGACATAAAAACGCCACTTTACATACATTCCCCAAGTACAATAAACAAAGTGTGTGCGACTGTGAACAAAAAGTGTCATTTTACAACAAAAGAGGTTTTGCGACCATGAAATACAATAAAGATGTTCTAATTAATGCGACGACACATAAGGATGATCAAGAACACTTGAAACATATAAAATGATTCGTAATGACACTTGACGACGAAGGTGACACTAGATGCAATGATTGTAGGAATTTACAGGGTAAGTTCCTCAGAAAGAACACCAAAAGGACACCGCTCACAACCAGATCACAGATCAATACACCAGTATTTTTGACGTGGTTAAAACCCTCAAAGAGGGAAACAGTCCACGCCCTGCGCCAACGTGGATACTACAGGTAATTTATTAATCAAAGAATGAAAATTTACATAAGCTTCTCTCATGCACGGATTACCCGAACAATGACCCTCCATGCGCTTTAAATAGAACTCATGGACCAATCGGGTGTCAAGCCACGGATCAAGTGTCGGTAATACCGAGGAGAGAATGAACCGTCGGATCACTACATATCGTGACCGTCGGATTGTAAGTTACAAAATGTACAACGGTAAAGAAACACACTTTACCTAACTCTATACCTAACTCTATACTAGACCAAGTTGAACTTAACTATATCCTATGTGTCGGAATATCCTAACATCCCCCCTTAAGAACAACTTGGGATAGGATTGAAGGATTTACAAATATGACACAATAGGAGAAGGAAGGAGGCACTAGAGCCTATCCCCCCTTAGTGACAACTTCCTGAACTCCAAGCATATATCGAAGTTTAGTGAACTTCGCCTCTGTGAGAGCCTTTGTGAAGATGTCTGCAACCTGATCATCTGTTGGACAATATTGCACTTCAAGAACATGGTCATGAATGAGCTTTCTGATGAAGTGCATGTGTAGTTCAATGTGTTTGCTGCGCTGATGCTGGACTGGATCTTTGCATAGCTGAATGGCACTTTGATTATCACACCAAAGTGTGGTTGGATGCTGCTGCTCAAAGCCAAACTCTGATAGGATCTGACGAAGCCACAAGGCTTCCTTACTAGCTTCCACGGCACCACGATACTCTGCTTCTGCTGACGAAAGAGAAATGGCAGCCTGTTTCTTACAAGCCCATGTAATAGGTCCTGAACCAAGAGTGAAGACATAACCGGCAGTAGACTTCCGATCATCAGGGTCACCAGCCCAATCAGAATCAGTGAAACCAACTAATAGAGGAGCTGCTTTGGCACTGTAATGAATCCCAAACTGTACTGTACCTCGAACATAACGAAGTATTCTTTTAGCTGCTTTCCAATGACTTTCACGGGGGTTTTGCATAAAACGAGCAACAAGGCCAACAACAAAGGAAAGGTCAGGACGAGTATGGGTTAAATACAAGAGTTTTCCTACAAGTTGACGGTATAAGGTAGCATCAACTTCAGGAGAAGTACAAGAGACTGAAAGTTTGACTCCAGACTGAAAGGGAGAAGGGGCTGGCTTACAGTCTTCCATGTGAAAATGACGAAGAATATCACAAGCATACTTGGACTGGGAAAGGAAAATACCCTCCTTGGATTGCAAGACTTGAAGACCGAGAAAATAGTGTAAGTGTCCTAAGTCTGTCATTTCAAATTTCTTTTTAAGGCTGGACTTCACATGGTTTATAAGGTTGGGATCACTACCAGTAAGAATAAGATCATCAACATAAAGAACAAGGATGATAAGAGAGTTGCCCACTTTCTTGGTGTAGACAGTATTGTCAGAATGACACCTAGAAAAGCCAGATTCTAAAAGAAAGCTATCCATTTTGGCATACCAAGCCTGAGGAGCTTGCTTGAGACCATAAAGGGATTTCTTAAGTCGACAAACAAGGCTGGAGTCTGTTTGTATGAAGCCAATGGGTTGTTCCATATAGATTTCTTCCTGCAAGTCCCCATGCAAGAAGGCAGATTTAACATCCATCTGATGGACTTCCCATTTTAAAGAGGCAGCAAGGGAAAGAACAAGGCGGATAGAGTTCATTTTGGCAACAGGGGAGAAGGTTTCAGTGTAGTCAATGCCTTCAACCTGTGAAAAGCCCTTAGCAACAAGACGAGCTTTATGTTTATCAACTTTTCCATCTGGTCCATACTTGGTTCTGTAAACCCATTTACATCTAACAAGTTTGCGTCCCTTTGGTAGAGGAACAAGATCCCATGTATCATTTGTCAACAATGAATGATATTCTTCATTCATAGCTGCTTCCCAATGTGGATGGCCTGAAGCTTCTGCAAAAGTGTCAGGATCATGATTTACTGGAGCTTGAGCCAGTAAAGAAGAGGCTCTTTCAAACTGAGAACGTGTACGTCGCTGATCTGTAGGATCACCGGCAAGATCACCTGCTGCATCCCGAGTAGCACGGACCCATCTTGGAAGTTGAGGATCCTGAGAAGGTGGGGGAGGATTATCATCCTCGCTTTCATCATCTGAAGAAGAAATGTTTTCAAAAGTAGAAGAGATAGGAAGAGGTGGCACATCCGCCGGACTAGGCTCGCAGGCCGATTTATTTTCATCAAATTTTACATCTCTTCTAATGATAACATTTTTGGACTTAAATGGAATAAGTCTATAACCTTTTACATCTTCAGAATATCCAACAAAAGTACATTTCTCACTCTTAGGTTCTAAAGCTTTATGCTTTTCATCTGGAATATGGGCCCATGCTTCACTTCCAAAAACACGAAAGTGACTTACATCTGGTTTAATGGAACTCCAAGCTTCTTCTGGAGTGATATTCTCTAGAACCTTAGTAGGAGTGCGATTGATTATATAATTTGCACAATTAATTGCTTCGGCCCAAAAACTAAGACTGAGTCCTTTAGATTGCAGCATACAATTAGCCATTTCCTTTAAGGTGCGATTTTTCCTTTCAGCTACACCATTTTGTTGTGGAGTGTATGGAACAGTATGTTGCATTTGAATTCCATTTTCGGTGCAAAAGTTGATGAATGTGTTTTTAACATATTCTCCACCATTATCAGTTCTTAGCTTAAGAATTTGATGTCCAGATTGTTTTTCAACAAAGGCTTTGAAGGCCAAAAATGTGTTAAATACTTCGCTCTTGAGTTTTAAGAAGTATACCCAAGTGCGTCTGGAGAAATCATCAATGAAAGTTAAGAAATACTTGCAGCCAGAGAATGAAGCAACAGGAAGTGGACCACATAAATCACTGTGCACAAGCTGTAAAGGGGCTGAGGCGTGCCAAGAGGCACGTTTGTCAAAACTGTCCCGATGATGTTTTCCGAGTACACATCCGGAACAAACACCATCTCTGCAAGATACCATAGGAAGACCTGTCACCATATTTTCTTTACATAGATGCTGAAGGGAGCGATAGTTTAAGTGACCAAATCGCTCATGCCAAAGTTTGCTCACTTCATCATTATGAGCAACAAATACTGAGGGAAGATTTGATGACCCAAAGTTGTGAAACTTATACAACCTTGTGGAATCATCAGCAAGACCAGTAGCTAGAATCTGTTTAGGATCTTTTAGATCCTTGATTACAACATCATGAGGTGAAAATTCAACAATTTTACCTTCACCTGAATGAGTTATCTGATATACAGATAGAAGGTTGCAGGATAAGGTTGGAACACATAATACATCATTAAACTGACCATTGTCTAGATGAACAGTTCCAGTCCCTACAACATTAAGAGATCTATCATCACCAACATATATATTTTTGGTGTTACAATCATTTAAAGAAGAAAACATGGCTTGGTTTTTGGCCATGTGATAAGAGGCTCCAGAATCAATGAGCCACTCATGAGAAGGAGAAGAAGAAGATACATTTAATGCATAACCAGACTGAGATGATTGACAACGACATGCAGAAAGTGCCATTCCGGAAGTTGAAGTTGAAGTAGGCTCCACATGGATGTTATGTTTCTTCATTGCGGCTTCCAAGGCTTCCATCTTCTTAAAGCATTTAGATTCTAAGTGGCCATCTCGATTACAAAAGTTACAATGTCTATCAGTCTTCTTCCATTTGTTTTTATTGGTCTTATCATTTTGCTGAAATGATCTTTCATTTTGAGGCTGAGTTGGTTTAGGACCATTCTTTTGAGGATATGACTTCTTAGGATTCTTTGAATTTGGTTGCTGCTGGGCGGCTAACGCTTTCGTGGAAGAGTTTCCAAGATTAAGAAGACCAAGGTGTAAGAGTTTTTCTTGTTCTCTTATTAAGGAATCACAAAAGGAGTCAAAGGAAGGGGCCTTGTAGTCTTTTCCTTGACAAATGAAAGCTTCCCTTGTAGAATGGAAAGTGGAAACAAATACAGAGTAGGCTGGTCCCAACTTAGTAAGGATGGAATAAATAAGGTTACCATCTTCTTTCTTAACCTTAACACCTTCCAAGAGATATCTAAGGGTCTTGAATTTGGACAAGAAATCTTCAATGCAAGAAAAATTATTAGGATCCAAAGTAAGCAACTCATTTTCAAGTTGATGGGCTCTAATTTCATTTTTAATCCCAAAAACTTTAGCGATTTTTTCCAATGCTTCATGAGGAGTCTCAAGTTCTGCAATATGGAATCTAAGATCAGGAGAAATAGACATCCCTATCAAACCACGTGCTTGATCTTGTCTATTTTCCCATTTTGCAGCCTTGTCTTCATCTTTTGGTTTCTTCTCTTGGTCTGTGGCTATTCTGTAGAGACCTTTACTTCTAAGTAAATCTTCCATGTAGGCTACCCATTGGAAGTAGTTAGTGCTGTCAAGAATGACTTGGCATGGACTTTCCATTTTTTAAAAAAAACTGAAGCTGAAGATGCTGAAAGTAAGTGTTCCAATGGATAGATCTCGAAAAATTAGGCTGTTTTAAAAAAAACGGCTCTGAAAAAGGCTTCCGGATGAAGAAGTTATGGCTTTTTGAAAAAAAATTGTTGAAGTTGCCGGCAAAGTGCGCGAATGTGCGGGAATGAAAAAATCCGCCCCCACAAAATGGAGACTTGAACCCAAGACCTCTACTCTCTTAAAATAGCTTTGAACCAATTGATCTATACAAAAAATTTGAGAGAGAGAGAGAGAGAGAGAGAGAGAGAGGGGGGGGGGCCTTGGTTTGCGTGCTTGCCTTGAGAAAGCTCTTTTTCCCTACAAAACACAAAACACAAAACCCAACACGAATATGCAAAGAAAAACGAACCTTGCGGCTCGAAGTTAGCTTTAGCAAAAAAACTAGATATTTAAAAAAAAAATCTCAAAGTTAGCTTTAGCCGAAAAACTAAATATTTTTCTCAATGTTTCTGATTTTCCGAGATCACACTAAGGTGCAGGGAAAAGAGCATACGCATGAGAAAAATCCTTCCTTTCTGTTTCTGATTTGCCCAGATCGCACAGAGTCGCAGGGCAAAGAGCATACGCAGAAATGAAAGGTATAGATCCGGTTAAAAAAAAGGCTAAATAAACCGAAACCGAAATAAGCAGAGAGAAAATAACAGTAAACTGCAAAAACACTGTATACCTCCCGATCTGAAAAATGACGCAGCTAGGGCTACCGGAAACCTTTTCGCGTGAAACGAAAGGGGTTCCTCACTGGAACAGATGCTCCGAACGCAACAGAGCAGTCCTCTCGGCCCGAAAGCAGTCAGAAACAACAGATCTAGGAAACGACAACCGCATGCAGTTCTACCGGCTTCAGATTTGGATCACCAACGGACGCGGCCCTCAAATAGCTCTGATACCATGTAGGAATTTACAGGGTAAGTTCCTCAGAAAGAACACAAAAAGGACACCGCTCACAACCAGATCACAGATCAATACACCAGTATTTTTGACGTGGTTAAAACCCTCAAAGAGGGAAACAGTCCACGGCCTGCGCCAACGTGGCTACTACAGGCAATTTATTAATCAAAGAATGAAAATTTACATAAGCTTCTCTCATGCACGGATTACCCGAACAATGACCCTCCATGCGCTTTAAATAGAACTCATGGACCAATCGGGTGTCAAGCCACGGATCAAGTGTCGGTAATACCGAGGAGAGAATGAACCATCGGATCACTACATATCGTGACCGTCAGATTGTAAGTTACAAAATGTACAACGGTAAAGAAACACACTTTACCTAACTCTATACTAGACCAAGTTGAACTTAACTATATCCTATGTGTCGGAATATCCTAACAATGATGAAGTAGGCTCCAAAATTTAAATGTAGTGAAATTTTTGGAGGGAGTTGTAGCAGCGACACACTGGGAGAGCCTATACTTCTCTATTTAGGAATAGATTTTCAATTAAAGGATCAATCGTTTAGGAAGTATTTATTCACCAATTAGATTTCCTTGATTTCCCCTTTCGACCCGATTATATATATAATACCTCACTTTATTTCACTTGGTTTAAACACACAACATATGTGCCATATCATAATTATTTCAATTTAGGAGAGGGTAATGTGTGCGCCGATTTTATGATATTCAAATTATGAGTATTCATCTCTGGTGTTTCTTTGCTACCAACAGGCCTAGATAATACCTCGACACAGTCACTTGTGGAGCACAAACATTGATTTGTTGCCAACAGGCATGAATAGTACCCCGACAAAGTTGTTTTCTTCACCTCCCTGCACAAGACACCTTTCTCTTCTTTCACGCTTTATTTATGTATTTAATAGGATTGTTATTCGACACTCATTATTTTTCAATGGGAGGAAGAGGGATCCTTACTTATTGAGAGATGAGGAGGTTTCCCCTTCAGAGAAGTATTTATATACCCTCTTCTATTGGTTTTCTCGCTTTATATTATCCCCTTATCCTTTCTCTACTAGATTGGAAAATCATGTAACACACAAGTAGATTTATACCAAGATGATTAGTTTGGATACTATAATAGGCATGGATCTAATAGGTTCCCTCAAGGCTTCCCCTTTGGATGTATCGTATTTTCAATCCAGACTTAGCTCAACCTATGTCATCTTCCCAAAATAAAGAAGAAGAACAAACAAAAAGCCAAGCATTGTGGTTGACACATTTTCTCTTTTATTCCACTACAAAGTCCTTTTGAGCCATGCAATTTTTACACAAGGCCTTGTTTATGTACAATGACCAAGACACAAAACAAGACAAGACTCGACTAACTTGACACATATATTACTGACACTGATAGAAAGAAAGAAATGGACAAACTATATATGAAGTGTAACGTTGAGTTGTTATTGGAAATAGTGCTTCAAATCTTGGCCATTTATGGGAAGGGGGTTAGTCCTCCAGTCTAAAGATTTCAACTTGAAGGTATTATGATTGAGCTTCTCTTCGATGGTGAACGAGCCAATCCATAGAGGTTGGAGCTTCATGTGTGTGCCTTTCTCTTCATGGGCTTTGTCCCACTTCAATACTAAGTTGCCCACATTGAAACTCTTAGCCCCTTCATATTTCTTATCGAACCAACGCTTGAAAAGCTTTTGATAGATGAAAAATGTCTCTTTGGCTTTGAGCCCTTCTTCCTAAAGTTTGAGCAAAGTATTTATCCTACTATGAACTAAAAGACAAGGTGTACCTTAGGACTGTTGGGATAGTTGCAAGGTTGGGAGATACATGTTCGAGGGCAAGATAGCTCTTTACCATAAACCATAAAGTAAAACAAGGTTTTGAGGGAAGGCTTAGGAGTTACACGGTTGACCCATAATGCATTTGTAAAAGCATTGTGCCAATTCCTTTGCTCAGATAAAATGGTTTTCATGATTATTTGAATAAGATTGTTATTTGTTGATTTAGTTAAACCATTTCCTTATGGGTAATAGTTAGATGCATGCTTTAACACGATAACATTTTCTAATGTGAATTCATAAAGTTTCAATGAAGAAAAATAAGTTGCATTATCAAAGACTAGTGACATTGGAATGCCAAACCTGGTTATAATGTTTTGCTTCAAGAAGTGGATGACGTCCTGGTCATTTACATGCCTTAAAGGAACTGCTTTTGTCCACTGAGTAAAATAATCTATTGCTGTCAAAAATATATTGGTGTTTCTTTTACGAATGTGAAAATATTTCTTTGATAACATCTATTCCCCACTGTTGGAATGGTTCCTTGACTTCTACTGGTAGAAGTGGGTCGCTAACTTCTGATCTCAATCGACACATCTCTAACAAGCTGGGAACTTGCGAACATAAGCATGAGCATATTTGAATAAGGTGGGCCAATAATAACCAATCTTCATTACTTTATGCGCAATTGTGTCACCCACATAGTGACCACTTGCTAGTCCATCATGTAGATATCTTAACATCTTTTTCATATCTTGTGTCTCAAGGAACCTTAGCAAGACACCGTTATGGTGCTTTCTGAAAATCACTCCATGCACAAGATGGTAAGATAGAGCTTTAAGGTGAATTTGCCTCTTTTATTTACTCGATAAATGCATGGGAAAGGTGTCTTGCTCTAGAAATTTGTTGAAAAATGCAACAAGAAAGTCTCAATTTGATTTTGCCTTGGTCAAATTGAGAAAAAATGAATTTCCACATCAACAAACAACTTGGATGCAATTAACTTGTGTGACGTGACTTGTGTCACCTAGTTTACTCTGTAAATTCGAGTTAGAGGGTTTGGAGTTCAGTTAATCATGTGTGATTGCTAATTTGTAGCAATCAAGGTCAATTATTTCAAGTTGTCTCCAGTTAAACTAGTTCCAATTGTTGAAGGAACTAGTGGAAATTCCGCTGTGCAGTGTGACTTCAGTCTAACTTAATGATCATCCAGTTAACTGATCAATCAACCCAAAATAACCAGTGCATGTAGAGAATCCAAGTTCCCTAGCTTTGGTCGATATTCCAAGGAGTGTAACATCAGTTGTAGACTAGTCTTGAGTGTACAAGTGTTGCATGCAGTGAGATGATCAACCTTGGGAATTGCACAATCATTTTGAGGAAATTCCTAAATAATAGGGTCCTAATTTCCTCAGGAATTGTACAAGGAAATAGGGGCTCAAGCAGAGGCAGAAATTGACTAAGTCTGGGTCAGAGCTTCTCAGTGAGAAGAGAGATAGGTTATTCACTTTTACGTTAAGCTCATATTGAGTTAGCAATTGTAATACATCTCTATTCATTAGATTAATGCAAACAAGAAAAGGGATTTTTAACAAATTTCTTTCCCCTAGAAAAATACTATGTGCATGTGTGTTATTTCTCATTGCATGTTTATGATTGATGTTCTAAATTGTTAATTAATTTCTGTAGAGTAGTAGAGTAGGTTTGTGTCTTGTGATTTACATTAAAATTTCATGAGAAGGTGCAAATATACACCAAAATTTCTACAAAATTACTGTCTATTGGAATACCATAGCACTGTGGATGTGGACTGGGGAACATGTTCAACATTATACATCTTTATTTCCTACTCCCACCCTAAAATAGCTTGCTTGGGAGCATCTCTCGCTTCAACTGCAAGTTTATAGAGTCCGTGATGCTTAATGATATGAACTGGTTTAAACTAAAGATCATATTCTTGTAAGCATGTCATCCAATTTTCCATCTTCTCACCGAGCTCTTGCTACACAAAGAGTATTTTGACTGATGGAAGAGGCACAAATATGATTATGTGAGCTTTTAGAAGATATGGCTAAAGTATTTAACTACCTTATACACAACATATGCTTGTTTATTGATGGCGGGATAATTTAGCTCTGACCCTTATAAGATAACACTCATGAAAGAGACAGGTCATTCATTTTCTTCAACATCCTTTTGATTTAGTACGACCGCAATAGATGAATTCAAAGCAAAAGTATAAATCAAGAAACCTTTGCCATAATTAGAACCGAATAATGCAGGTGCATCAATGTAGCCTATTTAATTTGAGCGAAAACATCCTTTTCCCTTTGGTCCCATTTATAAGTCACAACTTCTTAATCATCTCCTGGAGAGGTTTAACTATTTGAGCATAATCATAGATGAATTTTCGTAAGAAATTAATCTTCCCTAAGAAAGATTGCATGGCCTTATTATTTACTGGGAACGAGATTTGAGTTATAGCTTTAACTCTCTTAGGATCAACCATAATTCCACTCTTTGCAATGATGTGCCCTAAGAGAGTCCCTTATGACACACCAAAGATGATTTTCTTGGGATTGAGAGAAATCCCATATTTGTAACACTCCTAAAATATTTGTTTTAGATGGCATACATGATTTGATCTTCTTTTTGAAAACACGATAACATCATCCAAATAAGCAAATACACTCTGACTAATTAGGCCACGAAAAGTGATGCTCATCACTCTTTGAAAAGTAGCACTGACATTGATAAGCCCAAATGGCATTCTCTTAAAAAGAGAATGTTCCCCGTTTGGTCCTGAAGGTAGTTTTCAAATGATCTGTTTCCACCACTAGCACTTGATTGTAACTAGAAAAACCATCTAGTAGTGAGAACATCTCAAACCCAGATACTGGTTGGAGGATCTATTCCATGGATGACAATGGGTAATTACGTTTATCAGATGCCCAGTTGAAGTTGTAGAAATCAACACATAACCTTATCTCATTAGACTTATTTCTGTCTGGGACTAAATTTGAAACCAAAGTGGAATGTATAACTATACAAATGATCCATGCATCCAACAACTTTCTCAATTCCTTTTGAATCAGGGGTTGGAGTGTTGGATGAACTTTTCTTAAATTTTGCTAAAAAGGTTTTAGCGCTTCTTAGATGGGAATGATTTGTTGGATAATACAAGTATCATATGTCTTTAAGTCATTGTATGTCCATGAAAACACATCATGGTAATGTTTGAATAATCAGATTAATGATTATAATTCTTTTGGAGAACAACACGTATTGATGTTTACATACTTTGAATCTTCTTGAGTCCCCAAATTGACTTGTTTGGGTGATAACTTTGAGCTCTAAATCTTAATATTTATTGGTCCTCTAAATCGGTTTTGCAAGTCATATACTATTTCTAGGGACACCACAACTTTAGGCATAGTGTTACCTTTCATTGCATTAGATGATTCTTGCAAAGCCTTGTCGTGCTCATCCTCTTCTATGGTAGCATCCTTGAACACGTCTACATTAGCCATAAAATGCAGTATCTGTTGGTCATCATTGAAAACATGAAAATTAGTGACATTATCAGGCACAAATGGTTTATATATAATCTTTATAGAAAAACCATTTCTCAATGGCGACATTCTAGTGGCTGCATTTGCTAATGCATCCGCTGCAACGTTTCTAAGCCTAGGAACAAGAGTATTATCAAAAGCTTTGAAATAATTTATCAATCACCATACCTCCTAGTGGTAGTTTTTAAGATTTGGTGAAACACAGTGGATTGTATCTTGTAACTAAGGAGTGAACACTTATGAGTCACTAATTACCTTGAGCAACCCTACCTTCAAATTGATGGCTTTCTTTAGTCCAAGCGTGAGTGCTTCATATCCGACAGTGTTATTTGTACACTCGAACTCCAAATGACATGATAGGATATACTTTTTGCCGCATGGGTCTATAAGTACGCAACCAACTCCAAAGCCATCCTACATATTTGAACCATTAAAGTACAAAGTCCACATATTATTAGCTACTAAACTGCTTCCTATAATATTATTACCATTATTATGTATATCTATATTACATTATTCATTAGCACTAGTTGGAGAACAAGGAAGGAGCTCTAATTGCGTATCAGGTGGGACGTGTGATGGTTGTGCTTGATAACACCCATGATCATTTCCCAAGAAACAATTTCCAAATATTAAATCAACAAAGGTAATAGGTTCATTTTGGCCTTCAAGTGGTGTCACAATGTATTTCATGTATAATTCACTTTCCACTCGAATCTTGTTGTTTTTGCTCTTGTATGGAAGGCACAAATGTGACTAGTCTGTAGAAAAATACCCTTGAATTTACTAGACCAGTCTCTACTCAGGAGTACGCTATAGGATTCTTAGATGTCCACAATTACAATGTTTATACATTGGTGTACTCGGTGATCATATGATAATTGAATAATAACATTCTTAGACCAATAACTTGGACAAGATATATGTCCAACTGAATGATTTGTGCATCGATTTCATCGCATTTAGCGTTAATTTTCTTAGCAATAGATAATGGCATTACATTCACAAATGCACCCAAATTAACTAAACAATTATGAACATTGTAATTAAAAATTTCAAAGGTTAACAAAAATGGAGGGCAAAGAGTGTTAACATATAATGTTACAGCATTAACCACAAATTTAGGGGAACCATAAGACTTACCGGACACCTTTTGAGAGGTAGAAGCTTTATCACCTAAATGAAGGTTATGAAAAGGCTTAGGTAAGTAGCTCATGTTGACCTACTACCTTTGTGAGCTCAAAGATGGAAATGCTAGCGCGAGATCTCTTCAAGCCTTCAACTATGTTATAATCAATTATTTCATTTTTAGCAGGGAGTGCTGAAGTGTATAGGGGAGTAGCTTTATTTGTCACTTCCGAAGTAATAGACTTTTTTTTTTTGCTGGAGGAAGCATTCTTAGAAGTAGTAGCATTTCTAGACTTACTTTGTGCATTATGAGCAAGATTGGTCAGTGGTGAGATCCTTCTTAGCAATTGCTCCTTCAATATTTGTCTCTTCACCTCCTGTTTAAAAATGGGCCCTTGGCTCTTCAAGTTATATCTACCATTCTATTTCTGAGGGGGGGCCTCACTTTGTGGTGGTGCTCCCACACTCTTCTTGTCAGCATTGAGATACAGTCAAATGCATTAATTGCATGTCCAACACCTGTACTTTCCTTAGTCGTTGCAGGTTCATCTATTTCTTCCATTTTGTTAGATTGCTCATGTGTTAGTAAGGTATTAACAATGGGTGCGGCCAGAGCATTCATGTTGTGGTTCCGATGTGGGCATGTATTCTCCGAATTCTATTCCTAGTGGAAAGAACAATAGTTATCCATGCCCATTATTTCAATATTCAACACAACATTCGAACTCTAGGTAGATTTTTATGGTTCATTGTTGTTGTTATCATAATTCCTTCTAAATGGAAAAGACTTGGGGGACTTTCTACTAGTGGAAGTCTTGCTTGGCCTTCTCTTTAATTCTAAAACTTCGTTGTTGAGTGCCTTTAATTTCCTAGTCAAGCTTTCAATATTTGTATAATCCTTTTCTTTAACCTTACTCGAAGAAGGATGGGAATTATTGCAAGTCTCCTTGGAGTCTTTAGATTCATCATCGTTAGTAATAACTCCAATAGCATGCAAGTCTTTCTCCACGGTGAGATATTCTACACAGTTTAGTGCAAATGTATCCTTTGCTACCCGTTTAACAAAAGAGGAAATATTTGTGGGAAAGGAAGTTGTATAATAATCAATAGTGATTGAATTGTGAGGTTGCGTGCCAGGGGGGAACTTGTTCAATATGCGGTTAAATTTTTGATTAAAGTCTTTGACTTTCTCATTTTCCCCCGTCTTACTATTTCTAAACTCTCTTAATAACATGGAGAGAGCCTTGTCATCAACATATTTCTCCAAAAACAATTTATTAAACTCCCTCCAACCACGAATTGAATTAACAGGAAGACTATGGTACCATGTTGTTGCCCTACCTTTTAATGTAAAAGGAAAAATCCTACAATAAACATCATCCTATCATACCTCTAACATCCATAGATGTGTGTAGAAATCATCAATATAATGTTCTCCCTTAGTCTTCTTATTTGGATCAAACTTTGATAACAACTTCTCTAGATGTTTGGGCATTCTATGAAGGTTATCCAAAAGAGTAAAAGGACCTTGGGCCATCCAATCTAGGTCCTAATTGAAGATGTGTTTTTCTCGTGGTTGATAAATTATGTCTTTTGAAGACTCTGCTAATTCCTCAAGAGTGGCGAAAACCAAATCTTCCATTAATGCAACTAATACACTGTACGAGCTGTTTATTTCTTCTTAGGATGATGCCAGAGATTATGAGTAACAGGGAGTAAACTAATAGCTTTTAAAAACCTATGGGTTATAGGTTGAATTGCCTGAAGTTGTCTATAGGTAACCTCGTAAGACAACTTTGAAACAGGTTGAGAAGACCCTCCTACTTCGGGAATAGAAGTTGGAATGGTGCTTGGAATATTACTACCTTGTCCAAAATATGAATGATTAGGATGTGTAGAGTTATCAACCACAAAAACTAGATGCCCTCCTTCTAGCACCAAAATGTTGATGTTGATGAATACTGCCAGCATACAGGGGATCTCCCCAATATGAGGTCCCATTTAGACCTCACACCACTTGGTGTATGAGTCCCATCCGGAATACAACGTGGATGCCATTTACTTAAAGATATGCCTTGGCTTTAGCAGTTAGCATGAGAGGGAAGCACAAATGTGCTTTTGAATGATCAAGAGAGTGTGCCTTGTGAATGTTCAATTACAGATGTGTAAAGGTTATTTTACCGTAGAGGGGAAGTAAGTGAGCCTCAAAAAGAGAAGTAATAGTATTGTTGTAGCGGCTGCAACACCCTCCAAAGTTTTGGCCTGCATCCAAATTTTGGAGCCTTCCTTGGTTTTTCCTCTTGATGGTTGCAAACACTTGGGCTCATCCCATGAGCTCTTGTCAAGTCTTTACATCCTTTTTTTTGATTTACCACTAATTGTATTTTGGCATGTTTATTGTTATGTCATGCTTGCGAGTTTTTTCTTGCAATTTCAAAGATTTGTCTTTGTGTGTATGAGTTGTTTTCGCCCTGTGAACATCGGTCATACTCACACACAAAGTTGTAAACATTGTTGAACAAGGGCCATCACGGTCGTTCAAATATCTATCTCAAGTGTTGCACTTGTCACTCTCAACCTTTGAGTTAGTCTCACTGAGCACATGTTTGTCTTGTTGGTTTGAGGTGTCTTGTCGCTGAGTCGTGCTAAGTGTGTGATCACAATGTCATGTATTGAAAAGTTCACTTGCTTTCACACTTAGTCATTTTTCCTGAAAATATATCGACCGGACAACCCTCCTTTAACTAGACCCCGCCTGAGCTACATTGCGCAGTCTCAGCTCTTAGTGACCTTGCTCTATTACCCAGAATTGCGTAGAGCTTGAGACTATCCTTCGGGGCAACCTGTACTATGCAATCCTCGAAGTGAGCAGGCTGACTTCTTCCTAGAACTACGCAAAATTTGTCCCAAGTCCGATCCACTATGCACTTCCCGCAAGATCTCATCCAGCCTCCCTTTCGTCTTCTAGAAAATCTGAACTGCACTATCACTCGGGGCTGCACCCCTCCCCAAAATTGCGCCGAAGTTTCCCAGCTTCCTGCCTCACACTGTCTACAGAAACTACATAGAGCTTGTGAGTCAGGCCTCTGCTACCTGTCACTGCACTGTTCCTAAGAATTGCGCAGATCTAACTAGCAGATCCCCTACTAGATTGTTCTGCTATCCCTCTAAAAATTACGTAGTTTTGATTGGAAACCTCTCTGTTGCCCTGCTTTGCACTGATCCTAGAAAATGTGCAGAACTGACTACCCAAAACTATCTCTCAAAAATGCCCAGTTCTGACCAACAGCTCCCCGAAGCCCAATCTAACCCTGCTCTGGAAAATTGTGAAGAAATATCTGCTAGTGCCTCTAGTTGCCCTCTTTTTCTTCCCTGGAGAAGCTACGCAAGTTCCCAGCTGGAGCCCCAAATGACCTGCCCAATCCTCATCTTGAAAATTATGCAGAATTTCCCAGCAGTTTCTCCTGACACCCTCACTGGTTTTCTACCCAGGAACTGTGCAATTATGCCTCCTAGCTGGGTTTTACCTTGCAGTTGTCATTACTGTCCCAGATTGCACAAATCTGTCTCCCAGTGACATCTACACAATTTTTCCCAATAGTGCTCCAGAGCCTCGCATCCCGACCTAAGTTGTGCTCTGTGCAGTTTCAGTGCCTTGTCTGTCTCCTGGTCACTTGCACTGAAATGGAAAACAATGCATCATTTTAGACTAGGAGATTTATGGATTTGATATCATCTCATCATGAGTGATTGTAGGAACATGTACACTGATGAAACATGGCACGACAAAGAATTAGATGAAGAAGGAGAGCATACTAGAAGTCTTGCTCGCAGTTGAACATCAAGCGAAAGGGGCACATACATGAGCCTCATCAAGCAAGACCAAAACCATCAAAGACCCTGCACACTTTTACCATGCAGAGGTGAATACATGCTACATTGAGAGCACACCCATCACTCAGCAACACAGTAGCTCAACGTGGACACCACAATCAACCATTACATGTCAACAATGTCATGTCAAGTTGTTTCATGAGTTGTCTCGGCCACATCACTACTATGGGCCATACTTGTTGTAATCAAATGTAATGTAATATGAAAGTCCAAGAGATGCACATATGAAGTCAAAGAGTCACGTCAGTTGAAAATTCATAGGAAGTCAAACAGTCATGAGGGAAGTCGAGGAGTCACAAGGGTCAGTTATCCCCCTTGGATATATATACCCCCCTCATTGTATGAGAAAAAGAATTTTCACCTTGGCTCCTCCCACATAGCCTTGAGAGTTTGTAGTATATTATTTGAGGAGCAAGGAGTGGCTCCAATGTTCCACTACTGGGGCTAGTGATGTATGGTGTACATATGTGTCTTGGAACTTTTTCTTAATTCAGAAGCCTGTCTTAGGCCAACATGTTTTCACGAATGTTTTGTATCTGTTTGTAAGACTATTCTTTAAACATTTGTAAGACATGATTGCTTAACATGTACTAATATAGTTGAACTATTTCAATTGTTTTAGTACTTACATTGTTGACGATGTGTTGTATTGTTTATCACTATTGTCTCGTCTGTGTGGACTACTCCATCGGACATTAGACAAACCATTCTTGTGTTTTCTTGGTTTTAATGATCGTCACCCCAGTGTGCACTACTCCACAGGACGGTGTACATGTTTTTCCTTGAACTTTGGTTTTCATGACTGTCGCATCCACTGTGGACTAATCCATTGGAAGTTGGATAGACCCTTGTTGTTGTTTGCGTGTGTTTATCCCTGGGTTGGGGCTATTCCCTCTCATTAATAGGCCCACTTCGCTTTCCCCTTTGATAGTAAGAGAACCTAAACTTAAGGTCTTATTACACACTCACCAGGCATCTTACCTCGCTTTCTTGAAGTTACAAGGATAACACTCTCATGTGTTGAACAACAAGAGGTAAGGAAAATCTCTAAGATAATGGCAACCAGGCAATCGTACAGGATGTGACTCCTACACCAAACAGTGTGAGGTCTAGATGGGACTTCATACGAGGGAGAACCCCTGAATGTTGGCGGGTCCAACACCGTCAACATTTTTGGTGCTAGAAGGAGGAACGCCAATAGTTTATGGTTGAATGTCCTCTCAACCCCACGTATCCATCATCTATTCAAGGCAGTAACACAAAGTCCCTCTCTCCCATGCACGACTCTGAAGTTGGTTACTCCTCACTAATGAGCCCCATAAATGGGTAATTATATGGGTTGATTTTGCCTCCTAACTTAGCTTAATCCACCATTCTCATTAGTTTATTGCATGTTTTTCGATTATATTTATGCTAATAGAGTGAGTTGGGTTGGTCATTATGCCATGGAGTCTAATGTGTGTTTAATGCAAATTTTTGGTCAATTTTGGAGATAAAGTCAAAGATTTAATGGACAATTGGCAGCAATAATTCGAAGTAGACAAGGGAGATGATTTATAGGAGGGTATCCCCCTCATTTATGACTCCCCACTTCGAATTCTCCATCATGCAGCTCGGAGCACAAGCAACCACATCAATGCACCAAAGAGGCAGCCGAGCAAGTGGAGGATAACTTCTGTTTATCTCAAGTTTTGGGAGCCAAGCCTCCATGAATTATTGGAAGTTGTTAGGAGCTTCAGTTGTATAAGTAGAGAGGCCTAGGGCCTTATTAGGTTGTTGGAAGTTAGTCAAATTTTTGAATTTTTGTTGTAGCTTTGCTCTGCTCAACTTCGAGCTTACTTTTGTTGACAATTTCATGTAATCCTATTATTATTTTGATAATAAAGATGAGATCCTTTTTGAGCTAGCACTGAGTTACCTCAGAGGGCTGAAGCTCTTGGGTTAGGGCTGAATCCAAGTAGCCAAGCTCCTCTTGTTTGTATTTATATGCTTTGTTTCAGTTTATGGATTAGTTTCTATTAGATAAATTTCTTTCTTGGTTAAGAATAGGTTGCTTTTGGTGATTTAGAAGGATGTTCCATTTCAGTTTGCTGTAGAAAGTTAAACAGTGATAGGAAAAAGATACGAAAAGGCCATCAACAGAGCCTTGGCCTCCTTTCCTCCCTCTGGGACCATGAACTGAGGCCAAGACCCTCTTGCTGCCACAGAAACATAGATTTTCCTTTTTCATAGGATTTCTAGTGTTGCAGTTTGTTAGAAGGTTAATGCTTTGTTGTAGATCTATTTCACCATGCTCATTTCTGTCTTTGCAATAAATTTCCTTCCATGTTTTTTTTTTTCCATATAGCATCTTTCAGAATTTACTTTCCTAGATCAGAATTTAGACTAGCTTGATGCAACGTTCTTTTTTTGATGTAGCTAGTTTCCTTGCTTGCTTAATCTCATGATGTGAGTTTCAGTTCTCTTGCAGCAATCCTCTTCTCATAATAAGTCAGCCAACCAGCCATCACCATTTCTCTTTGATCTATGTTCCACAGGTCACCCAAAGTCCCTCACAAATCTGCCTTAGCTTGCTGCACTTTTCTCATAAACTTTCCTCTCTTTCCTTGAACAAGTCCAACCACCTTTCTCTTTCCTGATCCTTCTTGATGAACCCTAGACACCTTAACACATCACCCTAGCCTTTATCTACCCTTTCCACCTGCTTTCCCACCTTCAAAACCTCAAAATCTACTCTCGGCATCCTCTTATAAACCTCCTGTAGATCCCCTGCAACCTCCTGTGGATTTTCCTGTAGGTGTATTTTTGAAGTCCGATTGCAGGAAAAGCCTCCAGAAGGCCACCTGGGACCTCCTAGGACCTATCCACACCTTCCTAAACCTATGCAAACTCCCAAGTCGCCCTCCATTGCCACCGAATCGCCGCCACATTTGCAAACAAATAAATTACATGCATGACAATTTCACCTGAAAATACATAAAAATCCAAAAAGATTTTTTTTTTCTCATTTCCTTCTAGAAATAGCTTGAGTAGATGTTGTTTACTTCCTAAGTAGGTAATGACATTCATTTTATGGTTTTCCGTCTCTCTTTCTGCAAAAGTAATATTAGTTGGTTAATTAGGGTTTGCTAGGTTTACTTCACACTTCAATCTTCTTTCTCTTTCTGCAAGTAGAGTAGCCTCTATAGAGTAAGCTTTCCTTTCTTTCATAGCATATAGATCTTCTTTTGGAATTCATAGAAGTTGGCTTGAGCTCCTAGTGATCTTGCACCAGCTGACGAAGTGACAGCCTGCAGTAAGAACTAGCACTTGTGCATACAACACCGTCACTTCCAAGTTTGTTACGAACTACCGGGTTAATAAAAGTAAAGAAGGAAGCCCAGGAGTTGTAGCATTATTGCTACAATACTGGAGCTCACCACTCACCTCCAAGGCTTGAACAAGAAATTTCATATCACCACCTTCGCACTATCTGTCCCACCCGTCAGTTTTCCAAAGTTGTTGGACTAATTCCAAGAGTACACAATCTTCCCTCTTTGCAGAGGAATCAAAAGACTACACCCACTGGAGCGGTAGTCTCGTATGTTGAAGAAGTAATCCTCGCCACTCTTGAAGAGATGGCAGAAGTTGCTGAGAACGAAGAGGAACCTCTTGTTTTCTTAGAAGGAGAAGAAGTTAACAACGTACTTTTGGGGTCAGGTTCCGGTGGAGGCAGCCAAGGGGAAGGAAATGGAGGAGGCAGAGGTGGAGACAAACCAACAGAGTCAGAAGAAGAGGAGGAGTACGAAGAAGAGAAAAATATGGCTGATCAAAATCTGGAATGGATGACACAGGGCCCATTGACACTCCAAGTTGTCTTACACAAGATGATAAGACACGCAGAGAAGTTGTTAATGAAGAATGACCCTGACAGAGCAGTGAAGGTAGAAGACCATATAGACACATTCTACCTACATCTGCAGACACTCAAGGTACATTATAACAATGTTGCCTTTATATTGTTATCATATACCTTGGATGGAAGAGTAGCTGTATGGTACCATAGCCTTCTTGTCAACTCCATTAATAACTAAGGGATGTTCAAGATAACTTTCCTTGAGAAATTTTCTGAGGACAAAACCCCTGCCATGTTGTTGAAAGAGTTGGGTAGTCTTAAGATGGAGAAGGAACAAAAGTGAAATATTTTAACCATAGGTTTAACCGTATCATGAAAAAGTTCATTGCAGATACTAAACCTCATGACTCCATCACAATCAATTACTACATGTCCACACTGCCGACCAACATTGCATAGTTCGTCAAGCGAGCTGCGAAACCAACACTTTCAAAAAATTGCCAAGAAGCAATTGATGTGGAGAAAGACCTGCGTGTGATTGGAGTCATTGTAGATGATGAACAAACTAAGGACTCAAAAGACACAGGTAGGAGGTCTTAGACTTCTATGAGTAAGGTAAAGGAAAAATAAACAAGTGAAACTGAGACCCTTACTTGTCTCCTCAAGTCCTTGACAAGAGAAGTAGCAGAACTCGAGCAACAGAAAACCGAGATAACAATGAAAAACAGACCTCCCAGTTTTGCGTGGAGGAAGAATGTGGCATCAGGTAGCAGTAGTGGTCACTCGGTTAAATCTGCGCAGAGCTCCAATGTTGTGTCCAAGTGGACCATTCTGAGAACGATAAATTTTGCGTGATCCACGAAGAACGACATTCAGATAAGTCCTGTCCAAAATGGATCTGAATCATGGGCATTATGGCTTCAAGGATGAATTATCATTATAAAGCCATTGAGAAGGTTCACCGGAAGATGAAGATGATGAAGATGATATTGCATCTAATGAAGCTCCAAGTTCTGGGCACATAGTTAACATGTATTAATGTCTTAATGCTTCCCAGAAGAAAACAACCACCGAGAAGGAGCCCCCAAAGTAGAACAATCGATACAACTTGAGAAGCCAAGGGGCTCTTGCTGTGATTGAGATACCGAAAGAAAAATTTAAACAACTGCTCAAAACAATTGATCCACCAACATCCTCAACACATAAAACACAAAGAAAGTATGGAAAGACAGCTACAACGAAAGATACGTCCATGAGCAACAAACTCCAAAACACTCCACCAGACAGTACAAACACAAGTCTTCCCCCAGACAACTCGGTGAGTCTTCCCGCTTTGGATTACAATATTGTTGAAGATATGAAGAAGACACGTGCAAACATTTCCCTGTACGAGCTTAGCAAACTCACGGGTTAGCGGGATATTTTTTCTGCACATTGGGGCAAACCTCCACAAATAATGTTGCCTCTTCCAGCAAGGAACCAAGCAAGTCTCCCGTATCACTCGCATCTGTGCTAAATGCACTTCGCATGGAAGAAGAAAACTCACTCTATCCATCATTTTTGTTATCATTTGAAATATTCAACTTCAATGTCCACAACTATTTGGTTGACTTTGGTGCATTAATCAATGTTATGCCACTCTCCATTGCTAAACAGATCAATGCACAATGGAGCAGTACAATTGCATAGATCATCCAACTTGACCGAACATGTGTACAAGCCATTGGTGAACTCTAGGATGTGATCATCCGGTTATCGTCCGGCGGACGGGTTCACCAGTGCATTAAAATTGTGATCTGACATCCCGAAATAATATGGCATATTGCTCAGTAGAGATTGGTCCAGTAAGTTGCAAGGATATTTTGCTACAGATTGGTCACACTTATGGCTTCCGTAGCAGGGCAGAAACAACTAGATCTGGGTGTTGTCAGAGATATATATAAAACACAATGTTACTCCCTTGAATGGTCAGAATGAACCATTGGATTTCACATAACTTTTGTTCGGGAATTACTTTCTGGAAACACAGTTGTGTTGTTATCTTGCACAGCCGAGCCCCACCCCACTAGATACATAGTTGGGTCTCCTTCCTTACCCAACTAGTGGAAATGAAACTTGTATTGTACATCGTAAAAATAGTAGCAGTAGTCTTAGCAGTACTAGCGCGGCAAGTGGTCCTTGTATAACTGACTTACAGACCTTGTATTTTGATGGATCCAAAACACAGGATGGCTCTGGAGCCGGGTGTGTTTTGATTGACCCAAGGCAAACAAAACACTTAGTCTCAAGGCGGTTGGAGTTCGAGTGCACGAACAATGTTGTCGAATATGAAGCACTTGTCTTGTGTTTACATAAAGCCCTCAGCCTCAACGTTGTTATGCTGAAAGTGGTAGGTGATTCAGAGATTGTGGTATGACATGTACGTAACATCATACATTTTGTCTCACCTCATATTAAGAGTTACTAATAAGAGGTATGATGACTTATCTCTAATTTGCAATCTTTTAATATCATCTATGTACCCGGAATGAACAATGCAACTAGAGATGCTATGGAAAATGCAGCCGCTAGGATGACACCACTTAGGGATAGATTTACTATTGAAATTTTGTATAAGACATCTATCCCAGACAACATCGCTAATTTGCATAATTTTTATGATGATGAACAGATACTGCATTTCATGGCCAACGCTGACGTCTTCAATGATGAAGAGATAGATGAAGACGTTCACAAGCAATCTCTGCAAGATACAACTAATGAGAACAAAAGAAACCTCATCCCCAAGGGTGTTGTTTCACATGAGAATCTATATGACTTGAAAAACCACTTCAAAGGGCCCAGGAACACTAAAACCCATAATTCAACACCGATGCATGAACATACTAACTTGGGAACATAAAGAGATCCGAAGTTCGTAAATCTCGGTACATGTTGCACACCAAAGGAGCGAAAACCCTTTGTCCGTCTGTTCAAATAGTACTGTGATGTATTCACGTGGACATATAATGACTTGAAAACATACTATATGCAATTAATCCAACACATCATTCTGATCAAAGAAGGGGTCAAGCCATTTAAACAAAATCTCAGAAAATTTCATCTGTCACTTGAACCCCTCATACAAAAAGAATTGACTAAGTTGTTGGATGCTTGGATCATTTACAAGGTTCGTCATTCTACTTGGGTTTCGAACTTAGTTCTTGTACGGAAGAAGTCTGAGGAAATGTGTAGATTTTTGAAATCTAAATCGGGCCTTAGACAAAGACAACTACCCTGTGTCATCTATGGAGCACATATTGCAGACAATATCTAGAGCAAAAATGTTTTCTCTCCTTGACGGTTTTTCCGGATATAACTAGGTTCTGGTATCAAAACCTGACAGACTTAAAACTACATTTTGTACCAAGTGGGGTATGTTCGCTTACCAAAGAATGCCATTTGGGCTGGTAAACATAGGCGCAATCTTTCAATGTGCTATGGTCATCACTTTTCGTGGGCTCATCGGAAAGAGCGTGGTAGTTTACCTTGATGATGTGACCATATTTTCTAGAAAATGGGCATACCACCTACGCCATCTTAAGAATATCTTTGAGCAATGTTGAAAGTACGGGATATCCTTGAATCCCAAGAATAGCGTATTTGTAGTGTCTGAGGGGAAACTCCTTGGGCATATCATCGCCAAGAGTGGGATCAAGTTTGATCCGAACCGAGTTTGGACTATCATGCAGATTCCTCACCCAGTCAACAAGAAAGCTATGTAGTCCTTCTTGGGGAAGATCCACTTGCTCTGGAAGTTCATCTCAGATTATGCGTAGGTTGTCAAACCTATCCAAGACATGATCAAGAAGGATGCAGTATACAACTGGGGAAAGAAGGAGAAGGACATGTTCATCCATATCAAGTAGGTGATAGTAGATGCTCCTGCGATGTACAACCCAGATTTAGACAAATATTTATTTCTTTATACTTTCGCTTTCGATAATTCACTCATTCTGGTGCTCACAGAGAAGGACGAGTTGAATAATGAATGCCCCATATCCTTCATGAGCGCGAGTATGCAGGGACCCAAGTTCAATTATCCCATTGTGGATAAAAAGGAATATGTTTTAGACAAGGCAGTGAAACACTTCAGACCCTACCTACTTAAAAATCATTACATAGTCTTTGTGTCGAACCAAGCAGTTAGATCGCTACTTGTTCAACAGAGCTGGGTGAAAGACATGCGAATTGGATGATAGGACAACAAGTGATATTGATATCAATCCAGTTCACACTATCAAGGTTCACAGTCTCTGCAGAATCGTAGTAGAAGTGGTACACACTCAAGAGGAATAAGAAGAGTTCGCTGGTTGGGAGCAAGAAATCGACATGTACAATGTAGAGCGAGCACCACCCACTTCGCATGACAACTCTTGGTATGAAGAAGTGCACCACTACCTTGAGATCGACACCATTCCCTCTCAATTTTCCATGTGGTAGAAGAGGGAACTTCACCTCAAAGCCTTACCTTACCAATTGGTGCACAATGCTTTATAGAAAGCACAACAATGGAATTTTGCTCAGGTGCCTGGAGGCACAAGATTCAGAGAGAGTGTTACGTGATTTGCATGACAGACCAGCCGAAGGTCAATTCACGGTTAACGTAACTATGTATAAATTCATGAGAGTTGGTTTCTACTGGCCCACATTGTTTAAAGATGCACACGCATATGCCTGCAAGTGCCTGGTTTGTCAGCGATGCATTGGCAGAATTCGAAGGTCAACAACCCCACTGTAGCCTGTTGCAATGGACGAACCATTCCAACACCGGGGCTTAGACATCATTGGGGAAATATTCCCATATTCATCAAATCAACACCACTACATTCTGACTGCTACAGATTACTTCACGCAGTGGACAGAAACAGTTCTGCTCAAAAAAGTGAACAACTAGGAAGTCATCAACTTCCTTCAGTAGAACATCATTTCGAGGTTTCACATTCTTGTATCACTTGTTTTTAACGATGAAACTTATTTCTCTTCATTGAAAGTTTATGATTTTTAATTGCAATATGGTATTGTGCTTAAACACTCAGATAACTTACTACCCATAGGGTAATGGTCTTGCCGAATCCAAAAACAAGAATCTCATTCACATCATAAAAAAGGCAATTTAGTTTGAGCAGCAAAATTGGCATTCCACTATGGTGAATACACTTTGGGCTGACTAAGTTACACCCAAGTCCTTTTTGAACACATCTCGTACTTCCTTGTATATGGAAGATAAGACATCCTTCCGCCAAATATATACTTGCTTGCTCTCTAGTTGTCCAAATAATCCCAAGGCAAGTCGTGTTTATTGGTTCAGCGTAGAATGGACACATTACACAAGTTACAGGAAGAATAGATGAAAGAAAAAGAAAAATTTTCACTCCACCAGAACCATATCAAGAGATGGTTCGATCAAAATTATGTAGGGAACGCCAGCTTCGTTGTGGGTGACTTAGTCTTAAAGTGGGATAAACCCCACGAAGACAAAGGAAAACGCATGAAGTTCTAGTCCCTGTGGATTGGTCCATTCGTGATCTATGAAACTTGGCCAACACATGTATCATATATAATCACTTGATGGAAGGATTAAAAACCTTCATGTCAATGGCTAAGATTTAAAATGTTACTTTCAATGATTTGGGGCCATGCCTCGGCCTATTTACATTGTCTTTTCATTATTTCTTTTGTTGTTTTACTTTGCTATTTTCACGTTGCTTCGCTTTGCTTTTCTATATTTTCATTTTTGTTTTGTAAATAAGTGTTATCCTATACTGTGTTATGGATTTTGAATAAGTATGTGGCTAAAGTCAAAGAGTCTTGTGACATTGCAGCACTTAGCCAGTCCCGTGTCTGTCTTCTCTGTGCTTGGTTGCAACTTTTGGCCAATGAAGTCTGGATGGAAAATATGATCCATCTATAAGGGAAGCTCTAGTCAAACCATGAACCAATTTTCAAACTGGGAAACCCCATGCCTGTACTCAGTCTTTTGCTCTGTGTGTCCAAGCTTATTCGATGAGTATAAAGGGAGAAAGGGAAAAATCTAAATGAGAAAACCTAAATTAGAGGTCTTACATGCTTCTCTAAAGGAACAACCTCTTATGCTCTCAATAAGTCGGGATCCCTCTTTCGCCCCAAAATAAATAAGTGCCTATGCACAATCCTCTTTCAAAAAAATACAAAGGTGAAAGAAGAGAAAGGCTTCCTCCATAGAGAGGTGAAGCAACCAACTCCATCATGGTACTCACGAGGCTCGCTGGCAGTGGAGCAATGTTTGTGTTCCTGCCTGACTCCGTCGGGGTACTGTTTGGGCCTACTTGCAGCAGAGCAACACTAGAGATGAGAACTTATACTCTGAAAATATTAAGCTCGTGAACCAAACAATTCTTCCCGATTTTGAAACATTGTGATCTAGCTAAAAATTTTGGTGTGTTTGACTGAGTTGGTACAAGGTGAACCATGTCTGTCCATGGGGAGCCAAAATAACTTGCAAAAAGAATCAATACTCCCTGAAAGGCCAAGGCCCTGTGTTGTAATTGAATTGAAACATAGAAGCTGGTTCAGCCAATGTGTCACCAAGTGTTGTAGCGATTGCAACACCCTCCAAACTTTTGGCCTGCATCCAAATTTCAGAGCCTTCCTTGGTTTTTCCCCTCGATGGTTGCAAACACTCGGGCTCATCCCATGAGCTCTTGTCGAGAATTTACACCTTTTTTCTTGATTGACCATGGGTCGTCTTTTGGAATGTTGATTGCTATGTCATGCTAGTGAGTTTGTTTCTGCAATTTTGAAGGTTTGTCTTTGTGTGTATGAGTTATTTTTTCCTTGTGAACATCGGTCGTACTCACACACAAAGTTGTAAAAACTGTCGCACAAGTGTTGTCATGGTCGTTCAAAGATCTATCTCAAGTGTCGCACTTGTTGCTCTTAACCTTTGAGTCAGTCTCACTGAGCACATGTTTGTCTTATTGGTTTGAGGTGTCTTGTCGTCGAGTCATGCTAAGTGTGTGATCACAATGTCATGTATGCACAAGTTCACTTTCTTTCACACTTAGTCATTTTTTCCTGAAAATATATCGACCGAATAACCCTCCTTCAACTGGACCCTAACTGAGCTGCACTGTGCAGTCTTAGCTCTCAGTGACCCTGCTCTGCTGCCCAGAACTGTGTAGAGATTGAGGTGGTCCTCTGAGGCAGCATGCACTGTGCAATCTTGGAAGTGAGTAGGCTTACTAACTCCAAGAACTGCATAGAATTTGTCCCAATTCCGATCCACTCTACGCTTCTTGCAAGAACTCATCTAGCCTCCCTTTGGTCTTCTAAAAGATATAAAATGCACTGTCACCTAGGGTTGCAGTGCTCCCCAAATCTATGTAAAATTTGCTCAGCTGCCTACCCCGCATTGTATGTAGAAACTGTGCAGAGCTTGTGAGTCAGGCCTCTGCTGCCTATCACTGCATTGTTCCTGAGAATTTGTAGATCTGACTGGAAGGCTTCTTGCTAGCTTGCTCTGCTCTAAATCTAAAAATTACGCAGTTTTGACTTGCAACCTCTCTATTGCCTTGCTTTGCAATCATCTCAGAAACTGCGCAGAACTAACTGCCAAAAACTGTCTCTCAGAAATGTGCAGTTTTGACCAGCAGCTCCCCACAGCCCGATCCAATCCAGCTCTGAAAAACTAAGTAGAAATCTTTGCTAGTGCCCCTGCTGCCCGCTTTGTCTTCCCCGGAGAAACTATGCAGATTCCCAGCTGGACCCCTGGATTACTTTCCCATTCCTCATCTTGCAAACTATGCAGAATTGCTCAGCAGTTCCTCCTGACACCTTACCTGGTCTTCCTCCCAAGAAATGCGCAATTCTTCCTCCAAAATGGGTTTTACCTTGTAGTTGTCACTACTATCCCAGATTGCACAAATCTGCCTCCTAGTGACATCTGCACAGTTTTTCCCGAAAGTGCTCCGAAGCCTTGCATCCCGACCTTGGCTATGCTCTACGTAGTTTCAGTGCCTTGTCCCTCTCTCGGTCACCTACACCAAAAAGGAAAACAATGCATCATGTTAGACTAGGATATTCCTGGATTTGATGTCATCTAATTATGAGTGATTATAGGAACAAGTACATTGATGAAACATGGTGCGACGACGAACGAGGTGAAGAAGGAGTGCCTGCTAGAAGACTTGCTTGTAGTTGAACATCAAGTGAAAGGGACACATACACGTGCACCATCAAGAAAGACCAAGACCATCGAAGATCCCACACACTTTGCCATGCGGAGGTGAAGACATCTTAGAACAAGAGCACACCCATCACTCAGCAGCACAATAACTCGACACAGACACCATAGTCAGCCAGTACATGTCAGTAGTGTCATCTCGAGTTGTGTCATGAGTTGTCTAGGCCACATCACTACTATGGGCCATACTTGTTGTAATCAAATGTAATGTAATGTGAAAGTCCAAGAGACACACATATGAATTCGAAGAGTCATGTCAGTTGAAAAGTCATATGAAGTCAAACAATCATGAGGGAAGTTGAAGAGTCACAAGGGTTAGTTATCCCTCTTGCCTATATATACCCCACTCATTGTATGAGCAAAATACTTTTCACCTTGGCTCCTCCCACATAGCCTTGAGAGTTTGTAGTCTATTCTTTGAGGTGTGAGGAGTGGCTCCAATGTCCCACTACTGGGGCTAGTGATGTATGGTGTACAGATGTATGTATGGTGTATGGTGTACATATGGTGGGCCTTTTGATATCATTGAGAGGATTGGACCAGTGGCCTACAAACTTGCACTGCCACCAACAATGAAAGAATGATGTTTTCCATGTTTCATTTCTCAAGAGATACGTGTAGGATGCTAATCATGTGATTAATTAGTTTTCATTGTAGGAGGAACTAGAGGGAGAATTACAACCAAAACCTCAATGCATATTGTAGTAGAAATAACTCATGCTTCAGAATTGAGCAATAAAGTAGGTTAAAGTGTAGTGGAAGCACTTTGGGCTTGATGAAGCTACATAGGAGATGGATGATCAGATGCAAGCTTTATATCCTTTATTATCTGTCGGTTGAAGGAAATGAGTTTTTGGTGTATACGTGTGTGTGTGTGTGGGGTTTCAAATACCACAATGAGCTATTTTATAAAGCTCCAATAAGTGGTATGCTTGTTGTGTATTCAATAAGATGTCATTATAAATATCGCATTGAGCTATGTTATAAAGCTCCATAGGCAGTCTGTTTTGTTTTCAGTGGTGTGTTGGTTCTAGGTGTCAAAGAACACCGAGGACGGTGTTCCCCTAAGGGGGAGGGGTTTGTAACAAACCCAGGTTAAAGTTTCATGTAATAAAGGATAATAAAGGAAAATTAATATCAAGGTCATGGGACACATATTCCAAGCTGAATGTTGGGAAAATACCTTGGTAGGCATCACTTTTGGTTGATATTTGGCTATGGAAGTTAGCAAAGACATTGGAAAAGGCACAAGGGCAATAATTGACATTTAATTATGAAAATAAAGGAAAATAGGAGAAAAGGGAGGTGAAGAGACATAGATTTGCATGCTAAGTAAATTAGAAGGAAAATGAAGAAAAATGGAGACATCAATAATAAAAGGCAATAGAGGATTACTTCATAGATTTTGTTAGTTCAATTTTGGATCTCTCCTTTCATTCTCTCTCTCTTATACACTTAGATCATTCTTGGAGCACTTTAGCATTCACTTGGATTTGGAGAAAGGCAAGCGAACAAGCAAATGAAGGAAAAGAACAAGCAAAGGATAATGAAGGAAAGCAAGAAGAAGGTTAGATCAACAACTTTAGTAATAACATTTTGTAGGTAATGGGTTTCATATGTGATTTCCTGGCTGAGTTGTGAATGCATGGTGCATGAATTTGTTTATTTGGTTCATTTTCTCTCATCGCCATGGGTTTTTCCTAGTTTGGCAGTGGTTTTAGCCTTGCCTTGCCATTTCTTGGATATCCATGGTGTGATGGGATTCATTCTTGGTTGAGCTTTGGGTTATCATAAGGTTTTGGAACTAGGTGAGGTGGTCTAAGGAAAATTCCCAATGGTTGGGGGTGGAGAAGGTTTTCTTCGGGAAGCCCTCAATAGGTGGGCGGAGATAGGAAAATTCCTCAAGGTATGGTGAAGAAATTATGAGGCATCCAAGATTGGTTTGGTTTTGTGATCTCGAGACCATTTTAGGTGAGATCATGGTAGCTTGAGGATGGAGGCGGTTTAACCTCTAGATTCCCTGTTTGATTATGTCTTAGTTATCCCATTAGATCCTCTTTCATGCTTGGAATATGGCAGTAGGGTGATTGGCTGAAAGAAAGATTTGGTTTAGCCCAATCTATGGTCGGGTGGTATGTGGAGGTCCCTGACTTGGTTGGATTTTGTATATGTTAATACAAGCTATTTCCTCCTTGTGATATATGAGCACTTGTAGTTGTTATTATATGGATTTTATGGCTGATTTGTCATGGTCAATATTTTGGTTATAAGTATGGTTCTATGATGTGCTCTAGCTATGGATTTTGTTCATGATTGGATAAGTATTAGAATGGTTGATGAATGCATGGGCTAGCAAGTGTTATTTAAACTACTTGAGAGGGAATTAGACCTTTTTGGTGATTCTCAAATGAAGTTCATAGATTTAAGATTTGATATGCATTCATGACTTGTAACTCATATGTTTACCATGTGTTTGACGAAATGTCTAATGTGTAATAGGTAGTCTAGGTCAAATTCTTGCTTCAAGTTTTAATGTTTGGCATTGTTATCACCTTAATCATGATTTTGGAAAGTTACAGGTAGTTTTTGGCAGTGGTTTGGAGGCTAGCCTGGAAAAGTGGCTCAGATCTCAAAACCGCTAGCACTGAATTGGAGTTTTTGGGTCATAATTGAATGGAAGCAGGCCTATGCACATGGTTGGAGGCTCATAACTACATGTATGTTGTTTTTTAGGTGTGGTTGGGGTTTAGGCATGTGAGAAAAGTAGTTCCACCTCAGGATTTGGTCATCATAGGTTGTGGACTGACTTCTTGGTGATCTAGTGCTCCTGAGGGGTGTCAATAAGTTTTCAGTTTGATGACCTCACTTCCATAACTGGAACTTGGAGGTTGGTTCCTATAATAGTAGAACTCCACTCACATTTACCTTGGAGATCTTGTAAAAGCAGGTAAATATGGGAGGAGGCATTACAAATGTGTGGCATGATCATCGTATTAAGTAGAAATCGTTCAACACTGGCAATCTCGTGCTATTGTATAACAATAAGTGTCTGAGGCACCTTGGAAAATTTCAAATGCACTCGCTGGGACCATATATTATTAAGTATATTGTAGATTCAAGGATCGTCCATCTAGAGAAATTGAATGGGGATCCCCTCAAGGGACTTGTCAATGGGATTCAGATAAAGTATTTGTATAAAGATAGTTGACCCACCTCTCAAAGTTGATTTATTTTTGGGATTTTTTTTTGTGTGCGTTTGAAGGTAGAAGTTAAGAAGAATAAAATAGTGAAGATCTATGACCATGTACAATAACATATCGGTTATGACAAAATAAATCTTGCACATTGCCATAAATAGTTCACACACACACAGTGCATTAATAGTGCCACATGGTCACATGAACAAATAACTAGATGGAGCATGTAGTACCAAAAATGACCAGGAAGGTGGAATATATCTAGCACTTAATGAATACAATGGGAACCAAAATAGTACAAAAAAAGGCACCAAAAAAAGCATGTGTTATCCACATGGATTAGACACCATGTACCTTTATTGAAAACAACATTAAAGCTATTAAAGGCAATATTTGTTCTAGATCAACGAATCAGACTGAAAGTTTGTTGACATGACCTCAAACATGGACAGGTGCTCAAAACAAAGTTCCCACCTAGGTTATTATGGGATTATGATAGGATCCCTAAATTTTGTGCATTTGGAAATGTGTATAGGGCACATAAATAACTACTATTTCATCTAGTTGAACATTATTTGTGTTTGAAATTGTAATTGTTGAGCCAAATTTTGAGAGCATACTAGAGAGACCAGAGACCAAAAGAGTAGGCATTGCAGGAGCACATCCAACTATCATATACAGATGCCATGGTTATTTCTCAGCAGCGAAGAAGCCCAAAAAAAAGGGCGCTAATGGTGCATAACCCCCATCACCACTTGCAGTACCTTCTACACAAGTTACAATACCTACAACCCAACTACCAAAGGAGTTGAATTACTAATTATGAACAACCCCAATTCCAACAGGGGTCCACAAGGAAGGTGATATGCTCAACATGGTGGAAAAAATAAAATATAATGACCATGATGTCATAGATCATGCCAAGTACACTTAATTTGCACAAGCAAAATACCTGAATGTTACAATGCAACAAGGGCATCCATAAGTTTGTAAGCCATAGAAATGGGTTGGGAGTTTGCAAAAACCATGTCTTATATGCTTACTATACACCTCACACTTTGGTTGAAGTCTTGAAGTCAATATTTGTGTCAAACTCTTGTTAAGCTACGTATATGAAATTTTTTTGTGGCTGGATGAGCCCATCGAAATCGATTCTTACCTTATATCTAGAATGACAAGACCGCCCATAGTTGAAGAGGATCCAAAACCTCTCTTTGACAAGAAAAATGAAAAGGCACTCTCTAAGGATATGATAAAGAAGTATGACACAAGTCATGAATAGTGGAGAGTCTTAACCTCCTCTATAAACAATGAACATGTGCAATTCGCCACACAACTAATGGCATGCAGATTGCTCATAAAATGCAAAAAATATTAGTGCCCTATAGGAGAGGTAGCTACAGTAGCAAAGTGTGTCAAGGGTGTACAAATGAAATGGGTGACCTTCCTCCTGAGCTAGTTTATGCAGGACTGCCTGGAAACCCAAGATAGAAACAAAGAGTTCCATTATGCATGGTTGTTGATCCTTATAGCTTTGATAGCATGAAAACTTACTAAGGACACTTGCTTTCCACCACTAGACAAGAAAGAGTTTATTGCACCAAGATTTGGTTCACTCTGGCATACCTAAGATAAAAAGTGCCAAACAAATAACAATGTCAATTTTTACATTTGGATAGAGGACATTAACCAATTTATACTGAAGGTACCCCACATTTTGGTACAAGATGTCGAGGTTTACAATTGTTGGAAATACTGAGAAGGGGGTAAATCAATATTTCCTCCAATTAGTTAAATTTTAACTTTATAGAGCATTAATTATCATTAACATAAGACAAAAGTAAACAATCATCAACACGATTCAACAATGTACAATAATGAAGGAAGAACAACAAAATGTTTAGGTGTAAACCCTTCTGGGAGAAAAACCACCGATGCTTCTTAATATTTATCCTTAATAATTTACATCAATAGGAAGCTCCAAATTCAAAGTTTTTCACAGTCAACTGAAGGAGGCTTGCTGCACAAAATATTGTCACCATGACATTCTGCAACCGGTGTGAGTCTATCATCACTCATAATCTCCTCTACTTTGACAAGCCTCACACTCTTCCAAATGAGATCAACAAGGTATGTAATCTTTCGTCACTTAAGCTCAATTAGGAAGACTAAGTTCCAGCAGCATTTCACCTCAAAAATCTTTAGCTTTCAACCCCTCAGTAACCAGCCCAATGCTTCATTTTATAGTGCAAAGGAAGGAGGTTACAGGTCCACCTATGAAGGGATAGAGTCCTCCTTCAAAGGGATAAGCTTCTCACATCAAGGGGTTAGCTCCTTAAGGTATGGGATGCATGAATCTTAAAGGAGCGAACTTGCCACCTCAAGATTCCTTCTAGAAGCTTCCAGAAATGACTCAAAGTGAGTTTTTAAGAACGTACTTGCGCCTTTTTGACTTTTACAGGGGTCCGCACCCATTACATAGAAACAGAGCGGTCAGGTACGCAGGGGACATGACCAGTAGGTGCGGGACCGGAGGTAATGCTAAGAGAAAGTTCGGAACCAGAGTTTTAGAGACTTTTAAGGGCTTTCTCTTATTTTCAAGGCTTGACATGAAGAACTGAGGTTTAAGACTTGCAACAGAGGAAAGTATGAGTGATGATAGACTCACACCTATTGCAGAATGTCATGGTGACAATATTTTGTGCAACAGATTGCCCCCTAAAGTGCAAAGTCTGTAATAAATGAGGATAGCATTTGTCATCTAAGAAGAGTGAATTACTTTATCATTTCAAGGATCATTCTGTGGACACACTAGTCAGAACTTGTAAGAACATTCAATACAATATATATATATATATATATATATATATGTGTGTGAACATATCATCGCTGAGGTTTCCCATACTTAGATCAAAACTGACTAGAAAACTAACTAAACTGCTCTGATACATGAATGATTTTGTAATACATCACAAGTATAGACATATGTAGCCATAGTATGGGCGCAACCATCTGTTTATGAATAGTCCACTGTATAATGAATAACAAAATTCCTCGTAGCCTGGATGGTGGAAACTAGATCCAGGGTCTTGATTTCTACTTCCCGCACTAGTACGATTCTATCCATGTGAATGAATGTGTCAAAGTCGAACATGGTAGAAACCACTTGATTACCAATCAATGATGTGAACTGTTAACAAGTGTGAGATAAACCACCAGTAATTTTAATGGCTCTCAAAGTACTTAGTACAATCCATGAAATGTGAATAGATAAGCTGATGTCGAACATGTCATAGAATCCTTTGATCGAAGGTCAATGATGCAACCCGTCATCGAAGGCGAGAAGCCTGCCATTAAGGCATGCAGATTCCAAGGTACTGACGATTTCTAGATCATCTTTCTAGATAATGAGCTGAATTCAATAGAAAGTGATTCGTCGTAGGCAAGCCCACAACACGAAATCATAGATCAAGTTTGAAGAAATATATTTGGCAAGGACTAACTCAGGGATGGTCAAGATGGATGACAGATATTTTGTAGATGAATGGTGAACTGATCTCTTGAACACATAACGACACTGCAGATGGTTTGGTGACAATTGACACAAAGCTAATACCCAGAAACCGACTGAAGACTTTCAATATGGTTTGATTAACTGTTAGGCAAAGGATTTCCCAACCCAGGTGAACAAAAGTGTCGTGTTCAAGAGTTGTTGACTGCTTTTCTAAAACACAAAGTATAACAAACATGTTCATTTTTATCTCTTTTCCCCCACCATTTCTGGCAAGTACCTCTTTATTTTTGACAAGCTTGAGGAGGATAACATTTTCTTGGTTATAAGCTCATCCTTCGGATGAGTCCAACTTAGTTTAAAATTTGAACCCTAAGAAGGAGTGGTTCGTTCCTGTTTAAAATTGAACAGGTCCTTTACTGTCAAAATTTTAACGAGTGCAGTATAGGAGAAACTCGACGTTTTTCAATTTTAGGGAGTCAAAAGAAGAACTTAAGAAAACTCCATGGATGTCCTTTTTCATAAATTTGTGTCTCCGAAGCCCGAAAAAGTATAAAATAATACTTGAGAGAATCGCTTGACCATTACGATCAAGGAGTACTTTTCATAATTAGTGGCGCTGATCTGAAAAAGTAAAAAAGCGATCAAATACACGTCATTTTATAACCAATATCAAACTTGAAATGGAAAAAGTCTGGCAATCTTTTCATGTTTATGCGGTCAGAAAAGAGCTGTAAGTGGATCGTCCTTTTAATTTAGTTTTAACGAGTCAAAAAGGGAAAAACTCGACAATCTTTTCATATTTTACGAGTCAGAAAAGAGCTTAAAGAGGACTCGTCCTAGAGGAACGAGTGGTATAAAGGGTAGCAACTAGTTTCGGCAATGGAGGAACTGCTTGAAACATGTAATGGTTAAGAGGCTGGCTAATAAAACCATTGATAGATGTGGTCCCTCAGGAAGGGTAAGCAACCAAGTGAAAGCATATGATCAACCAAAGAGATGGTGGCGATGGAATGAGAACAACCAAGGCTCATCTAACTGACTTTAGTGGATAAAAATGGCAATCACGAGATGTAAATCGGGTATAGGTTCATTTTTACATAAGCTTGAACCATAGAGAACTCTGCTTGGATTTAGTTTCATTTTTACGCAAGCTTGAAACGAAAAACTATGATTGTTATAAGTTCGCATGCCCCCAGCATAATGACACAAAACGAGGTACATGCCCCCCAAGCTTCATTGCATTCAACTAGGTGGATGGAATGAAGGTTCACTTTCTAGGTCTTTGAAAGACTCGAGGGAGTTGTTTCATTTTAAGAACTTGCAATAAAAAACAAGCACACATCAAATAACACCTGCATAGCTAATATAATAAATCATATTCATCATGGTGAAGAAGGAATCCATGAAATAAACCATAAAACACAACTTATTGAGAAAAATAAACTTGATTGTATTAACTTTGAAAATAGAAGAACTTTACAACCTTTGGTGCCTTGATGTTGTACAAGCTCCTCCCAGGGTTCGAAACAGGAATCTCCTCTACTTTGACAAGCCTCACACTCTTCCAAATGAGATCAACAAGGTATGTAATCTTTCCTCACTTAATCTCAATTAGGAAGACTAAGTTCCAGCAACATTTCACCTCAAAAATATTTAGCTTTCAACCTCCTCAGTAACCAGCCCAATGCTTCATTTTATAGTGTAAAGGAAGTAGGTTACAGGTCCACCTATGAAGGGATAGAGTCCTCCTTCAAAGGGATAAGCTCCTCACATCAAGGGGTTAGCTCCTTAAGGTATGGGATGCATGAACCTTGAAGGAGCAAACTTGCCACCTCAAGATTCCTTCTAGAAGCTTCCAGAAATGACTCAAAGTGAGTTTTTAAGAATGTACTTGCGCCTTTTTGACTTTTACAGGGGTCCACACCCATTACACAGAAACAGAGCGGTCAGGTATGCAGGGGACATGACCAGTAGGTGCGGACCGCAGGTAATTCTAAGAGAAAGTGAGGAACCAGAGTTTTAGAGACTTTTAAGGGCTTTCTCTTATTTTCAAGGCTTGACATGAAGAACTGAGGTTTAAGACTTGCAACGAAGGAACGTATGAGTGATGATAGACTCACATCGATTATAGAATGTCATGGTGACAATATTTTGTGGCTCCAACCTCTTGGTTTATGGGTTCCAACTTGAAGGACACTTTAACCCCCTGATTTACCAAATCTAACTAGAAGGATGCTCCAACGCCCTAATTTATAGGCTCTGACCTAAAGGATGCTTTGACACCCTAGTTTTCCTAGATATGACTGGAAGGATGCTCCAATGCCCTAAGTAGGCTCCAACCTGCCCCAACACTACCTTGCCACCCTGCTTAGCAAGTTGCCACTCTCCCAAAAGGCTCCAACCTTCAACTCACCACGATATACCACATTTCACTATTTTCAAACTAGATCCACTTGTGCTCAATAAAAGAAATAATGGCAAGAACTTTGTTGTCTTTGTCAATTTGCAATACTATCACAAGGTCATCAACAACAATAAAGATCAAACCCTAATAGCATAACATCTATCAAGTCCACTATCATAATCAATTCTTCCTTTGTTCAATATCAATACAAAAACCTGACTATCAATATACCAATTTACTGCCTCTACTTCTCAACGTTCCATAACCAAAATGGAATAAAACTTGCTCATCAGAACTTCACTACAATGCACATCACTCATGAATGCATCAAATAATCTACTTAATAGTGATAGGATAAAAATCCTTTCTGCTAGAAAAACCTAGCCAGGTCTGCTCAACAATGTGTCAATAATAAGTCCTACATTCATTTGTTGTAGCAATAGCTCAACAACATGTGCTCATTAATCAAACCAAAACAATACTTAATAACATTTTTCGCTCAACATAGATTTTAAACCTTATATGGACAATGTAGCAACCCCTAATGCTTCTCAATACAATAATTATGCTCAACATCCAACACTATAAACCTTGTCACACATTATCTACCCACATAAGCCAAAAACATTGGTTTACAATTTCATTCAAACACAAATAACAACTCAACAAAATTTTTCCATACAAGTTTCTGGTCATCTATCAAAACCTAGGTCACAACTTCTGGTTACCAAATTCTCTTCAGACATAGAACTTGCACAAACTCACAACAACCATAAACTCTCAACCTTTGTCATACATGATGTTGTCTTGATGATGCTTGCATAATTGTAGCATAGATAACTCTTTCAAAATCACTCCTAACAAAAAATGAACTTCACTCTTAGCCATACATGCTTCCAAACACAATGACAAAAAACAATGCTTTACTACAGGTATCTACATGGGTGTATATTTTCAACACCTTTGATCCAACATGACATATTATTCAAATACTCTACCTCGATCCAATTCTCAAATAATTTCATATTCCATCACTACAACTCCTCTAGATCTTAAAAATATAAATTGGAGATTATAAACATCATATATTAGTTAATAAGGCTTTCCAAGCCTCCAAAAGTATTCAAAATGGCTACTTTTCTTTCAGATCTCAGATCGAACCAATATTCATCCCGTAAAACCCATAACAAAAATAAAAACCATAGAATAAATTAATCATTCTACACAATCCCCCTTTCCGAGCTCGTTACACAAATTTGCCTTGTTTGGTGCCAATGATATAAAATACACACTATAGGTTGCTTATTTATTCGAAATAATGAATGAATGAATAATAAAAGAAAATTTCAAACACACAATTGCTGGGATTTTAACCTGTGACTTCGAACGATCTATAAACACCCCTACCAATTCCATTGTGCAGTGTTCTCAAGATGATTTTGTTTATTCTCTTTAACAGACGAGAGTGATATTTGAACACACTGATAGTCATAATTTAACTTTTCAATTGTAACCAGATACCATAATAATATTCGTGGGAATAAATCAAACACAACATGATTCAACAAGACTTCTCATCCATTCATGTTTCAACTTCACAATGGGCATTGCAGTATTTTGTTTAGATTCCAATTAGACCATGAAACGACTTTAAAGTTGCATCTGACGTGGTTATGTAAGCATCAAATATAAACTTGGTTTGCAAACATAGTTCCATTTACAATAACAGGTTTGACTTATCAATAGATAGTGTACCATGGAAAACCAACATATTCAACACACGCATCCAGTACAAGCCATGTCGTAAGACTGAAACTGACCAATCTCAACCATGACGTAACTTTTCAGCTTTCATTGTTGGGCTCATCTGTATGTCAAACTAAACTCCCATCTAATCGGATATAATCAACAACTGGATATGTCAACATGACAGTTTTCAATCCAGGGATCCAACATCTGGTTATAACTTGCAATTAGTTTTGAACATGATAGTTCATGGCAATGAATGGCCTAATGTTGAAATCTTTGCTATATTCAGATACCTCTATACGCCCAGATGTCTTTTTCAAGTGCCTTTATTCGGTTAATTGATTGATTCCCATTGTTATACTTTTCTCTACATTGAGATATATTTTCAGCATCAACCTTCCTTCGTATTTTCGTGCAATCTGATTAAACAAGAAAACTTTTGTTTTATTGAAAAACATGGCTACTTTCTAGATTGTTGCATAGTGATTTCCCCTTTTGATGCAATCATATCTGAACGCCTTTTATTTATATACTTCCTCTTTGCTAACTATTCACTTGATGGAGGTGGTAGGAACCATGATCATACAAGGAAATACAAGGATTTTCCATTGACCTGTGCCACCAAACTCAGAAAGACAAACACATTTGACCTCAGAAAACTACATATGTAAACCCTAGATTAACCTTAGAAATGTAGAAAATGTGCCTTAGAACAATAGGCTTCAGATATCAATGAACCATCCCTGATCTATTGGAAATATAAGGACAAATGAATACAATGAAGCTTAAGAGATAACATAAATCCATAGCACATGAATGAAAAGTTTAACCACAAAACCATCAAAACTTCATCCTTCTCTATTTCCCTTGACCTCATATCATTTCAAAATAGGCATGGATTTGTGTCTTATGAAGGATCCAAGCCTCCATTTTATAGAGGTTGAGGAGGAGTTCTATGGAGCCTATCTAAGGAGGGAAAATTCAAAATTTAAAAATAATTGGAGCCAAAACCTCTAAATTTAATTGGGTTGACTTATACTTTTGGAGGGAACCATTTAAACTTGAAAATTGAATCTCGTAATGATAATATTTTAGACCATAAAATATTCATTTTAGTCCTTTAATGAAAATATTTCTTGGCTTCATTATTTGAACAAATTTCTTAACCAATGAGGAGCTGCCATGTCATCTCATCTTGGGCATTTGACCACAAATAGGGGTTCAATATTTAATCAATCATATCTCACAAAATGTGAGGAGCCTCGTGGCATGCCACATACCATTAGAATTGACATGACGAGGAGCATCAAGCGATGATGGTCTCCAAAGCAAATCCATTGATTTGGATACTCAAAAATTCAACAAGTGCGATGATTCTAGGGATTCTTGTCCTTTCGAAATTCCAATAAATGAAAACTAGATGAAAATTAAGAGCATTCAAGAATCGATGTTGGCATCAATGATAACACCATTCAATAATCTCCTCCTTTGTCATTGATGGCAACACATACTCCCCTTGCGATCACTGCTCTCCTGACTTCATGCTTCTAATATTCTTTTCCTAATTTCTCCCCTCCTTTTACATCAATGGAAGGGTTACTCCCCTTAATGAAATGACTTCCTCTGTCTTCCTGCAGTATGCGTTTCTTTCTCTGACTGCTTCTCTCTCCTTGACATGTTATCCCTTTCATGGTTGATTCCACATATTAAGACAACGAGTCCTTTTTGAAAAATTGTGCATGACTTGATTTCCAAAGCTACCAACTTCTTCACATTTTCATTTTCCAAATTGTGAGAAGTTAAATCTTCAAATCTGAAGCTATTGCTACTTAGACTCCCCCCTTCAAAATTCGCAATATAGGGATTCATCCTACTAGATTCTTTAAAATAATGTATGAACCAATTTTGCAGCCGAATCACCTTCCTTCTTCTTGGTGGATTCACCATGATCTTTTGACTTCACAAAACCTGGGAGCATAACCACTGAGAATTCCTCCTTTACTTGTTCCTCTTGGTTTTGATTTCTTTTCCAAATATTCTTGTACCAGATTCTAGATTTATCCTTCATCTTGTATCTGCAATCACAAGATGTATGTCCATAGTGATGGAATTTGTAACATTCATTATTGAACATGAATGATGGAGCAAATGACATATACTTTTTGCTGGAAAAGTCATTTTGAAATCTGTCCTGTGATCCTGCAGACTTGCTTCTAGGTTTTTGATGATGACCTTGATAATCATCCCTGTCATGCATTCTGCAATCCCTAGCCATATGCCCAAAGTTAGAACATGAGAAACAATGGTCGTTAAACATACTAGGGTACATGAATGAGATGTCTTGTCTTGACAATTTTCTATAAACATTCTTTCTTGGAGGAGTTATAACCCTTTATTGAGCATTTTTTCTTATAACAACAACATTTTCAACCTTCTTCTATCCTTTAATTTTATATGGCTTTTGAAGTATTTTTCTTTCCTACTTCTCTTCCACTTTGCTCTGCAGGTGCTTGGAGCTTGAGCCTTCATTGCATGGAGTTGCATCTGCTTCCTTTGCCTTTATCTTCAATTAAGTAATGTTATTATCTAGAAATATCTCCTTGAGTTTGTCTATTTTAGTTAGGGCGACATCAAGTTCTCTTTGATTTTTAGCAATATCTTCATGAAACTAGCTTTTCAAGACCTTCCTTCTTTCTTTTTCCTCCTCTATTTTCAGTTTTAAAAGGGTGATATTTTATGTTGCTTTATTAAAATATTGAATGAGTTCCTTCTATCTTTAACTTTCCTTTCTGATCTTTTTTATTTTTTCTAGTGATGCATCAAGTTCTTTTTTCTTTTGACCAACTTTTGCTACAAATTCCTCTAACTAGCTTGTCAAGTTTTTGTCTTTTCTTTTCAGCTTCCTGCACTTGATGTCTTAGAAGGGAAACTTCTTCTTCAAGTACATAATTTCGCTTCCTTGCTTTGCTAAGATCACATAAGGCATTGATTAATTATATTCCAAGCCTACTACTACTACTTCTTCTTCTTATTTTACTTCATCCGAATCACAATCATCATCATCATTTTAATCTTGACATGCATGCTTCTTTGAGTAGAGATCATGGAGATTATTCCAAATACTTTTGGATGATGAGAATTGACCAACTTTTGATTTTACACAGTATTACAAATCACTATGAATAACCTTCATGGATTTCATATTGTCCCTTATAGATTCATTAGTAGATGTGTCTCGATAAACAACATATTTCCATACATCATATCCTTGAGTTTGCAAATGAACTTTCATTCTACATTCCCATATTTCATATTTGGCTTCACCAAATTCAAGTGCTGGTATACCAACTTGATTCTCTTCAAATTTGGAGATTTCTGCAATAACAAGGACTTCCTTTGATGGTTTGGATGCATGATTCTTTGACTTTCCGATCTATGTACCTCTGAGATCCGCCTTCCAGCTGTTAAGTTGGAATTGAAGGAACTTGCTCTAATTCTAAATGTTTGAAATACTGAGAGGGTGGTGAATCAATATTTCCTTCCAATTATTTAATTTTTAACTTCATAGAGCATTAATTATCATTAGCTTCAAATAAACTAAACAATCATCAACACCATTCAACAATGCACAACAATAAAGGTAGTACACCAGAAATTTTAGGTGGAAATCCTTCTGGTGTTGAAATTTTGATAGGTGGTAAAATTTCTTATCATGATAATTACTTGTGACTAATATGTATCGTTTTCTTAATTTTTTTACGTATTTATTTCCCGTCATTAACAATTACACAATATCAAAACATAGAGAACTTAAAACACAATAGACAAGACTCCACCAGAAATTAGGCTCCAAGCTAGGGTAAAATCCCACAAGGGGAAAACCGAAAAATCGTTCTCTTATTGAATCATATCAAAATAAGATATCCAAGACCAAGACTAAGACCCAAAACCGCCACCAAAATGTAAAGTCCAACCCTCCTCCAAGTCACCTCTAATGTCAAAGTCAAACATGGTCAACCTTTCCCAAATCTCGTCAACTCATGAAATTTCGGTCGTGTAATTTCAGCCCCTAAAATTTTGGGCTTGCAATGGTCATAAAAAATTGATTCTTCTTCTTCTTCTTCATCCTATAAATAGTCTCCTTCATCTTCGTCATTTTCTCCACTAGGTGCAAAAGATATGTATGGTGATGATGAATGAATGTCCTCCAAAGTGAACAAATTGTCATATATATATATATATATATATATATATAGATTTCCAAGAGGTCAAGTAGGTGATTTTGTAGCCCATGCTGACTTGACAGTTTTGGTGGACTTCAACTCAATAAAAAAAAATTGTTTCTTTACAAAAAACCAAATGGGACTTGACTCAAGTACAACTTCTTTGACTCAAACTAATTTTCCGTTTTGACTCTTTTGACTCTTTGAGCACGAAGAAAATGCTTTGAGAAAAAATGAAATATAATAATAATAAATATAATAATGATGAAATCTTATTTTATTACATTATGAAGACTGAAACTAGTTACATTTTTCAACATCCTGGAGAAAAACCACCGAACGCTTCTTATTATTTATCTTCAATAATTTACATCAATAGGAAGCTACAACTTCCAAGTTTTTCATCACCAAATAAAGGAGGCTCCAACCCCTTGGTTTACAGGCTCCAATTTGAAGGATGCTCTAACACCCTGATTTACGAGTTCCAACTAAAAGGACGCTCCAACACCCTAGTTTACAGACTTTGACTTGAAGGATGCTCCGACACACTAGTTTTACCAGCTCTGACTGGAAGGACACTCCAATGCCAAGTGCAGGTTCCAACTACCCTAGTAGCACCTTGTCACCCTTCTCAACAAGCTGCCACTTGTCCTGAAGGCTGCAACCTTCAACTCACCTCAACAAACCACATTTCACAATTTTAAGACTATATCCACCTGTCCTCAGTAAAATAAATAATGTTAAGAACTTTGTTGATTTTTTCGATCTACAATATTGTCACAACATAGTAAAAAACAATAAATTTTGAACCCTAATAGCATAACATCTATCAGGTCCACTATCATAATCAATTTTGTGTCTCTTCCACAACTAAACTGGGATAACACTTGCTCACCAGAACTTCACTGTAATGAAAATCACTCATCAATTCATCAAATCATCTACCCAACAATCATAGGATGAAAATCATTTCTGCACAAAAAACCTAGCCACTATGCTCGACATTATGTCAATAATAATTCCTACATTCATCAACTATAACAACAAATCAACAACATGTGCTCATCAATTGAACCAAAACAATACTTAATAACATTCTCTACTCAACATAGATTTTAAACCTTAGATGGACAATGTAGCAACCCCCAACGCTCTTTAATACAATAATTCTACTCAACATCCAACACTATAAACCTTGTCACACTTCATATACCCACATAGGCCAAAAACACTGCTCAACAATTTCAGTTAAACCCAAAAACACATTTTAATGAAATTCTGCCATACAAGTCTCTGGTCAACTATCAAAATCTAGGTCACAACTTCTGGTTACCAAATTATCTTCAAACATACAACTTGCATGAACTCACAACAACCATCAACTCTCAGCTTTTGCCATACATTATGTTGTCATGATGATGCCTGCAAAAGTGTAGTATAGATAACTCTGCCAATATCATTTCTAGCAACAAATGAACTTCAATCTTAGCTATACATGCCTCCAAACATAATGATAATACAAAATGCCTCATTACAAGTATTTGCATAGGTGGATATGTTCAAATCTTTTGATCCAACACAACAAATTATTCAAATACTCTGCCTCGATCCAATGCTCAAATAACTTCATATTTCACCACTACAACTGCTCTAGAACTTCAAAACATAAATTGGAGATTCTAAACATCAGATATTAGTTAGCAAGGATTTCCAAGCCTCGAAAAGTATTCACCATTAAACCCCAAGGCTACACTTCTTTCAGATCTCAAATCAAACCAATATTCATCCAATAAAACCCATAAAAAATATAAAAACCATTGAATAAATTAATCATTCTACACAATCCCCCTTCCGAGCATGTTATACATATTTGGTTCCAATGCTACAAAAGGCACACAATAGGTTGCTTATTTATTCGATAGAATGAATGAAAAAATAATAAAAGAAAATTTCAACCACATAATTGTTGGGGCTTTGAATATGTGACTTTGAATAATCTATACAAACCCCTACCGATTTTGTTGTGAAATGTTCTCAAGATGATTTTGTTCTATCTCTTCAATGTACGAGAGTGGTATTCAAACATGTTACTGGTAGTGGTTTAAATTTTCAATTGTAACTGGATTTTGTAAAAATCTTCGTGGGAACCAATCAAACACAACATAATTCACAAGTCTCCTCATCCTTTCATGTTTTAATTTCACAATGTGCACCATAGTATTTTGTTTATATTCCAATCAAACCATGAGATCGATTTAAAGCTGGATCAGGCATGGCTATGTAAGCATCAAATCTAAACTTGGCTCATAAACACAGATCCATTTACATTAGCAGGTTTGACCTATCAATCGAGGGTGTATCATGAAAAACCAATGTATTCAATACATGCATCGAGTACAGGCCATGTTGTAATACTAAAATTGACCAATCTCAACCATGACGTAACTTGTCAACTTTCATTGGTGGGACTCACCTGTTCATTAAAATAAACTCCTCTCTAACCAGATATAATCAACAACCATATATAAACATGAAAACTTTCAATCTAGGAATCCAACATCTCGTTATAACTTGCAATTAGTTTTGAATAGGATAGTCCGTGGCCTAGATTGTTAAACACGGTCCAAAATCCAATGAATGGCCCATCATTAAACTCGTTGCTATAGAAGGATACCTCTGCAGGCACAAATGTCTTTTTCAAGTGCCTTGATTCAGTTATCCAATTGATGACCATCATTATTCTTTTGTCTACACCTAGATATCTTTTCAATGTCAACCTTGCTTCATATTGTCAGACAATCCAATTAGACAAAACAACTTTTTGTTTTATTGAACAACAAGGAAAATTTCTAGATCATTTCACAGTGATTTCTCTTTTTCGATGTGATCATATTTGAATTCTTTCTGTTTGTGGGATTCCTATTTTCTAACTGGTCACTTGATGGAGGTGACAATAATAATAATAAAGACAAGGATTTTCCACTGACTCGTGCCACCAAAACCAGAAAGACCAATGCTTTTGACCTTAGAAAACCACAGATGTAAACCCTAGATCAACCTCAAAAATGTAACAAATATCCCTAAAAATAATAGGATTTAGATATCAACGAACCAAGCTCTAGATTTTTTCAAAAGAGAGGGTCGAATGCCTATATTGAAGTTAAGACACAATGATAATCCATAGCCCCTGAATGAAAAATTTAACCACAAAAACCCTCAGAACTTCATTTTTCTCTGCTTCCCTCAACCTCAAACCATTTCAGAATAGTTGTGGAATTGTGTCTTATGAAGGATCTGAGCCTCCCTTTTATAGATGTCGAGGAGGAATTCCATGGAGCCAACTTAAGGAGGGGAAATTCAAAATTTGAAAATAATTAGTGCCAAAACCCCTCAATTTAATTGGGTTGACTTATAATTTGGGAGGAAACCATTTCAATTTGAATTTTTAATCCCACAGTGATAATATGTTAGACCACAAAATATTTATTTTAGTCCTTTAATGAAAATACTTCTTTGCTTCATTATTGAGCAAATTTCATAATCAATGAGGAGTTGCTACATGATATCATCTTGGGGATTTTGAGTACAAATAAGGGTTTCAATATTTAATCAATCATATCTCCCAACCCGCGAGGAGCCTTCTAGCGTGCCACATACTGTCAAAATCAGCGTGACAAGGAGCATCAAGCGATGATGGTCTCCAAAGAAAATTCATCTATATGCATCCTCAAAATCTTTAACAAGTGTGGGGATTCTAGGGATTTCCAAGGATTCTTGTCCTTTGGAGATTCTAATCGATGCAAAGTAGATGAATATTAAGAGAGTTCAAGAATTTACAGTGGCATCAATGACAACACCATTCAATAATAAGGCATTGACGAAGTTCTGTGCCACACCATTTGGAAAAACGATGGTTGAAGTGCACATACAAGCTCAATGAGCAAACTATGTCACAAATTGTTAATGAATGGCTAGAAAATTAGTGTATACTGCCTGCTGAACAATAGCCATAGGTATGTAATAGTGGCAATGGTGAGGAGGAGGAACACTGAGATAACAACTAGAAAAGTAGCCTTCACCACAACAACAAAAACAACTTGCCCCACAATGGGAGGAATTTCCTGAGCAACAACAACAGGAGCATGAAGAAGAGAATCCAAACACAACGTAATAGGAATATGAAGAAGGAGAAACAATGCCAATAACCGAAAATAGATCAATAAAATATCAACAACGAGGGGCAAGAAAGAAGCGAATGGTTAAGAAGCCAACTATCTTAGAGACACCATCTATGTTAGAGGAGGATTAAAAAAAATTTGAACAAATAAATGAGGTGGTTGAGTAGGGAATTACCCCTCTCGTCACTACTATTGAAAAAGTGGCACAAGAACAAAAAATAATTGCAGGATCAAACACAACCACAATTGGAACAACTCTGTATGTTGTTTGAATTATCGAGGATGGTAACTCCTTCACTGAGTGTAATAGAGCACACTACTACGATAAAGGTGACTAGTACACCACCTATGCTCTAAATTCATCCAAATTATTCTCAGCTTTCTACAACCTCAGCAAAATGTTGCACCTTGTCTATTCCACCCGTCGTAGTGTACTTTCCAGACACTAACATTTACCAACGAGCCTAGGAATTTCAATAAGTAGAACTTATTTTTTCACAACTACCTTTGAATATTTTAAATAATTTCCAATAAAGTTTTACACAGGAGGTGCAGTTCCACGCACATGCGACATTGATAGAACTGATTCAACTCACTAGTGAGCATGGTGATTTTCAAACTGAACTTGCACAACTAGTGGAAAGCGCGACACCAAGCTTAAGTAAGAGAAGAGACACCGAGATGGACAGTTGAGGAGGTGTACAACAAACTTCAAGGTTTTCCCTTGGAGATCGACATTCCTACAAAGGATAAGTTATCTAATATTGAATAAACAATACTGGGATTGAAAACAAAAGTTGAGGAACTTCAACTACTGATAAAGCCTCCTATCCCACTGAAGGAAGTACAAAGATGAGAAAAGGTACAAGTAGCCTTTGATTCCTTTGAGAATACACATGATCTTGAGCATGGATGCACTAAGTGAAACGAAGTTAGCTTAGATGTTTGGAATAAGATACAGGATAGTGCCAAACTTAAGGAGATCAAAACCAACATTCAGACTACAAAGCAGTAAAATGAATCTATATGTGGAAGTATGATCACCCTACCAACATCAAAGTGTTGAGCCATGATGGTAGAAAGTGTGACTTTGGGAAATAAAATCAATCAGTGGAAAGAATAAGAACAACAACTTGCCCAAAAAGTTGTGCAACTATAGGACGAAGTAATGCAAATCACTGACGACATTGCTCCAACACAAACCACAACACATCAGGTAGTTGCAGACAACCAACCTTTGTGCTTAGCTCTTCCTATGCTTTTCAAGGTAGCATAAAGTATTATTAGTCGGGTAGAGGACACGAAGCTTGCAACGTTGACAAACAAACAAACATTTGAGCAATTTCTAAAGAAAACCTCATAGGTACTCCCTTTACTTGGTGCACAAATAGACTAGAGTGGCTTGAGGGTGAACCACTAATAATATTGGAGGCCTATTGGGGCCAAGATAAAAAAGGTGAATATTTTTGAGTTTTTGGCTAAGTATGGAGAAACCACGTGATAAGGAGGAAAAATGGAACACCTCATGCAATAGAGGTTAGTGGACATTACACGTAGCATAGAAGATGACAAGCATATTGCATAGATGTTCGACACACCATGCAGATGTGTGGTAGAAGCAGCAAAGATCGTGATGTAACAAAAATATGTGACTGTCAATGTTAGGCCCCTATACTACTAGTGTAACCCCTTATTGTTATTAGTACAACCCACTTATTATATTGATGTACCCATGTAGTGCCCATATTGTTACTATTGTGCCCCATAGAAGCCCACTATTGTTATTATTGTGCCCTTACATTATTATTGTTATGTCGGCTCTGATTATGTTATGACCCCTTAGACTCCTATATATAGAACAGAGGTCTTTTCATTTGTATCATCTGAGAATTTTTCATTTATGTAATGTAAAGGAGGTTGCCCCCTCGAAGAGGCTGAATTCTAAGGCGTTGATCTATCTTTTATATCTTTTTCTTGAGCTGGTTTCATAACATTTGGTATCAGAGCTTTGGATTCTAGGGTTTCGCTGCTCCAAACAGGTCATGGTGTCATTTTCGCTATAACTTTTTTTTCTATGACATATTAGAAGCTAAAAGAAAAACCCATTTAAGAAGATATCGTGCTGAAGCTTGGGTCCGAATTTCAGAGTTTTTTGCGCTATATTTGCGGAGATATGATCTAAGGAAGTTGGTCTTTTTGCAGACTCCTGAATTACATTCCAAACAGGTGACCTGGGGAAAATCGTCATAACTTTCTCTCTGAGCATAGGATTGAAATTTCGTAAGAAGGTATAGAAAGAGGACGGACTGTAGTTTCTTGTAGATATTTTTTTAGAGTAAAAGGTCGAAACAGTGACACATGGCACTTCATACAAGTTCGCTCTTTTAGAAAGGTCTATAATTAGGTCATCTTGGGAGATTGTGCATAACTCTTTCTTGGAGAATCCAATTTGGATCAGACTAGAGGCATTGTAAAGAGGACACGGAGGGCTACTACAGGTCGAAATTTCATAACTTAAAGATCCGAAAGTATAGAGTTATAGTCGTTTCAAGATCGAGCTCCTAAAATCAAGAAAAAGCATGATGAGGAAGTTTGATGGCAAGGATCCGATAAATTGGATACTTTAGATGGAGAAATATTTTGATCTACATGGTGTACCACTGTTACAAAAGGTATGTATTGCATCTTCATATTTAGAACCAGAACAATTTTTATGGTATGAAGGGCTTTGTTCTTGTAAACAACTTGTTACGTGGTCAATCTTCATGGAGGAAATGATAGCACATTATGAGGATACAAAGAGCAACACCACAACAATTGGAAAGAGTAAAAGGGCTTTGTGACATAGTGGAAAGCAAAATTATGGAAACCAGGAAGCATACCCCTCACAACTATAAATATGGAAGTGTTGTTTCTCCTAGCCTTCCACAACCTACAATGGTTACACCACAACAATTGGAAGAAAAAAGAGAAAAAGGGCTTTGTTACAATTGTGATAGCAAATGCACTAAAGGTCATAAGTGTGCTGAGAAGAAATTATTTTACATAGAATATGAAGAGGAGGAAGAAAAGGATCAAGAAACATCAAAAGAAGAAGATATACGCCAGGACCCCACCCCAGAGAAAGAAGAAATGAATCAGACCATATCTTGTAAAGCATTGGCAAGAATTACCACTCCTCAAACTCTCAAGATAGAAGGACATATCAAGAAGAAAAATGTGCAAGAAGTGAAAGATCACATCGAGAAAGAAGAAATGAATCCAACCATATCTTGTAATTCATTGGTAGAAATTACCACTCCTCAAACTATCAAGATAGAATGACATATCAAGAAGAAAAATGTTCAAGAAGTGAAAGATCACATCGAGCATCAAGAAATGAATCCGACCATGTCTTGTAAAGGATTGGAAGAAATTACCACTCCTCAAACTCTAAAGATAGAAGGACATATCAAGAAGAAAAAGGTTCAAGCAATGAAAGATCACATCGAGCATCAACAACAAGTTCTCCAAATTTTAAAAGATAACGCCACTTTGGTGCAAAATCAAACGAAACAACAGGTAGAACAACATTGTAGGGAATTTTTTTTTGATGTAGGTGATTGGCTATTTTTATTGCTACATCTCAAGCAAGCTATTTATGAGAAGGAAATGTTGGAAATACTACATGCACTTAAAAAATGGCGACCTTACCGAATGGGAAGACTCTTTAAGGATGAGGATGTGGAAGCATTGTTTTGTGCTATTTCTATTATCCAACCAAATTGGATAAACGAAGCAAGGGATGAATGGAAGAAGGACGAAGAAGTAGGCCACTTATTCAAAAGTTGCAAAAGATCCCAATTCAAACAATATTTCCAGAAATTGAAGAGGAAGGAAAAATCATATTGGAACCTGGAGCAGTCACAGAAACAAGAACCCGACATTTACGAAATCGATCAATTTCAGAGTATCTCATCAAGTGGAAGAACTTACCCGCTGAAGATTCCACATGGGAGGACAAGAATTTTATACAGAAGAATCAAGAACTACTCAAGTGTTGAGGACAATGCTTTTTGAAGGAGAGGGGCATGTTAGGCCCCTATACTACTAGTGTAACCCCTTATTGTTATTAGTACAACCCACTTATTATATTGATGTACCCATGTAGTGCCCATATTGTTACTATTGTTCCCCATAGAAGCCCACTACTGTTATTATTGTGCCCTTACATTATTATTGTTATGTCGGCTCTGATTATGCTATGACCCCTTAGACTCCTATATATAGAAAGGAGGTCTTTTCATTTGTATCATTCGAGAATTGTTCATTTATGTAATGTAAAGGAGGCTGCCCCTTGAAGAGGCTGAATTCTAAGGCGTTGATCTATCTTTTCTATCTTTTTCTTGAGCTGGTTTCATAACAGTCAACATCACACTTTCCAATAGTATGGGTCAGTTAGTTGTGGTCAAGCAGTTGGATGCGATTTGACATGTTATGGTCAAGTAGTTGGTTGTGATTTGACACGAGAGTGTACAACTCATCAGGCTGAGATGGCTAGGTGAGTTGGTAGAAGATTCCTAAGTGTGATGATAGATATCGATTTATGTAAAGAGTTGTTTCCATTTATATTATGCTTTTCTAAATACTTCTTGGTTCTGTTTCTATTCTCGTTCAGCTAACTGTATTGGGGTTTCGATGGATATTATGAAATGAATTGTGATGGTCTATCATGAAGTCCTGATTTTTCCCATCCGGGCATATGAAACCCCTTGTAATTTGTATCATTGATCTTTGCTGCAAATATGAATTATTCATGGCTTCTGTGATGGTTTGTAATGGTTCTACTATATGTGAATCTTGTTTAAAGAGTTGGATAAATGAATGAAATACAATCATTGCAAATCTTTTGGTGAATGTATTGTGTTGATATTTTATAGTTGAGGCATAATGCCAATAATGGTCTTAGTGTATGAATAAAACTATATTCCCTTATTTTGTGTCAGATTTATTTTTTTGCTGGTATATTAAACTCATGTTGAATGGTTACTTCATTGATTATGCAATGTTTTTACACTAAAATGATGTGCATCATAGTTTAATGGGAATATTGTAACACACATTGTGAAGGATTTCGAGTGTAATTCCTTTTCAATGGTTATATCTGTGACATATGGAAAAGACCATAGTTTGAGGTGGATCGTTTGGAATTAAAGTCATATTTGTTTCCCATTTCATTTGTAAAACCTTCAAAGATTCTTGCAAACCCACCATGATACCTCAGGTGAGACCTCACTTGTTCACAGGTGTTGAAAAATGCGAATGTCATTGTGATCCGGATTTAAATAGGAGCGCAACAAATTATAGAGATAACCATAAAGACATATATGCAACGGAAATAATACTTCATTTCATTACTGTAAAATACTGAAATATGCTTACAAACAGAAAATGGAAATAACCCAGCTAGGGCGATGGTAGCTTATCTCTGAGAAGAAATGTGTGGCTACATGCCTCTGAACTATTATGAATTGTGTTACAATGAGGCTCGAAGGCCTATTTATTGTTGAGAAACAATGGAAAACCCTTCACATTCCAAAACCTAACCCTAGAAGATGAAACGCCAAATTGTGGGCCCCGTTTTTGGGTAAGTTGGTACATCAACTTCCCGGGGTCGCGAATTGGTCGTATTATCTCCATTTGATGCGCATGATAGCCCATTGGAAAGATCTCTCCGAGGACTACAATAGAAAAGATGATTTTTAGATAGAAATATAGTTGTGGTGGATTTCCCAAAAACCATTGTTTAGGGCCTCAAAACGGCTCCGGAAGTTTAGGACCTGAAAAACTGCTAAAAATAGTAAACTGCGCTATAATTAAGGAAACTGAAAAACTGAAAGGGACAGTTGTGGGGTCCATATGGGATAGGTCAGTGGCCACAAACATCCACCTGGATCATTCCTCCCCCCTTAAGAAGCAATGGTCCCCATTGTGTTGAGTTCCTCCCTGAGGTGAGGAAGCTTCTGCTGAGCTGGGTCTCTGGTGAGCTGTTCTGCAATCTCTGATGTGTCCAGAAATGTTGGGAAGCATGGTCGACAACGGTCCACAATGACCACTCGGTGCAAGCGAAGGAATGGAGGAATGCTGTGCTTCTAAGCATTGTTTCCTGTATCCTTGGTACTAGTGTAAGATCCATGTCGGAGTGGTCTGAGTTTCTGATGGGTTCTGGTAAGGCGTTCTTTCTGCAGATGTAACCAAGCTTTGTTGCCCACCTGAAACTTGTGTGGTACCCCTGTGGGTGAGGAGAAGTTGTTCCTGTGTTCTGTCATGACCGTATCCCTTTGCTGCTGCTTCTGTGTGGAGGAATCCTTTGCAGGGGTCATGGATGTAGCAACGATCTTCCCCTTACTTTGGGAGTGAACCAGACAGAAAATGAATTTCCTAGTCTGGGAGATGAGCTTGCTTCCTTTCTTGGCAGTGATCAAAGAGGTGGAGGTAGGTGGGGCTACCTCCGGCATCCTGTATAATGAATTATCCAAAGAAATAATGATAGCGCGAGGCCTTGACTCATACACAGCATGTCGCCTCCACAAGTATGGCTGGCCTAATAGTACATCGCAAACATCCAGAGGTGTAACATCACACAATACCTCGTCTGTGAAGGGCTTGATGCTGTAGGGAAGGCGGCACTGCTGGCGAACTTTGAGATCTCGTCCTTCGTGAAGCCACCCGATACTGTACGGTTGTTTGTGTGGTGTAGTTGGTAGGCCCAACCGCTTCACGACCTCTGCTGAAATGAGGTTCTTTTGGCTGCCACTGTCGACAATGAATTGCAACGGCGAACCCTTCACCCACATCTGTGAGTGGAAAAGACGTTCCCCCTCCTCTGGATCTTCGGGCTCATTTTTCTGGATCTTGGCGGTGGCAACAGTGGTGCTGGGATCCACATTAATGATCTGCTTCCCTTTGCCATTCCCCTTGTCAGGTTCTGGCTCAGGGTCAGAACATGCATCTGATTCGGAAGCCTTCAACTCAGCCACTAGCGACTGCTTGGTCCGACACTCACTTGTGTTATGAGTGGGACTGTTGTGGAACTCACACCACTTTGCTGTGTCCTTCTTCGACTTCGTGGTGGTGTTCTTTTCTTGCGGCTTCGACGGGTTGTCTTAGGTCACCCCGCCTTGGCTTCTTCCTTTGGGCTTCGGATTTACAGATCCAAAGTCTCGCTTCTTTTTTTTGAACTTTTGCTTGATTTTGACAGCGTATCGGTACGCCGTGCCGAGTGAGGAGATGTTCAGGAACTCCATTTCTTCCTAGATGTATCTATGTAGGCAGCCACGGTATTTGAGCACTAGATGCAACTCAGAATCTTTGATACCCAACTGTGTGCGAAGGGTATGAAAAATGTTTGTGAACTCTGGCACATCTTGGTCTCGTCCCTGCCGCAGTGTGGTCCATTTGATGTATTTGTCCTCATAGCTTTTGGCAGGGTAGTACTGCTCCTTGATGGCATCCCGGAAGTCATTCCAAGTGGGTGCGGCTGGAAATAGTGAGCCTGTACTTTCATCCTTTTGCTCGCAGTATGTTTCCCACCAGTCCTTGATGTGGGGGGTTGCTTTGAGAAGAGCGAAAACAATCTTTTCCTGACTTGAAAATTCATGAACAGAAAAATAACCCTCTAGCAGATTTAACCATTTATCTGCAGCATCCGCATCTATTTGACCCTCGAAGATGGGGATTTCAAAATTAACTTGTAACTTAAAGGGCGTGGCATTTCCAGAGTAGCTGCTGGAAGCCGATGCGTCGCCTCTGGGTAGCCGCTGAAGGATTTGCACAAAGTTGTCCATCATCGCGTTCCTTTGTCGCTCGAGGGCCTCTTCGAGCAATATTTTGATAGGATCTTGTGCCCTCTCGTCTTTCTTCTCATCCGCCATGGGAGGTCGTCGAGATTTGCGAGGGTGGTCTTGCAAAGGTTCGACCAGTTCAAGCCCTAACTCCTTATATCTCGACCTCGTTGGGGACATGCAAATAAAAACAAAGAGAAAGCAGACCGCTCTGATACCACTGATCCAGATTTAAATAGGAGAGCAACAAATTATAGAGATAACCATAAAGACAGTTATGCAGCGGAAATAATACTTCATTTCATTACTGTAAAATACTGAAATACGCTTACAAACAGAAAATGGAAATAACCCAGCTAGGGCGATGGTAGCTTATCTCTGAGAAGAGATGTGTGGCTACATGCTTCTGAACTATTCTGAATTGTGTTACAATGAGGCTCGAAGGCCTATTTATTGTTGAGAAACAATGGAAAACCCTTCACATTCCAAAACGTAACCCTAGAAGATGAAACACCAAATTGTGGGCCCCGTTTTTGGGTAAGTTGGTACATCAACTTCTCGGGGTCGCGAATTGGTCGTATTATCTCCGTTTGACGCGCATGATAGCCCGTTGGAAAGATCTCTCCGAGGACTACGATGGAAAAGACAATTTTTAGTTAGAAATATTGCTGCGGTGGATTTCCCAAAAAACATCGTTTAGGGCCTCAAAACGGGTCCGGAAGTTTAGGACCCGAAAAACTGCTAAAAATAGTAAACTGCGCTATAGTTAAGGAAACTGAAAAACTAAAAGGGACAGTTGTGGGGGTCCAGATGGGATAGGTCAGTGGCCACCAACATCCACCTGGATCACATTGTGAAGTATTTTGAGTGTAATTCATTTTCAAAGGTTATAACTATGACATATGGAAAATACCATAGTTTGAGGTGGATCATTTGGAATTGAAGTCATATTTATTTCCCCTTTCATTTGTAAAACCTTCAAAGGTTCTTGCAAACCCACCATGATACCTCAGGTGAGACCTCACTTGTTCACAGGTCTTGAAAAATGTGAATGTTTAAGGGGGTTTTATTGACTTATCTTTGAATCCTAGGTCACCCTTGTGCACCAACACATTTTCAATCGAGCACCAAACATGCTAAGCATACAAATTGAGTCAATCAAATGCAAAAATAAAAGGCTCTATGACACAAGAACTTTAAAATACAAAATTTTACAAAGCACCACATAACCTTGCAACTTACACTCAATACTTCTTCAGAAAGGGCTCATTGCAATGCTCAAGCAAAGGATTCCCTTCATAATCGACTAATGCATAGGTCCCCTTTAACAATATATATCTAATAACTTAAGGACTATACCAAATAGGTTCAAATGTTCTTTCTCTTGAATTTTCGTGATCCTAGTCATAGACCAATACCAAAATATCATTCAACAAAGATGCCAGGTTGAATACTTTTATCATACTGAGATTTTACACACTTGTAATGAGTCTCGTTGGCTAATGTATCTTCTTGACAATGGCCATCAATATAGTCTAAATAAATGATATGTTGTTCCTTTGCATGGATGTTAGGAAATAATTTTACAACTATCTCCAATGAAGGTGTTTTCCATTCAATTAGTAACACCGCCATCACTTCGTGAAAAAGTTAAAAACATGTAAAATTTATGGTATTTTGACTACGGTTTGATATGAACCTAATGGAAAAAAACATTAGGTGCCAATAGGTCATGTGCTTACCCACCATTCTTTGTATCATGGTCTTCCAAACTTTATTCATGGCTTCTACTTAATGATTGGATTGAGGATAGTAAGATGATGAATTTTCATGTTGAAAACCCAACTTAGTTGCTAATTTAGTCATCATATTATTAGAAACAATAATTTTGGGCACATCAAAGCTATAAATAATATGGTTGAATACAAAAATATCTTTGTGGTATTATTGTTGAAAGAAGCAGGCATAACTTTGACCCACTTGGTGAAGAAGCCAACAACTATAATAATGGAGTTGTGTCCAATATCTAAAGAAATATTACATGTCATAAAGTATATCCCCCACTTTGCAAAGGGGCCAACGATAATCACAAGGTGTAATGGAGTAGGATGAGTGCACATATTTTAAGTTAACCCTTAACAAGGATGATACTTTTGGACTACACTGACACAATCTTTAGATATGTATGACTAGAAGTATTACACACACAAAATATTTCTAGGTTGTGGCTATTTTAGAAAAATGACCAACAAACATTCCTACATGGAAATCATTCAATACCCTTTCATCTTTGTTATGGACTAAGCATTGACACAATATTAAGTCTACATTGTGACAATAAAGTGTGTTACCAATGATGAGATAATGCTATGAATCTTTCACCTTAAAAGTAAGAAGAAACCAATAATTATAGTCCTCTTTGAAGAGGAAACCTCCTTTTACATTGAGTACAATGTATAAGACAAGATTTGATGATTCTAGGACTAGGTCTCTTAGTGTGTATATATATATATATATATATGAGACAAGTGGTCCAAATATAATATAATGGGAGCATGAAAGGTTGTAACCTACATAACAATATAGCAATAGAAATGTAGTAAATCAATATCTACGACCTCCTTTTACATTGAATACAATGTATAAGACAAGATTTGATGATTCTAGGACTAGGTCTCTTAGTATGTATATATATATATATATATATATATATATATATATATATATATATATATATATATATATATATATATATATATATATATATCGATATATATATAGGTCTCTTAGTATATATATATATATATATATATATATATATAGATATATATATACTAAGAGACCTATATATATATATATATATATATATATATATACACTAAGAGACCTAGTCCTATTATAATATAATGGGAGCATGAAAGGTTATAGCCTACATAACAATATAGCAATAGAAATGTAGTAAATCAATATCCACGACTTAATAAGAGGTTTTAGAGTTTTTATGGGGCTTTAACATGCTCCTACGCTTCAAACAAGTGTTTTCCTCAACACTTGACTAACTACTAGTGATTCTGTATGAATAAGTCATCTTCCCATGTCACCTCTTCCACTTGTAGTTTGTTTTGTTTCATGAGGTCTCCACAATTACTGGATTGTTCGACTACTTAATTCCTGTTTCAAGGATTGTTTCTACTTCTAGTATGATTTTCCCTTCTTCAAATAGCTTTGTTATACTTCTAGGCTACAAATTAATAACATAATAATGATATCAAATAGGTGGACGACCCTTATGCATTACTCCAAATAATTTGGAATGATTATTTATAACTTTATGGATATCCCTTAACATAGATGATATTTGCTGAACATTTCGTGAACACAATTGTGAAGTTATACCCCGGTGCCCCTTTTTGAGTAGCTTTTTCATTCCATTAGAGCTTATTGCTTTACATGTTTTCCCTTGGATATATATAAGATCAATTTCCTTACCTTATGAGGTAAATCTCATAAATATATTTTTAAAATTAAAGGTCATTGTTCCCAATAATTGTAACCACTTGATTGCAAATACAACATTAGATCCACCCATTTGTATTTCAATCATGGGAATAACCAATAAATACTCCCATATATTATTCTTAATAATATGGCACTTCCTTGAACAATTTATGGTACCTTCATCTACAATAGTTACTTGAGGTTCTAGGATATATGAAACAATTGATACTTTTTGATAATTTTTAGTTGAAGAAGTTATGGGTACTCCCTAATTCAATCAATACTATCATTTTTTTCTTTTTGATATATCCTTCTATCTTGATGGTTATGGAGTACTGATGCCAACCAATGCATGACAAGAGATTTTTGAAGTAGTCACTTGTAGCCCTAGATCTTATGATGGTTCCACTTCTTGATCTTCTTGATCTTCACAGTCTATGTAGAATTTTTTCTCACTACGTATATTCCCCTTATGATACTTGTTATCGTAATTGAAACATAGTCCCTTTTCTCTTCTTTCATCCATTTGTTGAGGAGTTAACCTTTTCAGTTTAGTAGAGGGAGCATGATTTTCTCTATAGTTATTAGTGACCAAATGTCTAGTGGCCATATTTTTACTTTCAACTTTCCTTATGAGACTGAAACCATGCTCTAAAATTTTAGGTTCAAAGAGACACACCTCATGTTGGATGCTTTCTTTAAACTTCCCAAAAATAGGTCTAACAAATTATCTCTGGAACGTTCTTTACCCTGAGAATCAACTTTTGGAATTATTGAATGTGATCTATAACTAGAAATTGACTAAAGAATGCATTGCTCTTAATATCCACATAATATGATATCAATTCCTCTGTAAAAATGGACCAAAATATAACACAATCCTTTTTTTTCACAAAACCATTAATACCATAGATGTTGGTATTTTTCTGAAAACATAAAAGAAATACTTACCTTTTGTAAAGATGCCACTTGGTGTAGATCAAGGTATTGCTCCATTTGGAATATCCATCTTATAGGATTGATACCATCAAACTTTCTCATATTAATCTTTGAAATGAAGTAGTTCCTTGGTGTTGACTTGGATCCCTGATAATGTGGATCTTGGATTAGAAATTCTTGATTATGGTTATGTGATTCAATACTTGTGCTCTCTAATTGTGACAACATACTCCCCATATGTGATTAAGTACCATCACCATGCTTCTCCTTGTGTTCATGATTTCCTTGGATCTCCACATCCATTTTAGGGATATATTTTAATATAATGGTTTGTAATTCTTTTATTTCTTCCCTAATGATTTTTTAATCCATTTTCATTCATCATCTTTTTCACCTCATCCATATCTTCTCGAAAAACTAATAAATTCTCCTTTTCAACATACAACTACCCATTTCATTAACATTCATCTCCTTTTGGGAGAACCTAAATTCTAAGTCTTCAATTTCATCATAAATCTTGGATGAGCCTTTAGGAGTTTTAATTGGTGTACTAGCTTTTAGACCTTTCTTCAAAGCCACATGAGAACATAGCAACAAGACTCCTCTTTATCACAATTCTAACTACCCAAAAAAATGGATCTTCTAATCAATGATTATGTTACTTGTAAGATACATACCTTTAAAACCTTAATTTGGAGAATGTATGAATGACTAACCTTTTTCTTGATATTTCTCTAAGATTTGAGCCCTTTTGAATTTGAAAATTTGGTCTGTAATATTTTGATATGTCTTCTATGTAATTCCACCTGTTTTACTAGAATTTGATGTGTTAAGTGAAATTTATGGCATCTTTCCTAAAAATTGTTGAATTTTGGTCTCTTCCTTTAAGCAAAGTTGTATAACATTCCACGTGTCCAATTTTTTTATTTTTATTTTTTAAATTATTACCTGAGTTGCTTCTATATGACTCCTAATATCCCTGAAGATTACACCATCTAAAAATTATCATAAAAAAAGTTATAGAAAAAATACTAAGCTAACCTATTTGAAATTGATTTTAGGATTCTTCACAAATCTTAAATTCCATAGAATATATCTTTGAAATTATAGTGAATAAAACTACTAAATTTGAACTATATCTTCTCTAAAATTTATCATAAAAATTCTCCAAGTTTCACCATCTAAAACCTACTGGAAAAAGAGTTATAACAAAAATTCCAAATTGACCTGTTTGAAACAAATTTCAGGATCAATTAGAAACCCTAACTTGCTTAGAGATATATCCAAAAGTATAACAATATAACATATGAAAATTTGAATCAAATGTTCCCTAATATTTCTCCTTAAAATTTCCTAAGTTTCACCTTCTGAAACCTCACTAAAACAAGGTTATAGCGAAAATGTCAAGATGACCTATTTGAAGCAGCAAAACTCTAGGTTCATGTGCTATGATACCAAATTTTATGAACCTTGCACCTAAAAATGATAATAAACCAATAATTGAAGTCCTCTTTGAGGGGGAAACCTCCTTTTACAATGAATACAATGTGTAAGAAATATTTGATGATTCTAGGACTAGGTCTCCTTAATATATATATTGGAGGCAAAGGGTAGAATTACAATAAAATGGGACCACGAAGGGTTCTAGCTTGCATAACAATATAACAATAGAAATGTAATAAATTGATATGTAGGGCATAATAAAGGGGTTTTAGGGTTAACATGGGGATTCAACGGATAAATTTGATGCTAACAACATATATTCTAGTGCCCATCTCAAGACAACTAAGGATTAAATCATTGGGTTTGAAGATATAACAAGACAACTATGTATCAAGGATAAAAAAAGTCAACATAGAACGAATAATTATCTAATAAGAACTCATTTACCATAGATTCCTCAACATCTTTGAGAATCTTAGACATCAACTCTACAAAAGCTACAAACTTCTTGGATTTCAAAGTAGCATACTCCAATTAAAAATCTTATAAGATGACTATCCATTTTAAAATATTCGCCCCCAATGATCCAATGGGTCAACATGTGCTTCATTAGGTTGGAATATGTTAAAAAAATAGTTTTTTGAAGAATAATATAATGTTTAAGACACTAGATAGCATAAACCACTCCCAAAGCTAACTTCTCAACATGTGAATAATGTAGTTCAAGGTAGATGGGATCCTTACCAAGGTAATAAATCATATGTTCATTCTATGAACTATACTCTAAACAAGCACCATACCGATGATGGACTCAAATACAACACGATAAAAGAAAAATTTCCTTACTGTAGTTTAGGGAACTTAGTATGGGGTTGACATCAAGGATTTGAGCTTCAAATGAGTATTGTGCTTGATCATCCCATGCAAAAAATACACACTTCTTCAAAAGATGCATGAAACCTTTGGCAATATCTACATAATTTGCTATGAATCATCATAGAAAGTTTACATTCCATTTCAAACTTTGAGGTTGTCTAATGTTAGATGGGGGAGGAAATTAGACTATTACCTCAACCTTGAAATGATCAACCACAATCTCAAACTTAGACATAATGAAACTAGTAATGTCCTAGAAGTAAAAAAAAAAATACTTATTTGGATTCAAATGAATGTTACAACACTAATATGTGGTGAATATGACATGAAATTGAGATGGATCATCAACACTAAACTCGTACCAAGTGCCTAAGTCATCCATATATGTTTCAAAAACGTGTTTGATGTCATGAAAAACGTATGACATGGCCTACTAGAATTTAGCCACAACATTTTTAAGGCCAACCGACATCTTATGAATGAAACATAGCCCAAGAATAGGTAAATGTAGTCTTGTGTTGGTATTTCAATTTGATTCAAATTTAATTATAGCTAGAGATTCCATCCTTGAAGAAAAATATTTCACTACCAACACATTCAAGCTTTGTCAAGATCCCTAAAATTAGTGTAGACTTTGACGATACCTTATTTCTTTATAACCTGAATGAGATTTGAAATCCATTTGGTCAAGGATATTAGATAAATAAATTCATCACACAACTTTTCTACCTCTACCTTAACAGTGGTTGCCTTCTTCATATTCAAATTATAGCTTCTATCGAATATGTTTTGATTTCATGTTCAATAATATAAGGACCAATGTTTGGCATTTCCTCATGGGTCCAAGTAAAAAAATCAAACAACTCTTTATAAAATGTAGTATAAAGATTGATTTATTTAGGACAGTAATATGCACCTATTAATACATGTTCAAAAACATCTTGCTTCATTGATATATTGATCGATATAATTTTCAAGATGTTTTCTTAATTTTTTTGTACATACAAAACACATGTTAGGATGGGGTACTAGATGAAACTATGCTTTGCATGCCAATATCTATCTTCTCTAATTTGGGAAGATAAAATGAGATATGATGCATATAAACTCGTACTCTTCCAACTTAGTCATGACTTCAAGGATAACCTCTTCAAAAGGTATCTCAACAACCAAGAAATAGAGATGAACTACGGCGGTTGATGGTCTACATGGGTGAAGTAAATGACTCTTATTCCATATAATTATGGATTATGTCCATATTCCACACCTATTGTTTGGATCACTTGATAAGTCATCTCAACTATGCTTAATAGCATAGTTGCTCCATATGACTTAATATCATAAGGATGAGGAACTACCCAAGGATTCCAATTGATAATGAAAACATTAGAAGGGGTCAAATATTGAAGCACATGATCCAAAATGGAAATGGAAACAAAATTGAAGGAAAACCTTGTTAATCAATAGTATTATACGAAAGCATAAATTTAATAGATGAGTTGATATAACTAAATAATGGAGGGAGGGTGAATGTGCCCATTAGAGATGAATGTTTAAATGTTGAGAAATGGCAACACAAAATTCCAGTTTAATTTGTCCTTGAATTAAATTGAGAATTAAAATTGAATTTTATTCCCATAGAAACTTGTAAATATTAATTAAGTTTAATTGACTTAATTAGCTTAGGAATTTTGAGTTGGAAGTATTTCTATAGTCATGCATATCTTCTCCTTAAATTTTAGGGGTCTAGGATGAGTTTATTTGAGTTGTAATTAGATAACTCAATTTGACTAAGTTATAGACAGTTAAACTAGTTATAACTATTTGTGGAACTAGTAGAGGTCTAGTAGTGAGTTGGTGCATTGGTGCATCCTCAGTGCTACTTTTTCAGTTATAGAGTTTGAAAAAGGCCAAAAGAAACTACTCTGGAGTTCTAGGCAGAGGGTGTGCCAAACCTTTCGCGAAACCACAGAATACGTTTTACGGTACGAGTGGTCGATCTTCGTGAATGCTGTGTTCACTGCATTGCGATCAGTAGGGCGGCCGACACGGCTTCCTATGGATAAAGGCTTTGTTCCTATAGGGGTCCCCCAATATACGCGACGGTACGCGGGGGGACAATTCCGTATTAGTGCTATCGTCCCTCAGGAGGAATCACCCACCTTCGTAGAGATCGACAGTGACTATGTTTAAAGACGCCGGTTCACGTCTCTACCTAGACCTCTACTGTGTTTCGTTATGTTTCAAAGCGTTGTTAGATAAATTCAGTTCTTTTTAGGTTGATCTTGCTTAGCAGTTTGCCTTTATGGATCACCACGTGATGTATGATACAACTCCTAAATGCAGTCTAAGAATGATAAGCAAGCTTTTTCAATTCTTTCAACTTATGAAAACCTTAACTACTAAAGGAAAAGAAAGACATCATCTTTTCAAACAGATCATAGAGCACACACTGATGCCCTTTTCCTAAATCGACATGCAAACTGTCAAAATGCACATGCACAATGCAAGTATTTCTTTTCTTCTTCCTTAATGTTGATGTATTACAAAAAGAAAGCTGTTGTATAATTTCGAATTCAATTTCAAGCGAAAGAAAACAAGTTTTGTCCAATAATCAAAAGAACACCTTAAGATTCACTCGTTTCAACACAAGAAATACTGAAATTCGAACCATATAACGAAAGCAAATGCTCAAGCAGCTATGAACAACAATAAACTAGCTCTTAGAATCACAACGACACTTTCTCATAGGTCTAGATCCAAGAGGTCATAGCAAGACTAGTTCACTTTCGCTATGGGAAACTGTGAATGACAGCAAGAAATACAATAAGAACAATCACGGTTTCTTCATACAACTGAGGCGGAATGAAGGCAAAGAGAAGTGGTTTCAGCTGGGTATACAGGGTGACAACAGGCTGCAAAAACAATACTGAAAACTGGGCAACAGACAGTGGGGAATCCCAGTTGCACAAGGCAAAACTGGATCAGCGCAGGTGCTGCACTGTCAATCTGACATGCAGCGCAGGTAGCCCCTTTGGTACCTGCGTTGCAGTGCAGGTAGCCTTTGTTGCAGATGCACTGAAGAGACAACTCTCGTCTCTCTCAGATTCCGGGTCACAGTTTGCTCAAAAATCGATGGTTTTTGGCCAAATCAGAGGCTATCAGTCAAGTATACACTAGAGGATGATTAAAGGAAGATGAGCACTATCACAAAGAGCTAAAAAGAGTCCTTGTGGATCAGCTCTTCAAATCATAAACATGCCCAGCACTGGGCTAGAGTAGCTGCCCTCTACTTTGCATTCGAAGGACTCGAATGCAGTTCGATTCGGTACTCCTTTGTTTAAGAAATGAATAGCAAGAAACACAAGCTACCAACAAGACACGATCCCCAGTGGAGTCGCCAGTCTGTTGTGGGGGAAAGTAACCAACTCGGAATGACCCTAACCCACTCTAAGGGTGACAGTTCCTTAGCAACAACTGAAAGCAAAGCTATCTAAAGTTTCTTCTTTATGACATGCAAGAGATAAAAGGGAGAGATCCACTTACCGATGTCTTGCGCAAATGGTCGATCCAATCTCCTTTGTTTGCCGCTTGCTCCCAGCTCCAAGTCTTTTCACGGGCCCAGCTACACGAGATCCTGCAAATAAGACAAGAAAAGGAAACTACAAGAAGCATGCATTCATAATCGATTCAAGGATTAGCATAAATCAAAGACGCAAGTAAGACAATACACCATTGAAACACATGCGAATAGAAGAACCTCAAATGCTTTATTGATATATGGAAGTAAGGTTCAGGCGGTGATACAACCATGAGAGGTCCAATCCAGCATCACCTTCCCGACGGAGAGAAATCTCTTCTTCACCTCCCTCAAGCAATCACCCAATACTCTCGACTGTAAACCAACAGCAATTCTTTGCACCGAATTCCGCCCTCTAGATCCCATGGGATGAGATCCTTATATAGAGTTTTGGAGTGAAGATAAGTCAGCTTGATGTGTGACTTGTTGTCCTCTTCAACTCCAGTTGTTCTTCAGTTCTTCACTCGGAGTTTCTGTCTTCCACTTGGAGTTTTAGAAGCTCTTAACTCATCATTAGGCGAATCTTTTGATCAAGTGTCTTTTTGGAAGCTTCCTGGGCACTGGCACATTGAGAAAAAGATTCCTCCACATGTCAAAGTACGCCCAGCGCAGGTAGCCTTTGTTGCACTTGCAATGCAGCGCAGGTACACCATAGAGCTCTTGACATTCAGCGCAGATGCTTAGTGAAGCAGCTGCTTTGATCCAAAATTGACCTGTTTTTGAGTGTTTTTCAGTGGAGAACTGATTTGCAGTGCTGTGGTTTGCTGACCTTGTTCCTCTAAGGGTAAGAACAACATGTTTAGGGACTTTGGATCCCTTAGATTATTGACATTTCATGCTCTATGCTGTAAGGCACAAAAATGTCTATAACAGTTGCCCCCTAAAGTATGAGGTCATTTATCGGGTGAAATGCTTTATTAGGAGGATCCGAAGTTCATTCAATCGTCGGGAGGTGACCTGTAACAAAATACAATACAATACATTATCTTTTCATACTTTCTTTTCATGATCTAGCTGATGCGGGCATTTCCCATGCTCAGCTTTATAAATATATTTGCTGTACATAAACAGACGATCGTCTGATAATAGACGGATAATTCTCTGCTTTTAATTATCATCCTTTTAGTAGGATGCTCATCTGCTGCACATGTCTATGTTTTTATCTCCTGAATATATATCGCAGCCCGGATGGATGAAACTAGATCCGGGGTCTTCAAACTTGTCCGATCTTCACTTTAGTACAAGTCGATCCATGTGAGAATTTCCTGAAGTCGAACATGGAAAGACATCGCTTGATTACCAGTCAATAATGTAAACTGTTAACAAGCGCGAGAGGAATCACCGATAATGATGATGACCCTCAAGGTACTGCAGCACAATTCACGTGGTGTGAATATAGGATCTGACGTCGAACACCACACAAAGTCTCCTGGTCGAAGGTCATTAATGTATACCTATCGCCGGGAGTGAGAAACTTGCCATTGAGGCATGCAAGCTTCAAAGTACTGAGGGGGTGTTCCTAGACCAACTTCTTGGATAATGAGCTGATGTCGACAAGAAGTGATCCGTCAAAGGAGGGCCTTAATGAATCCCACATCAGTGACACGGAACGGAGGTAGTGATATGGTGAAAACGATCTGTGAAATATGATTCAGGGTGGCGGTCATGGAAGGATGAAAGATGATGTATGGTAGTGGATGGGACCCGGTTGACACTTTATGAATGACATCTCTTGAACATATAACGACACTGATGTGATGGATCGGTAGCATTACCCCATGTATGGACGGTATGGCGAGACCATGGTGAAGGGACCGGTGAATGATAATAACCCAACCCGATATTTACGGAGGCAAAAGTGTCATGTTCAAGAGCGACTTGCTACCATTGAGCTTTGAGGTTCTTCCCAATTTTTCCCCAGTCATTTCTGACCAGTACCTCTTTATTTTTGTCAAGCTTGAGGAGGATAACATATGCTTGTTCTATAACCTGCCCTTCGGGCAAGCCCATCGCTATGTTTTAACGAGCCTAGCGATAGGGAAACTCGTTCTTGTCTAAAGACAAGTTTGTCGCTATCTAATATTTTTAACGAGCCCAACAACAAAGACAACTCGGTCCTTTTCATTTTTAGAGAGTCTGAAAAGTGTACATAAAGTAGACTCCAGGGGTCCTTTTTCGTCATCTAATCCCTTAAGTCCGAAAAAGTATAAAACAATACAGAAGGGATGAATATTCGATATCTTTATCGAGCCGAACTAGACAAGCGCTCGATCTTTTTGTGCAATAATCCCTCAGGTCCAAAAAGATTAAAATCTAGAGGAGGGATAGCTCTTCCGGTCCTTTTAACGAGCTGGAAGGCCAAAACTCGGCAAACTTTTCATTTTTTACGAGTCAGTGAAAAGAGCTCAAAGAAGACTCGTATTTTGAGGAACGAGTGATAAACAGGGGTAGCAACAGATTCCAGGTACAGGTTGGAATTTTCCAATCACGGCAGTATTACAAGGATGGCTAGGTGGGATCACTCTTCGCAGCTGTTCCTCAAAATAGGTAAACAATCAAGTGGATGTGAATGATCGGCCAAATGAAAAGTGGAGGTGACGGTGCACAAACACGACCAAGGCTTTTATGGCTGATGAATTTACGGTCTCAAATGGTTATTTACCGGTTCATTTTTTTTTGGATGAGCTTGAACTCTGGGGGAAGCCTGCTCACTAGCTTATGTTTATTTTTTAACGAGCATGAATTTCCGCATTAAAACTGCTCGGATCTTGCGTTTATTTTTTAACGAGCATGAACTTTGCCAAAACTGCTCGTTTTTACCAGTCATAAAGTAGTAAGGTCTCATGGAAGATCGCTATTTTTTAAAGAGCTTCATCTCCCTACATATTGCTCCATATCCTCTCTTTATGCAAGCTGGGTATCGGCCTATCCTACGGGTTAGAGGGGTTAGTCCTACCTAAAACTAAAAAGCCGCCCGTGCTTGCATTCCAAGAGGTTTGCATGCCCCCAGGTGTAAGTCTAATTTCAAGGCTGCCCCTACTTTTCCGTTGAAAACCTTTGTTTTCAACAAGTGAGGCTTACCTCTTTCAGGTTACCCAAAGATTGTTCTGCTAATCCTTTCAAACAGAAACTTTCTTCGGCGATGTCTATCACTAGGTCACACAAATATGGTTACAATTTGTTGCAGCAATTGAATCCCTTTCTTTGGAGGCTGCCCCTACTTATCCTCTAAAACATTTGTTTTAATGGGTGAGGCTTGCCTTTTATCCAAAGATGGTTACTACTTGCTGCCGCAAACGGATCCCCTTCTTTGGCAGAGCCCACTTTTCTAGACAAAGGTGAATGACGACGCTCCGCCACACACTTAACTTTAACAAAAGAATCTTTTTCCAGAACAACCCCGTTCCTAATTACCCCTTCTTCCGCATGAGAGCTCTTGCTGGCTCTTCTGTTTTACGAAGAAGAAGGAGGGGACGGGGTACGGACTAGTCATATTCTCCCGCGGAAATTCTACTTTACACCCAAGGTTTTTTCTGCCTCCAGAGCAGACCAGGATGCATGCCCCCTGGGTTCCGGCCTTCCTTTCCCGAATTACTCGCACTCATCAGGAAGAAGAACCGGAGGTAGAGACCTTTCTTGATCGAAAAGACCATTGAGGATAGGTATGTGACTACTTGCGATGTGTGATCCGGGAAGTGAAGGTTGGTCTACGAGCTTGACCATTCTTCCTTCGTATGGAAAACACATTATTCGAAAGAGTGAGGAGACTATTGCTTCCATGCAATATATGTAGTCTCGTCCAAGGAGTAGGTTATAATCCAAGGGTCCTTGGACGACCATCAAATTCATCTTGACATCCTTCCCTTTCAGTGTAATAGGCACATTAGGTAGAATCCCTAATGGTCGACTGGTTCCTTTGTCAAAACCCGAGAGATGCCTTGTCTCGGGCAAAAGCGCCGGGCAACCCAGTGCTTTCCAAGCAATAGAGGACAGGATACTCACAGATGCCCCTTCATCAATGATAGTTCCAGCCATCACCATTTTGTATATTTGGACTATAATTCTAAATGGTATACTGGCTGGTAACCGGGGTCTGCCTAGTTGGTTCCAATCAAAGGACACAACCAGGTTGCTTGGTGGTGGGACCGAATATACGGCCGGATATGATCCTGACGATGCTCCTTCCTACGATAAAGGAGTGGGCACATTGCCCTGATGTTCATCAGAATCGGTGTTGATGAAAAGAATCTGGACGGTGTCATCCTTACTCTCTTCGATAGGGGTGTCAGCTGAAGATGAATCCTCAGTGACTGTGGTATTTGAAGATGAAACTTCTGAAGGGAGAACTGGGTCAACTGCTGTTTCGACCTTTGGACTTTCGTCCGGTCCGGATTCAGTAGGTTCACTTTCAGTGACTGACACTTCAGCTGGCCTTATGAGCGGGGCAGCTGTATTTTTGACCAACGAAGGACTTGGCGCGAGTTTTTGGTATCCAGGAGGAAGTAGCAACGGTGCAATCGGTTGATCTTCCAAAACTCTCTTTGCTTCGTCTAAAAAGGGACAACGGCGAAGGGTGTGATTTCCTTCACATAGTTCGCAGGGGAATCTCATTCCCCTTCGTCGTCTGGGACCTTCACTTTCGCTGGTCGACGGTAAGCATTCAACCTGGTTGTCAGAGGTTGACGCTTCCGGATTGTGCAAACGAGGGGACCAGTCCCTTAGTATCCGGGGAATACTGGGACAATCACTGTGGAAGTGGTCTCCTCTACATATGACACATGGCGATTTGGGCCCGGTCCGTGCTGTGTGTGGATTTTTGTTAGATACCTTTTGCTTGCCCCCAGGCGCCTTCGGCTCCTTCTGCTTCTTTTCTTTCTTCTTCTTTTCCTTCTTCTTCTCTATGGGAGCTCTGCTTTTGGCGGCTCGACCCTTCGAAGAGGAAGGATCAGAGGAAGATCCATAAGAAGTGGAAGGCTGGAGGGTAGCTCTAGACTGGTCTAACTGTTGACTCAACTGTTCAGGAACCGTGGCGGTCTGAACTACAACGGTTGAGAATAGCCAAACTGGCAGGCCAATTGTCAGTCCTGGAAGCGACAATGTGGCCATGTGGGGCGCACCAACTTCTCCCCAAGAGGAGAAAGGGCTAGGGGTCCCATGCTGTGGAATCCCTTGGTTGGTGTGTTCCATGTTCTCAACCTTAAGATCAACGTAGGAATTAGGGGTGATTATGTTCCGCTTAGAATGAATTTTATATGACGACGCTTTTTAAGACACAACTTGCTTTTTCACTTTTTAAGAGTCGAGAAAAAGCTAAAGATGACTCTAGTCTCCTTCGATGTATTAACGAGCCCGAAGTGACAAATGCTCGGATGGACTTTTTCAGTTATAGAGTTTGAAAAAGGCCAAAAGAAACTACTCTGGAGTTCTAGGCAGAGGGTGTGCCAAACCTTTCGCGAAACCACAGAATACGTTTTACGGTACGAGTGGTCGATCTTCGTGAATGCTGTGTTCACTGCATCGCGATCAGTAGGGCGGCCGACACGGCTTCCTATGGATAAAGGCTTTGTTCCTATAGGGGTCCCCCAATATACGCGACGGTACGCGGGGGCACAAGTCCGTATTAGTGCTATCGTCCCTCAGGAGGAATCACCCACCTTCGTAGAGATCGACAGTGACTATGTTTAAAGACGCCGGTTCACGTCTCTACCTAGACCTCTACTGTGTTTCGTTATGTTTCAAAGCGTTGTTAGATAAATTCAGTTCTTTTTAGGTTGATCTTGCTTAGCAGTTTGCCTTTATGGATCACCACGTGATGTATGATACAACTCCTAAATGCAGTCTAAGAATGATAAGCAAGCTTTTTCAATTCTTTCAACTTATGAAAACCTTAACTACTAAAGGAAAAGAAAGACATCATCTTTTCAAACAGATCATAGAGCACACACTGATGCCCTTTTCCTAAATCGACATGCAAACTGTCAAAATGCACATGCACAATGCAAGTATTTCTTTTCTTCTTCCTTAATGTTGATGTATTACAAAAAGAAAGCTGTTGTATAATTTCGAATTCAATTTCAAGCGAAAGAAAACAAGTTTTGTCCAATAATCAAAAGAACACCTTAAGATTCACTCGTTTCAACACAAGAAATACTGAAATTCGAACCATATAACGAAAGCAAATGCTCAAGCAGCTATGAACAACAATAAACTAGCTCTTAGAATCACAACGACACTTTCTCATAGGTCTAGATCCAAGAGGTCATAGCAAGACTAGTTCACTTTCGCTATGGGAAACTGTGAATGACAGCAAGAAATACAATAAGAACAATCACGGTTTCTTCATACAACTGAGGCGGAATGAAGGCAAAGAGAAGTGGTTTCAGCTGGGTATACAGGTTGACAACAGGCTGCAAAAACAATACTGAAAACTGGGCAACAGACAGTGGGGAATCCCAGTTGCACAAGGCAAAACTGGATCAGCGCAGGTGCTGCACTGTCAATCTGACATGCAGCGCAGGTAGCCCCTTCGGGACCTGCGTTGCAGTGCAGGTAGCCTTTGTTGCAGCTGCACTGAAGAGACAACTCTCGTCTCTCTCAGATTCCGGGTCACAGTTTGCTCAAAAATCAATGGTTTTTGGCCAAATCAGAGGCTATCAGTCAAGTATACACTAGAGGATGATTAAAGGAAGATGAACACTATCACAAAGAGCTAAAAAGAGTCCTTGTGGATCAGCTCTTCAAATCATAAACATGCCCAGCACTGGGCTAGAGTAGCTGCCCTCTACTTTGCATTCGAAGGACTCGAATGCAGTTCGATTCGGTACTCCTTTGTTTAAGAAATGAATAGCAAGAAACACAAGCTACCAACAAGACACGATCCCCAGTGGAGTCGCCAGTCTGTTGTGGGGGAAAGTATCCAACTCGGAATGACCCTAACCCACTCTAAGGGTGACAGTTCCTTAGCAACAGCTGAAAGCAAAGCTATCTAAAGTTTCTTCTTTATGACATGCAAGAGATAAAAGGGAGAGATCCACTTACCGATGTCTTGCGCAAATGGTCGATCCAATCTCCTTTGTTTGTCGCTTGCTCCCAGCTCCAAGTCTTTTCACGGGCCCAGCTACACGAGATCCTGCAAATAAGACAAGAAAAGGAAACTACAAGAAGCATGCATTCATAATCGATTCAAGGATTAGCATAAATCAAAGACGCAAGTAAGACAATACACCATTGAAACACATGCGAATAGAAGAACCTCAAATGCTTTATTGATATATGGAAGTAAGGTTCAGGCGGTGATACAACCATGAGAGGTCCAATCCAGCATCACCTTCCCGACGGAGAGAAATCTCTTCTTCACCTCCCTCAAGCAATCACCCAATACTCTCGACTGTAAACCAACATCAATTCTTTGCACCGAATTCCGCCCTCTAGATCCCATGGGATGAGATCCTTATATAGAGTTTTCGAATGAAGATAAGTCAGCTTGATGTGTGACTTGTTGTCCTCTTCAACTCCAGTTGTTCTTCAGTTCTTCACTCGGAGTTTTTGTCTTCCACTTGGAGTTTTAGAAGCTCTTAACTCATCATTAGGCGAATCTTTTGATCAAGTGTCTTTTTGGAAGCTTCCTGGGCACTGGCACATTGAGAAAAAGATTCCTCCACATGTCAAAGTACGCCCAGCGCAGGTAGCCTTTGTTGCACTTGCAATGCAGCGCAGGTACACCATAAAGCTCTTGACATTCAGCGCAGATGCTTAGTGGAGCAGCTGCTTTGATCCAAAATTGACCTGTTTTTGAGTGTTTTTCAGTGGAGAACTGATTTGCAGTGATGTGGTTTGCTGACCTTGTTCCTCTAAGGGTAAGAACAACATGTTTAGGGACTTTGGATCCCTTAGATTATTGACATTTCATGCTCTATGCTGTAAGGCACAAAAATGTCTATAACAGGCCTCTCAATTCGAATTAGAATTTACTCTCATTACATGCATGGTGTCATCAATGATGGGTAGTGTGTGGTACATTGACATTGGAGCTTCATTCCACATGACTAGTGACAAGGAGTTGTTCAATGACCTGGAGGAGAAAGATCTCCAGATGCATATCGCGATGGGTGAAGATGGGAGTTATAGTGCTACTAGATTGGGCACGATTATGTTTTAGAGGGAGAAGGGTGACCCTCTCACCTTGAGGGATGTTTTGTATGTGCCCAAGTTGAAGAAGAACTTAGTATCAGTCACCATGCTTGAGGATAGAGGCTACGATGTGATTTTCCCAAAAGGAAAGGCGTTCCTTTGACACATAGCCATAGGTCAAGTAAAAAAGAGAGGGATTTGAGTTAAGAATATCTATAAGTTGGAGGTGGAGGATTTTGCTGCTTTGAGCATGAAAGTAGAGAAGGTGCAAAGCTGGGATGTTGGCGAGTTGTGGCCTAGGTGATTGGGCCACTTGCATCATGGGGTTTTGAAAATCATGACACATATCTCTACTGATCTTCCCAAAGGTACGCTAGAGCAAGTTGATACATGCAAGGTGTGTACTTTGGGAAAATACACCAAGGCTTCCTTTCATGAAAAAGACAGTCGAGCAGAGGCAATTCTAGAGAGATTCTATCCAGATGTGTGTGGACCATTCTTGACAACATCCATGGAAAAACATAGGTATTATGTTATATTTGTTGATGAATCTTCTCATAAATGTTGGATATTTTCATGCGGAAGAAGGATCAAACTTTCACAAACTTTTGTGAATTTAAAGCATTGTTCGAGAAAGAATCTGGAAAGAAGGTTAAAGCTCTAAGGAGTGATAATGGTGGTGAGTATGTCTCAAATGAGTTTAAGAACTTCTGTGCAAACGAGAGTTGATGACACCCCATAACCCACAACAGAATGGGGTGGCCAAGAGGAAGAACAAAAGCATTGTAGGGGAAACATGAGCGATGTTGCATGATCAGGGCCTACCACTACACTTGTGGGCTAAGGCATGAAACAAAACGGTTTATTTGCAGAACCATAGCCCGCATCAGATTCTTGGGATGAAGACACCAGAGGAGGCTTATTCTGGTAAGAGACCAGATGTTGGTCACTTCAAGATTTTTGGGTCATCGGTATATTTCCATGTGACCAAAGATGCATGGAAGAAGCTTGAGCTGAAAATAGAGTTAGGGATATTTGTGGGGTACACTGATACACCTCACAACTATCAGGTGTACTTGCTGACCAACAGGATGACAGTGGTTCACAGGGATGTCAAATTCGATGAGGAGAAGGCCATGCAAGTTTCCCTTGAGAGGGATCTTGAGCTACATGCAGTTGAGGAGGTTTTATCTCCTATGGTTGAGGAGCCTTAGATTGACGTGGAGAAGCCACATGCAGAGGTTCTGAGAGTGGAGACATCGACTCAGGTAGAGTCTTCTAGAGATGGGAGAAAGTGCACCAGAGAGGTTGACAGGTTATCGCATGATGCACGGGAAAATGTGGAATCACCCACATCTTAGCGCAGGCAGAGGAGGTCACTTGAGAGGTAATTTGGATACATGGCTCTTATAAGAGAATGTGTTGAGATAGAGCCATCATCCTTTGAGTAGGTAGTGCAACAACTGATTTGGGTTGATGCCATGGTGGATCAGTATAACTCCATAGTTCATAACAGTGTTTGGGATGTGGTCTGGAGACTAGAGGACAAGTTAGTGGTGAGCTCCTGATGGCTTTACAAGGTAAAGCAAGCAGCAGATGGTAGTGTGGAGAAGCATAAGGCCAGGTTTGTGGCCTGTGTATTTTCACAGGTAGAGGGGATTGACAATGATGAGACCTTTTCTCTTGTTGCAAGGTACTCATCAATCAGATCTATATTGGCACTATTGACATATATGGGTTGGAAGATACATTACATGGATGTAATGACAACCTTCCTTAATGGAATGATTGAGGAAGAGGTGTACATAGAGCAACTTGAAGTTTTTGAGACCTTCAACTGTGAGTCGCATGTGTGCCGGCTCAAGAGGGCATTGTATGGGCTGAAGAAAGCACCCCATGCTTGGTACACCAGGATCGATAGCTACTTCATTAGGTTGGGCTTCACCAAGAGTGAAGTGGATGCAAACCTATACCACATAGTGGTGGAAGTTAAATTGTTGATCATTGTGTTATATGTTGACGATTTGATTGTGACAGGTGATGATCAATTGATTAATTCTTGCAAGGAGGACCTTGCAAGAGAGTTTGAGATGAAGGACATGTGGCTCATGCATTACTTTCTAGGCATGGAAGTATGGCAGGGTGATGGGAAAATGTTTGTGTCTCAGGGCAAGTATGCCAACGAGATACTCAGGAGGTTCCACATGGAGAGCAACAAACCCATGGAGACTCCTCTAGTAGGTAACTGGAGGAAGGAGGATGCTACTTAATGGGAAGTAGTGGAAGCTACTATTTACAGGCAACTTGTGGGTTCACTCATGTATTTGGTGAACACACGATCGAATATGTGCTTTGTAGGTAACTAGCTTAGTCAAGTGATGGTTAGGCCTACCAATCTATATTGGAAGGCGACAAAGCATGTGTTGAGAAACCTCAAGGTCACTATTCAATATGGATTATGGTACAGACATATAGAGGGAGTGAAAATTCAAGGCTTCACCGATGCATATTGGGTAGGGAGTCCATCCGAGAAGAAGAGTACATCATGAGGGATCTTCAGTATTGGGTCAGTGACAATTTCTTGGTACAACAGGAAACAAATATCGGTTGCACTCAGTTCAGCAAAGGCAGATTGCATGGCTGCAAGTCAGGTAGCATGTGAGGTCATCTGGATGAGGAAGATTATGGTTGGTTTGTTTGGTCAACATATGGATCCAACTGTGATTTACTGCGCTAATCAAAGTTGTATCAAACTCTGAAAATCTAGTTTTTCATGATTGGTCCAAGCATATTGATATCCCATATCATCATCTTCTAGATTGTGTATTGAGGCGGATTATGTTGTTGGAGTACATTCTCACGGAGGAGCAAAATGTTGACATTTTGACAAAGGCATTTTCAAGATGTAAATTCAAGTTTCATAAAGATAGGATCGGGGTATGTGATAATCCCTTTCTTGTTGATAGGGAGTGTTGAGAAATGGAAACAAGAAATTCCAGTTTAATTTGTCCTTGAATTAAATTGGGATTTAAAATCGAATTTTATTCTCATAGAAACTTATAAATAGTTAATTAAGTTTAATTAACTTAATTATCTTAGGAATTCTAAGTTGGAAGTATTTATGTAGTCATGTATATGTTCTCCCTAAATTTTAGGGGTCCAGGATGCGTTTATTTGAGTTTTAATTAGATAACCTAGTTTGACTGAGTTATAGATAGTTAAACTAGTTATAACGGTTTGTGGAACTAGTAGAGGTCTAGTAGTGAGTTGGTGCACTAGTGCATCCTCAGTGCTACTCCAACTAACTGAAGATTCCCTCACGAGAAGCTCATGCATGTCAGTTCAGGAAAAAACCTAGTTGAGACTAGAGTGCAGGGACAATGTACTATCAATTGTCGAATGATCCGAGTTGTAAAAATCATGCATGCAATCAGAATAGGACCTAGTTTTGGATTACACAATTATGGAAGAAGGAATTCACAATTAAATATGGGTTATTCCTCACAGGAATTGGGCAAGGAAATAGGGGCTCAACAGGTAGCAGAAATTGGCTAAATGTTAGTCAGTGTAGGCTTGTGAGGCAGAGAGTTAATCTGTTAGGCCCCTATAATACTAGTGTAACCCCTTATTGTTATTAGTACAACCCCCTTATTATATTCTTGTACCCATGTAGTCCCCATATTGTTATTATTGTGCCCCATAGAAGCCCACTATTATTATTGTTGTACTCTTACATTATTATTGTTATGTCGGCTCTAATTATATTATGACCCCTTAGACTCCTATATATAGAAAGGAGGCCTTGTCATTTGTATCATATAAGAATTGTTCATTTGTGTAATGTAAAGGAGGTTTCCCCCTCGAAGAGGCTTATTTCTAAGGTGTTCATCTATCTTTTCTATCTTTTTGTGAGCTGGTTTCATAACATTTGGTATTAGAGCTGTGGATTCTAGGGGTTCACTGCTCCAAACAGGTCATCGTGGCATTTTCGCTATAAATTTTTTGCTACGAAGTTTCAGAATCTAAAAAAAAACCCATTTGAGAAGAAAGCGGTTTGAACCTCGTGTCCAAATTTCAGATCTTTTCTCGTTATATCTTGAGAGATATAATCTGAGACATTTAGGGTTTCTGCAGGCTCCCAAATTACATCCTGAACAGGTGACCTAGGGAAAATCATCATAACTTTCTCTCTGAGCATCAAATTGAAATTTCGTAGGAAGTTGCATAAAGAGGACTTCCTTTAGTTTTCTGTATATCAGTTTAAGATACTAAGGTCAAAACAATTAGACGTGGTACATCGTACAAGTTCGATCTTCTGAACTAGTCTATAATCAGGTCATCGTGGGAGATTTGTCATAACTCTTTCTTGGATAATCAAATTCTGATCAGACTTGTGGGGTTAGAAAGAGAACTCATAGAGATACCATAGAAAGAGATTTCAGAACTTGGAGATCTGAAATTACAGAGTTACAGTCGTTTCAAGATCAAACTCCTAAAATCAAGAAAAAGCGAGATGAGGAAGTTTGATGGCAAGGATCCGGTAAATTGGATACTACAGATGGAGAAATATTTTGATCTACATGGTGTACCATTGTTACAAAAGGTATGTGTTGCATCTTCATATTTAGAACAAGATCAATGTTTATGGTATAAAGGGCTTTGTTCTTGTAAACAACTTGTTACGTGGTCAATTTTCACGAAGGAAATGATAGCACATTATGAGGATACAAAGAGCAACACCTTCTTTAGAGAAACACCACAACAATTGGAAGAAAAAAGAGAAAAAGGGATTTGTTACAAAGTGGAAAGCAAAATTATGGCAACAAGGAAGTCTACCCCTCACAACTATAAATATGGAAGTGTTGTTTCTCCTAGCCTTCCACAACCTATAAGGGTTACACCACAACAATTGGAAGAAAAAAGAGAAAAAGGGCTTTGTTACAATTGTGATAACAAATACATTAAAGGTCATAAGTGTGTTGAGAAGAAATTATTCTACATTGATCGTGGAGAGGAGGAAGAAAAGGATCAAGAAATGTCAAAAGAAGAGGATATACACCAGGAACCAACCCTAGAGAAAGAAGAAATGAATCTGACCATATCTTGTAAAGCATTGGCAAGAATTACCACTCCTCAAACTCTCAAGTTATAAGGACATATCAAGAAGAAAAAGGTTCAAGAAGTGAAAGATCACATTGAGAAAGAATAAATGAATCCAACCATATCTTGTAATGCATTGTCCGGAATTACCACTTCTCAAACTATCAAGATAGAAGGACATATCAAGAAGAAAATAGTTCAAGAAGTGAAAGATCACATTGAGAATCAAGAAATGAATCTGACCATATCTTGTAAAGCATTGGAAGAAGTTACCACTCCTCAAACTTGCAATATAGAAGGACATATCAAGAAGAGAAAGGTTCAAGTGGTGAAAGATCACATCGCGCATCAACAACAAGCTCTCCAACTTTTAAAGGATAACACCACTTTGGTGTAGAATCAAATGAAACAACAGGTAGATCAACATCGTAGTGAAAAAAGTTGTGATGTAGGTGATTGGGTATTCTTACGACTACATCTCAAGCAAGCTATTTATGAGAAGTAAATGTTAGCAATACTACATGCACTTAAGAAACAACTACCTTACCTAATGGGAAAACACTTCAAGGTCAAACGGATCATGATAGTCTTAAATACTTTTTAGAACAAATACTATCTTTAGAAGAACCGAAAAAATGGGTCGCAAATATGTTGGGTTATGACTTTGACATCATCTACAGAAAAGGGAAGAAATTTTTTGTTGCAGATGCACTCTCAAGAAAGGATGAGGATGTGGAAGCATTGTTTTGTGTTATTTCTATTATCCAACCAGATTAGATAAATGAAGCAAGGGATGAATGGAAGAAGGACGAAGAAGTGTGGCCACTCATTCAAAAGTTGCAGAAGATCCCAATTCAAACAATATTGCTAGAACTTGAAGAGGAAGGAAGAATCATATTGGAAGTTGGAGCAGTCACAGAAAGAAGAACCCGACAACTACGAAATCGATCAATTTTAGAGTATCTCATAAAGTGGAAGAACTTACTCGCTGAAGATTCCACATGGGAGGACAAGAATTTTATATAGAAGCATCAAGAACTACTCAAGTGTTGAGGACAACACTTTTTGAAGGAGAGGGGCATGTTAAGCCCATATAATACTAGTGTAACCCCTTATTGTTATTAGTACAACCCCCTTATTATATTGTTGTACCCATGTAGTTCCCATATTGTTATTATTTTGCCCTATAGAAGCCCACTATTGTTATTATTGTACTCTTACATTATTATTGTTATGTCAGCTCTGATTATATTATGACCCCTTAGACTTCTATATATAGAAAGGAGGTCTTGTCATTTGTATCATATAAGAATTGTTCATTTGTGTAATGTAAAGGAGGTTTCCCCCTCTAAGAGGCTTATTTCTAAGGCGTTCATCTATCTTTTCTATCTTTTTGTCAGCTGGTTTCATAACATGAACATACTTGTGCGGATTTGTTCTTGTGAGAACAAGCTTTGTATTATCACTCAGATTTCTGACTAATGTAATAGATATTTGGGGTTTTGAGTAGTGGATTTCCCCATAGAAACAATTGTGTTATGTGTATTTTATTATCTTGCTCTTGTCGATTATTGTTTTCATCGATTATTGGTTTCCGCTGTTTAAATAGTAGATTAGATTCTTGTATTGTGTTTTAGTACATTACATGAGCTATGAATCTATAGGAAAATCTACATTAAAAGTCCTAACACCAATATTTTCAAAAACACCCTTGGAATCATTGATGAATGGAACATTCATACTAGTATTGGCTATGGAATCTAGCATGCAATTAGCAATATGATCTATCATTACCAATTTTTCTTCACGAGGAAACTAGAGGAATTTAAAGACTAAACACATTACTACCATCATCGTGTAAAAAAAACTATTCTCTAAAAAAATATTATAATCTAAAGGAGCATAAACTACTTTAACTTCAATTGAAACAGTCTTTCCTCCTAACTCAACAAAAAAGACCACAATGAATCTATGAAGCTTAAAAGTATGACCATCAAATGGCTTCAATGGGGTGGTTGACTAAACAAGCTTTAGGGAACCTATGGTCTCCAAAAAGACAAAGACATGATGCAGGTGGAGGTTTATTCATCTACAACACATCTAAAGATGTTTTTCCCTATGAAGATACTTGGATTTGGAAAGTAATTTAGTAGGCTAGCTATAGTCAAGGTGAAATGTAATTAGACAAGTGTCTGAGGAATCAAATATATCAATTATGGTTCACAATGGTTAAGTTACATAGGGAATATCTAAAGGACCCCAAGGGAGACATACCAAATGGTGCTTGGGGAAAATCCTCAACAATACTCTAATTGTGAGTAGCTCAAGCATTTGGGTTATGTGTAAACCTTTGTAAGACACCTTTGGGGAGGTGAAACATTGTATAAATAGATGACTTCTCTATCTATAGAGAGTCACTTGGCTAGGATGAAGATGAATCCTTATCAATAGGAAAAACATTTAAAATCACATAATTACAAGTTTTCATATGAATATTTTCTTGCTCATATAGGTAAACTACCATTCATGATGTTTCTCCCTTATAGGGGATTTCCCTATGTGGCTCCTTGAAGAGGTGGAGGGTTTCTCATCACTATTTGTTGCTATCATGGGAGAAAAGGATTCATTAGGATTGTGGGTTGTTATTGGGCTTCTTGATGAGCTATGTAGTGATGAATCTCATCCCCCTAAGGACACTAATGAGTAAGATGGTCTCCAATACAATATTGCAAGGAAACTTCATCTTGCTTTTCTACTTAGTACCTCTCATGTTAGCATTTTGATTAGGGGTAGTATTTTTACCAAGAGTATAATTTTGTTTTCTTTTAGGTTGTTGGACATTCTTTAGATTTGTTGATCAGATTGAATAAAAGTAGGAGGGTTGAGTAGGGGTGAAGGAATTTTGTGATGCTAGCATAATTGTAGGAAGATTAGAAGATATGGTTATCTGACATTTTTGAACTACCAATTGGCTAGTAGAAGCATGAGAAACAAAACAAATCACATAATCAACATGCATTTTTAGGGTAGATTTCAGAGAATCTATTGGTAGTCAAGGAGCATGAGATATCAACTCATACAAAGTGCTAAGCCGAGAATAAATTTGATCTAGTTGTCAAGCACATAAAATAATTTTTTATTTCATAAAGGCTCTTGACATAGCAACATCCTTTGCAACATTCAACAACAAAGACTTAACAAACCAAGATGATAGAAATTGATTTAAACTTTTAGCTCCAATGAGCCTACACCAACTTCTCCATTCATGGAGATGATTATAAATATGAGTGGTAATGCATAGACACTGAGATTTCAATTCAATTTCATAATAAATAAGAAGTTGGAAACGGGTCAGGAAATCCATTATTGTAGATGAAAGTTCATGAAATGAAGCACCTAGTAATTAGTTTCACCACTTAGTTATGCTCCTAGACAAGGTGTGCTAGAAAAAAGACGTAATCTAACACTATAATCCACCAAGAAGTTGGATGAACATCATAGGTGGAATGTCATGTATGAGTAGAAGGATCCTCTCTAAGATTTCTATCAAAATTTAGTGTATATGATGGAAATTTCATAGGTATAACTGACCATGAGGGCTGATTCTTGATGGGGTTGTTAGCTAATTAGGATAAGTCTGGTAAGTTCAAGGTAGCCAAAAATGGAAATTTGTGTTGCCAAATGAATTATGGTTAATGAATGATTTATCTTATGGTAAAATAAAAGTCATAGACCCCACCACAACACTACCCCCAAACACAGTAGTAGTATTGGTTGTAGGGCCAACCCCATAATCAAGGTTCCAAACAAAAGGAAAACCCACATTAGGTGCAGTCAAACTACCTATGTGTATACCAAAAATAGGTGGAATTTCTATATTAGCATTGAAACTAAGGATTTTTTCTCCACTAAAAATGAATCTAGATACAATTACTTGTGCAATGACAATGAGAATACTAAATATAGGTAAAGTAGTGGAAGGAAGAGATTGACCAATGATATCCCCCAAATAGAAACACTTCATGTCCAAGACATAGAAATGGGAGTAATTATCCAATTAAGTAGTGGTATGGAGGTGCCAATAATGACTCCTCTAAATAAAGTGGGGTAAGTAGGAATATGTTCTCCTAGACTAGATGACCCACTAACACTTGTCATCATGTGAGAACTACTAAAAAAGGAAATAGGATTACCAAAAGTAGGTTCAATTACTTTTATAAATAAAGGGTCCAAAATCTCGGTCAACTGAGGGTTGAAACTAACTAGAATATATTCAACAATGACTTCAATCTCTAAGTATTCAACCTCCTTTAAATATGTTGTGTGAGTCTCCACAAATTTGTGTGTGTCATCTGGCTTGGATAATTGCAAACTTGGTGGCTGGGATATTCACACTATTTCTAAAGGAACCTTCATTACCTATGAGAGTGGAAAGTGGGACATTTGTCCACCTCAAGAGATGTATTTCAATAAAAAATCCAACTGAGGACAACTAAGTACAAGTCAACATAGAAAAACCCTAAAAAATATAAAATCTCTACAAAACAAGAAACTAGAAGTCAAAGGGGCATTCTAAAAACCATCCCAGGTTTATCAAGGCTCAAGACCAATTGGTCTGAGAAACATTTATGGTAATCATCATGCAACAATCACCCAAGGTGCAGGTACCACTATGAAAATATCCACTCTCTAGGGGATTTGAAATAATGATTATGTGTCTATGTTAGGAATCACCAATACTTCTCACTTGTACTAACCTAAATGATACCCTAGGAAAGGAAATTGAGTCTACTATTGCACAATCAATAGCCAAGGAGAACAAACATGAGTAAAGTCTATGCATATGAGTAGGGAATATAGACTAAGTCTTTAACTTGAAGTTCTAGAGAAAAGTAGTGTCACCTTGAGGACTTTCCACTTCAATCTAGAGCCTCTATACACATGATAACGTGCCAAACAAGTGAAGAGGTGATACCTACTCTACTTTCTTAGCTTTAATATAGTGTTTGACACATGTTTTAAACATGATTTATCGATAAGTTCCCCTTGCTACTAATGGATTTGTATCTCTTTATTCAATTCCTAGTTCATTATGTGGATTTTGTCTAAATCTAAGCATATGAAAATTGTAGAGGATACACTTCAAAGTTTATATCTATTTGTACAAACTTCCAATAAATTTAAAGACCCTTTAGAACTAAGTTGACCTATTAAATCATATTTTGTATGGACCTATCCCTAGTTAACTATATTTTCAAAATGAAAAAAACATTTCTTAGTATTCTGGGGTGGTGAGAAATTAGGGTATAAAGTATTTGTGGTCAACCCACACACATAATAATTTTGAATGTTGGGTCGATGTTGCATTTTCCCTATTTGGTCATCCCAAAATATGCCTTTAAGTTCTCCCCACCTTGTCAAGTTTTCTTATCCATCCAAGTTGCATTTATGGACCCCTCTATGTGGTCCTCAACATATGATGTCCTTGTTGTTTACCAACATTTTGCATATTTATGAGTGGAGCTATCCACCAGGACATTCCATGGTAGGGTCAAAATTCTTTGGGCATATCTTCTTTTATTGTAGGAGAGAAAAAGTGAGTTGGAACTAAACCATCATTGTTTGTGGCCAACTCTTCTCAAGATCTCTTATTTAAAATTGATCCATTACTATCCATTACTACTTATGTCCCACTCTCTAGATGTATTTTTAATTTAAAACCAAACTTGTGGCATCTCTTGAAAGTAGAGATTTGTTTCACATTTAGAGAAATGTATAATGCTTTCATTTCAAATGTTGATAAATTAATTGAGATTTATCTTGTGAAGATACATTTTTTAATTTAATTATCTACAATCTATTTTCATAGAAATACGTTCGAGTGAACAATAGTTACTTGATAAGTGAGACACCATGTTTGTGAAAATTCCAATATTGATTTCTATTACAACAACTGGTATTATTTATCATAACTGATAAATTAATTACTCATTTTATTGCTACGACAAAATCAAAATAAACACACTGCAACCTTCATAAATAAAACTCTAGAAAATAAATAGCGTTGGAAACTGAGAAATGATAGCATACACACATAAAATATGAGATAATTATTTTTGGACAAATGTCCCTAGAAAAACCCAACTTGGGAAAACTGGTGTAGTAGTGAGGGCTTTTATTATTATGAAGCAGCGAAAATATGAGTACAATATGGATGCCTGAAACTGGAAATCCACAACAAGAAAATTTGGGCAAAATGATTGAAGGGAATTATCCTTTCTCCATAAGAAATCTTGACACAACCAGGTTACAAAGAACTCTACCTTCATCAGCCTGTACGCTGCAGTATGTAGTCTCTATGATGTGAATCCTCTAATTGGTCTCTGACAAAGTCATTCTGCCTTCTGTTACTAAGGAAATCATCTCTCCGACCCTATGGAACCTTTGCCCGACTATTTGAAACGAGAATGAATTTTCTCCCCAGCAAATCAAATTTCCCTCTCTGAAGCAACTATACCTTCCTCTACGATGTGTCACTAGGAAAACTTGGCCCTCTTGCTGTTGCCTCTCTGGATCTGGAAAAAATTCTACTAGATCAACGTCCCTGCCACCTTCTCACTACTTTGATCTCTGACTCTCCTATAACTGATTGTTGCTACTCAGGAAATCGGTCTGCCAAGGAAATCAAACTGCTCAAGTGTTTTCTCCATCACCACATTGATATCTTCTTATAATCCACTGTTGGAGCACCAACAACCAAGTTTAAAACTTAATCAATGGATATGATAATCTCTGGATTGATCCGTGTGAGTTTCTAGATGATTCTAACCATATCTCAATTAATACTGATTAATTAACCATATTCCCTAAGTTTAGAGTTAGGAAATATTTTAAAAATGGTTAACAATCTAATTGAGACACTTCTAGGCAGAATTTCCATAAATTATTTCTAGGTTTTGAAGATCTTATGTATTCTAGAATTTCCACCAAATGTCGTGGTTAAAACACATATAATGCTACAAAAACTAACACTTCCTCTTAGCGATGAATTTGTTCTAGTGTTGCACACCCTTCCACAACACTCTATCTTTGTATCACTTCTGTCACACTGATGATGTCTGAAAAGAAACTCTGCTGGAAATGATTGCCCTGCTCCCTCACTCACAGTGCTACTCCCTCAGTCATAGTGCTGCTCCCTCAGTCATAGTGTTTCTTCCTTAGTCATTGCGTTGATTCCTTAGTCACTGTGTTATTCCCTCAATCATCGTCCATCAATCAATATGCAAATTTTATGCTATGATCAGTGCTGCTACTGATACTGCCTCTGCATTGCAACTCTCCCTCATTTGTTGCTACTACAACTGCAACATCTACAACTAAAAAGAATCCAAAATAAATAAAATGTGTTCAGTATTATGAAACTATCTCCCGAGTCTCTGACTGCTACTATCATCTACACTGTCACTAACGAAATTGTGTTGCTTTCAACTCTGCACTGGGACACCTTCTCTGTTGTCAACATTATAGTGCGGTCTCCATTGGTACTAGTTTGCAACTATCACTCTAGTACTGACTACATCAACTGTCACTGATCCATCCTGCTACTGAATATTGTGGGTCCCCGTAGCTATGTAATGATCCATGAGTTGGACTCTTCAAGGGCCCTACCCAATCTCTGTAGTTCTCTAGGACTATAATACCAAATCTCCCCACCTCACTCCTAGAGGCATAGCTTCTAACATCATGAAGCCTTCCTCCAACCTAGAGGACAACCTATCGATATCTGTTGAAGCTGCCTCTTGGTCCTGCTTCTCCTCCTTGTCCTTCTTTCTGAGAGGACATTGGGTACTGTAGTGAGCAAGCTCACCACACCTAAAGCATTTTACCTCTGACAGGTCCTTCTTCTTCTTTCTGTGCTACCCCTGCCCCTGACTGGTACTCTTTGATACGAGGGCCACATTTTCCTCCTTCACCACCTTCGATCTGGTACTGCTGCTGCCACTAATGGAGCTTTTTAATAGAACTTGTCTCAACTCCTCCTGCAAAAACTCGACCCACATCCTTTCCCACTCTGGTAGCTTATCTCTTCGCAATATTCTCTGGATAAAGACCTTCCAATCCTCTGAGACATTGTTGAGTGCCAATCACACTAGCTCCATGGATTGAGGCACTTCCCCAATAGCTGACAGCTGGACTCGGACCTCTAGAATCCTGGTAAAGAAGGGATTTATGCCTCCCCCTTATGTATCCATATGCATATCAACTTATCCTCAAGAAACATCTTCCGCTGCTAAGAAGTTCCCTGGTATAATATGGAGAGAGCTGTAGAAATTTGGAATAATATGACACTTATTCACAGAGATTATCCCGATTATACACTATTGTGGAATACATGCATAATACATAACCTCCTCTACATTGATCATCAATTTTGCGGAATTAAAAACAAAGAAACATCAATCGCATGAGCACATTAACACAGTATGTAACCCGGGGAAAGCATACAGCTGAAAACCCCACACTATCTATATATTATAATGATTGAGAACATGTAACAATACATAGTACAATACTCCTCACAAGTACTCAATACTATCTCCACCTGTTACACACAAACTAGCTCAGATCTGAATCAATCACAGGTTCAAATCTCCTCCGCTGCTTGCCTGCCTCCACTGCGCAATCCTGCATGAGAATGAATGAGTGTGGCTGATCCAAACTCATATTTCCTTGGCTAAACCACACAATCCTCATTGGCAATACTGAATCCATTGATTGTGCAAGATCTCATGCACAACTATAGTCACAATTAATAGCAATCTCAACCTCTAACACCTGTCTCCACTGAACTATCCATGCATTGAGTTAGCTGATGTATTCTTTAGCTGCTTTATGAGTTAATAATTAGTGAATTAATTTAACAATTAATTCACATCACTCATCACTAGTGTATTCTTCAGTTAGACTAAATACAACTATTTTAACCAAGTCAAACTGAACACAACTCCATCAACTCCTCAATCAACTCCACCAAACTCAACCACTTGAGTTCTAACTGAAGTCCACCATGCAATAGCTCAACTGACCCATAAGAAAATCGTATTTCCTTCTGACAGATGCATGTGCCACATTTGTAGCTCAAACTGAAGTGCTCTAAGAGGATAAAATAATGTTTATAGTCCAAATATTATTATGAGCTAATAATATTCGACTGTTCTATTTTTAGCATAGCAGTATAAAAATAGAATCCGCCCATATGTCTAGAAATAGAAGTCCATCTATTTTTACCAACATGACCAATCATCCACAAATAGCATCCTGCAACTCATAGAACATGATCCATATGTCTAAAAATAGACATAGTCTAAAAATAGACATAGTCTAAAAATAGACTTTGCGCCAAAAATAGCCTGCGAGCCCACTTAGTGAAGGCGACTTCTTTCCACTAAGCTCCATCATCTTGTTGCATTCTCAACACTCCCTCTCAACAAGATATGGATTATCAGCAACCCCTATCCTGCCTTGGTGGTATTCGAATTTGCTCCTAGTGAGCGCCTTCATCAAGATATCAACATCCTGATCCTCCGTTGGAATGTATGAAAGTAACATGATTCTCCGCTACACACAATCTCTAATATGATGGTACCTGATGTCAATGTGCTTGGATCTATCATGAAATACTGGATTAGCCGAGAGTTTAATGCAACTCTGGTTATCACAATAAATCACTATAGGCTCCAAGTATGAACCGAACAACCCAACCAGGATCTTCCTCATCCATATAGCCTCACATGCCGCCAAACTTGCTGCCATATACTCAGCCTCTGCTGAACTGAGTGCCATAGATATCTACTTCCTGCTGTATCAAGAAACTACTGTCAACCCGATACTGAAGACCCCTCCAGATGTGCTCTTTTTGTCCGTTGGGCTCCCTGCCCAATTTGCATCCGTGAAGCCACATAGCTTCACCTCATCCTCCTATTTGTACCACAATCCATATCCCGATGTGCCTCTGAGATAACGAAATACATGCTTGCCTGCATTCCAGAAGAGCTTGGTTGGCTTAACCATAGCTTGTGAAAGCTGGTTAATAGCATAGCATATATCGGGTCGTGTATTGACCAGATACATAAGCGACCCCACCAACTGTCGATAAACAATGGCATCCACTACTTCTGCTGAAGTAGCATCCTCCTTCCTCCAACCTCCAGGAAGAGGAGTGTCAACAGGCTTGCAGCCATGCATGTTGAACTTCTCCAGTGTCTCCCGAGAATACTTACCCTGAGAAACAAATAGTCCATCACTGCGCTGCCAAATTTCCAATCCCAGGAAATAATGAAAGAGGCCCAAGTCCTTCATCTCAAACTCCTTATCAAGATCATCCTTGCATGAAAGTATCAACAACTCATCACCTATTAGAATCAAATCATCTACATAAAGTACAATGATAAGCAACTTACCCTCCACCACAATCTGGTATAGGTTTGGATCCGCCTCACTCTTGGAGAATCCAAGTTCGGTGAAATAATTGTCTATCATGTGTACCAAGCATGTGGTGCTTGTTTCAACCCATACAATGCTCTCTTGAGCCTGCACATGCGACTCGCTGCTGAAGATCTCAAAACCTTCGGGCTGCTCTATGTACACCTCCTCCTCAATGACTTTGTTGAGGAACACAGTCTTCACATCCATCTGATGAATGTGCCACCCCATCTGCGCTGAGAGAGCAAGAATCGTCCGTATGGAAGAATACCTTGCGACAGGTGCAAAGGTATCCTCATAATCGATCCCCTCTATCTATGAGAAGCCTTGGGAAACAAATCTTTCCTTGTACTTCTCCACACTCCCGTTAGCTGCCTTCTTCACTTTGTAGATCCATCTCAAACCCACCACTGATTTCTCCTCTGGTCTTGGGACAATCTCCCATGCACTGTTTCTGACAATCGAATCATACTCTTCCACCATGGCATCTACCCATGCGGGATCCTCCAAATCTTCCTCGAAAGAGGATGGCTCAGTCACGACAAATTTGCTCACAAGAGCCATGTATCTAGTGTACGGATCAGGTGACTATCTCCATCTGCGCTGTGCTATAGGTGGTCCTACAACCTTCTCTGCATCTTGAGCCAGTCGCTCAGCTTCTGTAGTGCGCTTTCGCCCTCTGATGGTTGGCGCCGCATGAGTGGTCTCTTCCACTCCATGAACTTCATCTTGTGGCTGATCCACATCCTGAAGCTCATCCTTAGGAACTAATAGCTCCTCATCTGCATGCAAGTGTGGCTCCCTCTCAAGCGAACACTTCATGGATTTCTCCTCCTGAAATTTGATATCCTGTCGCACAATAGTCTTGCGACTGTCTGGAAAATACACACGATAGTTGTGGGGCGTATCAGTGTACCCCACAAATATCCCAACCTCTGCGGTTGGATCCAGCTTCTTCCTGGCATCCTTCGTCACATGCATGTAAACATTAGAACCAAAAATCCTCAAATGAGAAATATCAGGCCTCTTACCAGAATAAGCCTCCTCGGGTGTACTCATGCCAAGTATCCTGCGAGGAAGTGAAGGGGTAGGCCCTGATCATGCAACATCGCTCATACAACACCCACGATCGTTCTGTTCTTCCGCTCTGCAACCCCGTTCTGCTGTGGGTTATGGGGAGCTATGAGCTCTCTTCGAATCCCTCCTGCACTACAGAAATACTTGAACTCGCCAGAGATGACTTCGCCACCATTGTCGCTCCTTGTTGGGCCTCAAAATAGTCCCTATTTTCACTCCATTATTCACCAATATCTTCACATTTTACCTTCATGTCACCTCCATTCCACCTCCATATAATTACATTTACCTCATTTTTGGGTTATAATAATGATTTTCCAAAGTTTATTAATTCTTAACATTTTTAAGTGGATTTATGGCTAAACTTTAGAAAAGAAGATGCTTATACTTATACCTAACAATTAGAATGAGTTTGTTGACATGTGTAGGCACAAAGGAAGCTTCCAGGGCATCTTTATGTGGCCTTGAATGATCAAATTCGAATTTGATAAGATAAACCTCATGGAGAAGATCATGGACCTCATGGAGGAAATCATGGAGGATAGGGTTATGTGTCTAGATGGTTGAGAAATGTATGGAACTAAAAGAGAGATTAGTGGATCATCATTATGAGTTTGTTATCTCATCTCATTGTATAAATAGGAGTACCTCCTCCATTCCAAAGGGAGGACTCTTGGAGCATTGTATCCAACGTATGATGGAATAGAATAAAGCTTCATTTTACATATATTTTCATTATGTAGTTTTAGATATAAGTTTTACATATATTTCCATTATGTAGTTTTAGATACAAGTTGCCTTAATGTAGTATATGGAATAGCTTGTCACTTTGTTCTTAGGAGAATTGAGCTCACTCTAGAAGGATCAAAGGAACATGTTATTTCATATTAGATCTTATTTCATTTAATTGCTTAGATGTTTGATGTTTGAGGATTTTTTTATGATTGATGAATGAGTTTTAAATTAGAATCTTATCAGCACATGAGAGAACAACCAAGGGTCTAAGTTAGGCTCTCTCTCTATTTGATTTGCATGATAATTGAAATTCATTCTTTTGCTTTTATGTTTCAAGTATCATATGAGGAGATAACCAAGAGTCTAAGTTAGGCTCTCTCTCCATTGATTTATATGGTAATTGAAATTCATTCTTTTGTGCTTTTATGTTTCAAGTCATTTCATTTCTTATGCTTATGAATGAATCTTAGTTTAGTTTGGATTAGTACATGAGAGGACAATCAAGAGACTAAGTTAGTCTCTCTCTCTACTTGAATCTGAACAATAATAAGTTCATTCTCTTGTCTTCATTTCAAGATTTTAGTTTCATGTAATCAATGATTTCTCTATGATACTGTAGGGAAGAACAACTAGGACCTCCTTAGTTAGGAGCCTCTTCCCATGCATATTATATTGAATCGTAAATAATTTAGCTAGACATAGAGTTAGTTGCCTACTCCTGCATATATTTTGCTGGCATCATCACAAGCTTACGAGTTTCCCTGGTCGATAATTTAATGCAACAATTTAAGCCCAATAAATTGCCCAACATTTTGGCGCCGTTTCCGGGGATGGTGCTAAGGGATTAGGCATTAGGAATTTAATTCAATACTAGTATTTTTCTTTAGAAAAAATAATTTGTGAAACCAGGCAGCAGGCTCTTCACAAAGAAAGTTCAAGTTTGAGTTTTCCGATGTTTTAGTGTTCAGCTAGTTTTAAATTTCGTCTTTTCAAAAAAAACCCCCCTGCATAATTAAAAACGAATCAAGTGATTAGTATGCTCTCTTCCTGCGCTTCGTGCGATCAGGAAGATCAGAAAGTCTATTGATTTTGTTCAAATAAACATACTCTTGCTGGAGAACTAATTTGCAAAAAGACAATAAAGAATTTTGTGAATGAAAAAAAAACATCTTTAAATTTTTAGATGAATTATTATTATTATTATTTTTTTTTAATTTTAGATTTAAAAAAAATAAAAAAAAATTAGTTTTTAATTTTAGATTTCAAAAAAAAAAAAAAAAAAAATTCCACAAAATAATAATAATATATGTATCATATATACACATATTATTATTAAAAAAAATAAAAATAAATAAAAATAAAAAAACTAACCATTTTTTTGTTTTTGTTTTTAGATATTTAAAAAAAACACTAACCATTTTTTTTGTTTTTTAGATATTTAAAAAAAAATTGCAAAACATTAAAAAAAACAACATTAAAAAAAAAAAAAAATCATCTTAAAAAAATTCATTTTAATAACTAACCATTTTTTTTTGATAGGATTACCATTTTTAGTTTTCAAAGATAGGATTAATTCCATGTTTTTTTTAGACTTATTAAAAAAAAAAATGAAAAATATAATCCAACCAACGACCTGGTGCGCAAGGGCAAACAATAGCCGGGAGCAACAATGGCGAGATGGTTGTCAATCGCAGCATTCACGTTGTCATTGGCGGTGCCTTCGACTTCATCAATTTACTGCGAGGAAGACGATTGCTATGATCTCCTTGGTTTGACCCAGTCGGCCACCTCTGTGGAAATCAAGAAGGCCTACTACAAGCTATCGTTGAAATACCATCCTGACAAGAATCTTGATCCTGCAGCGAGGCCGCTTTTTGTGAAAATAGCGAATGCTTATGAGATTTTGAAGGATGATGCCACTAGGGAGCAATATGATTATGCTATTGCCCATCCAGAAGAGGTCTTCTATAACACTGCTTGCTATTATCAGGCCTACTATGGTTACAAAATAGACCTTCGAGCAGTTTTGGTTGGGCTTCTTCTTATTTTATCAGCATTCCAGTACTTGAATCATTGGACCAGGCATCAACAGATAATAAGTATGGTTAAAAAGACACCACCATCGGATGGTGGAAAACTGTAGCGCCAGCTCCCAAAGACCCCATTCTCGGAGTCACCGAAGCCTTTTTAGCAGATACAGATCCTCGCAAGGTCAATGTTGGCGTGGGCGCGTATCGCAATGATCAAGGGAAGCCAGTGGTTCTTCAATGTGTGCTCAAGGCTGAGAGGTGTATTATGGGCAAAGAAAACATGGAATATCTACCCATGGGAGGAAGTGTGAAGATGGTTGACGATTATATCAAACTTGCATATGGAGAAAATGCAGATGTCTTGAAAGATAAGCATGTTGCAGCTGTCCAAGCTCTATCTGGCACTGGCGCTTGCCGTCTTTTTGCAGAGTTCCAGAAACGGTTTCGACCTGAGTCTCAGATTTACATACCGGTCCCTACCTGGGCCAATCACCACAATATCTGGAGAGATGCCCATGTACCGCAGAGAACTTTCCATTATTACCATCCAGAGACTAAGGGTTTAGACTTCGCATCTCTCATGGATGATGTGAAGAATGGCGACGTTTACAGCTTGGGCATCGTGTTGCTGGAGCTCGTATCCGGGCGGCGGTGCGTGGACCTCTCAGCTCCAGCAGAAGACTGCTATCTTCCTGCCACGATCATTCGGAGGTTTCAGGAGGGGAAATTAATGGAAATCGTGGTCCTCGTTTGGTAGATGGAGTGCGAGAAGAGGATGAAGCCAGAAAAGTTGTGATGGTGGAGTTGTGATGGTGGCACTTTGGTGCATACAAGAAGATCCTGCCATGAGACCAGCGTTCCAGCGTTCCAACGGTTTCTGCATCGGCCTTGCAGTATCCTATGACCACCGACCCCTCCAACAAATCTTAAAGAAATCCTCCCAGGCGTCAGGAAGGGTTTTGAATTATTGTTACTCCGTTCGACCGAGCATTCGGCATTCCCAACAAAAAAACTGCAGAGCGCCGGCAATAGGAGCATCGAACAACAACTACCTCAGTGCGGATTCGAGAGATTCGGATCAAGGAGATTGGATCAAGGAGATATAGATTGGGTTTGATTCGAGAGATATGGATCAAGGAGATTGCCCACTATTTTTGCTTATGGTTTACGGTTTGTTGTTTTGTTTTTATAGTTTATTTATTTTTTATTTACAACTTAAAAAAAAAAACAAAAATCTAAAAATCAATACATTGGCCGCCATTTTTGCTTACGGTTTACGGTTTGTTGTTTTGTTTTTAAAGTTTATTTATTTTTTATTTACAACTTAAAAAAAAAAAAAAATCTAAAAAAATCAACATAAATAATAAATTAAAAAAATGTTTTTAATTTGTTATTTAAAACAAAACAAAAAAAATAACGAATATTGTGTGTATTGATTAGATTTTTTTTTTATAACTAAAAAAAATAACATAAATAATAAATTTAAAACAATGGTTTTTAATTTGTTATTTAAATAAAAATAAAAAAAAATTGTGTGTTGTTTTTTTTTTATTTAAATAAAAATAAAAAAATATTTTGTGTTTTGATTTATTTAATATTTTGGATAATAAAAAAAATCAAAACAACACAAAATAATTTTTATTTTTATTTTTAACTTAAAAAAAAGATTTTCTTATTTTTATTTTATTTAAAAAAAAAAAACTAATTTCATTTTAGTGATAGTTTATTTTTAGGTTTTCATAAATAAAATTTTGTTGATTTTACAATTTTAAAAAATTCAACTTAAATAATAAATTAAAAACATTTATGTTTTTAATTTATTGTTTAACGAAAAATCTAAATAAATAAATAAAATCAACATTAAAAAAAATACGTTTTCATTTATTTTAATATATATTTTTTTAAATTTGTTGTTTAAAAAAAATAAAATAAAAAAATAATTAATTAAAAAAAACAAAAAATAAAAACAAAACAAAAAAACAAAAATTCACAAAATTCACACAGATTTGAAAATAAAAAAATGGAATACTTGGAAACAAATTTAAAAAAAATCGATTTATCAAACATTGGAGGATTCTTGTTTCGATAGCTTTAAGTTGGCATTCACTCATCACATCTTTCTGTTCTATGCTTTATGATGCACTAATATGCAGGACAGAATTGCCAAGCACATGAGTTATCTAACACAAAGAGGGAGTATTATTTCTCATGGTTGTTTTTAAGAATGGATTGAAATTGATATCATGAATTGAGTTACTTTCAACACTTTGATTTTTCTTAAAGCTGTTTTATTTGGTATGAAATTTTTGCATAAGAATCATGAAGAAAATGCGCAATTCTTCTTGAACAAACTTATGTTTTCTTTCTGCCAAGTTTTTTTTACAGGTTACAGGATAACAAAGTGATCATTAAGGAGATTGAGTGTGACGACAATTAGTCTTCCAAAGACTAAATTCATGAAAAATTCTGAAGACTAATCCATCTCCACAACCACTACCTTGCACTTCCCTTTCTGAAAAAGATTTTGAATTTATCAATTGTAAGCATGACATTTCCATATCCATTTTTCACAGCAAGAGTTCTTTTTCTTACATCCATCCATTTTCCTTGTCATTACCATTCCCCTTCATTTCCGCCAATAAAACCCTGCTTGAGTCAAAGTCCTAGAGTCTAAAGTACAATTGAAAAAACACCTAGAGGCTTGCATGCCTTAATGGCAAGTACTCTTGCCAATGAACAATGGGAGTACATTAATATCCCTTGTTCGTTGGATCTTGTAGGTGACTCGACTACGAAAAATTTATTCGTACCTACAAAGATGTGTTAGGCATCCTGACTCCCATTGGAATCAATGGTGGGACCTCTTGTGTTGGCTAGGGGAATTCATTAACGGCCACTAAGTCAACAACTTCTTGCTATGTTCGACATCGACACATTTAATCACATAGTACGATTTGTGCCATCGAGCGTTGAAGACTTGAAGACCCATATTTTGTAGCAGATGAAGCCAATTCCTTTTCATTGTTTTTCAGTTTCTCATCACTTGAGGATAAGTCAATCAATAAGGCAAGGAGGGAAATGCAACTTATATATTTTGTATACTTCCAAGCCTTATAGATTTTCAGCCATATTTAGCAGACTCATCGGATTCATCATCCAGCAGCAGAGGATCCAGCAGCAGATACAACTTTTAGCCATGTTCAGCAGACTCCTCGATTCATCATCTAGTAGCAGAGGAATCCAGCAGCCAATACGACAATACAGATCCATCTTTCATCCACAACTTGATGAAGAAGCTTCAACGCAGAATTGTGGCAGCTGAACATGCATGATTCATCCACCATTTTCCCAACCAAGTAAAGAAGACTACGAACAACAATTTTTGTAGCCACACGTGCACGACTCTCATTTACTTTTGGAAGGGTAAGTTAAGGTATGATATTTTGTAACTTTTAACCATTAAATTCCTTGAAAAGTTAGAATAATAATTTTTGGAAAAACTTCACTTCCTTTTCCCTTCCTTTCCCCATTTCACATAACTGCCCAAACCATCCGTTTAAGGGGAAGGATACATTTACATACATACTTTGTCACATTCATATAACATCCACATTCATATATCACATTCTAAACCCCACTTACCTTCAAGCTATATTCACTATTACATGAGCATACAAATGGCTTTGTCAAAAGTATTTAAAAGTTAATTGGATGCCAACAGAATCATGGTTGTTACACAAGAACCAACCATGATGCATTCCAACAAACATACTCTGCAATAAAAATCACATTGTCAATATGCAAAGATCATACATTGAATGCAACAAACAAAAGATGGTTGAAACACAAGAACCAACCAAGTTGTAGTTCATCAAAATAACGCTTTGCAAAAGTTAAGTAAATGATATCATGCAGAGTTTAAGCCAAAGCTCAAGTACCAAGAAGTAATGTAATAGATTGCATGAGGACATGCAATACCTTGAGTTTTGGCGAGATGTTGGGCCTCAAAATAGTCCCTATTTTCACTCCATTATTCACCAATATCTTCACATTTTACCTTCATGTCACCTCCATTCCACCTCCATATCATTACATTTACCTCATTTTTGGGTTATAACAATGCTTTTCCAAAGTTTATTAATTCTTAACATTTTTAAGTGGATTTATGGCTAAACTTTAGAAAATAAGATGCTTATACTTATACCTAACAATTATAATGAGTTTGTTGACATGTGTAGGCACAAAGGAAGCTTCTAGGGCATCTTTATGTGGCCTTGAATGATCAAATTCGAATTTGATAAGATAAACCTCATGGAGAAGATCATGGACCTCATGGAGGAAATCATGGAGGATAGGGTTATGTGTCTAGATGGTTGAGAAATGTATGGAACTAAAAGAGAGATTAGTGGATCATCATTATGAGTTTGTTATCTCATCTCATTGTATAAATAGGAGTACCTCCTCCATTCCAAAGGGAGGACTCTTGGAGCATTGTATCCAACTTATGATGGAATAGAATAAAGCTTCATTTTACATATATTTTCATTATGTAGTTTTAGATATAAGTTTTACATATATTTCCATTATGTAGTTTTAGATACAAGTTGCCTTAATGTAGTATATGGAATAGCTTGTCACTTTGTTCTTAGGAGAATTGAGCTCACTCTAGAAGGATCAAAGGAACATGTTATTTCATATTAGATCTTATTTCATTTAATTGCTTAGATGTTTGATGTTTGAGGATTTGTTTGTGATTGATGAATGAGTTTTAAATTAGAATCTTATCAGCACATGAGAGAACAACCAAGGGTCTAAGTTAGGCTCTCTCTCTATTTGATTTGCATGATAATTGAAATTCATTCTTTTGCTTTTATGTTTCAAGTATCATATGAGGAGATAACCAAGAGTCTAAGTTAGGCTCTCTCTCCATTGATTTATATGGTAATTGAAATTCATTTTTTTGTGCTTTTATGTTTCAAGTCATTTCATTTCTTATGCTTATGAATGAATCTTAGTTTAGTTTGGATTAGTACATGAGAGGACAATCAAGAGACTAAGTTAGTCTCTCTCTCTACTTGAATCTGAACAATAATTAAGTTCATTCTCTTGTCTTCATTTCAAGATTTTAGTTTCATGTAATCAATGATTTCTCTATGATACTGTAGGGAAGAACAACCAGGACCTCCTTAGTTAGGAGCCTCTTCCCATGCATATTATATTGAATCGTAAATAATTTAGCTAGACATAGAGTTAGTTGCCTACTCCTGCATATATTTTGCTGGCATCATCACAAGCTTACGAGTTTCCCTGGTCGATAATTTAATGCAGCAATTTAAGCCCAATAAATTGCCCAACACTCCTAAGAGCCTTCACCTTCTTCCTCGACTCCTTCTCGACCAATGCTTTGAACTCACAGAACTTTGAGTATGTCTCGCTCTTCTTTTGCATGAAGAAGATCCAAAACTTTCGAGAGAAATCATCATCAAAGATCACATAGTACCTGTGCAATTCTGTCGAAGCTACTGAGAAAGGTCCACACACGTCTGTGTGAATTCTCTCAAGGATCGTCGTGGCATGACTATCCTTCTCGTGAAAGGTGGCTTTCACAAATTTTCCCAAAGTACACCCCTTGCACTGATCTGATTGCGCAAGAGTGCCTTTAGGAAGCCCAATAGTTATCTGCTGCAATATCTTCAAGGCTCCATGGTGAAGGTGACCCAATCTCCTGTGCCACAGCTCGCCATCATCCCAGCTCACCAATCCTTCTACCTTGCATGCCATTTCTGCGCAGCCATCTACATGCAACTGATAAAGGTTCCTAACTCGAACCCCTATCTTCTGAGTTTCTCCAGTTGTCTTACTGCGCAGGAAAGCCTTTCTCTCGCTGAAAACAACATCATATCCCTTGTCTTCTAACATCGCCACAAAGATAAGATTCTTCTTCAATCCTGGAACATGCATCACTTCCTTCAATATGAAGGTTTTACCAGACTCCCTCTCAAAGGAAATGGTACCGATACCGGTCGCATTGTATCTACCATCATCGCCCATCTCGATGTGCACTCCAAGAACTTTCTCCTCCAGATCAGAAAACAAATCTTGATCTCCTGTCATGTGAAAAGACGCACCACTGTCCAAGAACCATACCGATCCCATCACACTTGATACCAAGCATGCGATCAATGAAAAATCAAGCTCAAACTGCGAGGCTAAGGCCTTTCCTGTTGCAGATCCAACAACTTGCTTATTTTTCTTCTTTTGCGGACAATTTGTGGCATAGTGTCCGTGCCGGTGACAGTGAAAGCACTTCACCTTGGACATGTCCTGCTTCATGCCTTTCGCACTAGAATGAGAAGCTTTCTTTTTCTTCCCATTCTTTGCTTTGGTAGCCAAAGCACAGTTTTCTTCATCAGGTGCCTTTGATGAAGATCCATCCCTGGTATTCCGCCTGATCTCCTTCTGCACAAGATTTGACCAAAGTCTCTCCCATCCTGGCAATTTCTCTCGACCATTGACAGAGTCCTGATAGGAATGCCAACTCTTCGGAAGACCAAGGAGAGCCAAGCTCACCAAGTCCTCATCATCGACAGTCACCCCCACACTTCCCAGCTCATCCCTGCACTGAGTGAACTTCGTGAGATACTTGGGCATACTGTCTCCTTTCTCACACTTAATGTTTCTGAGTTTATCCTTGAGTGCCAACTTCCTCTAGTCGCTCTTGCTTTGGAATAAATCTATCAATGCTTTCCACATCAAGTATGGAGAAGCCTTTCCATGCAGGCTGGATACAATGTGATCCTTCACGCCCTCCAACAGAATCCTTCGACACTTTGCTCTCTTCTTTTGCTAAGCCTCAACTTGCGCAGTATCAGTAGGCTTTTGGACCTCAGCCTCTATGAACTCCTTCAGCACATTATCATCTAACACCGCCTCCATCCTGTCTTTCCATGCAATATAATTCAAGCTGCCCTCATTAGCATACTCCAATCGCAATCTGTTGAAAGACATTTCAATTTTGACACCAAGAAAACACTGCTGTAGATTCGAATTCCATCAGCTCAAAACTCAACCGCTTCTGATCTAAAATTCGCGAGAACAAAGTATTTCTCGTACAGAGATTGATTGTATGGGATTTTACCAGATATCTCACCTTCCAAAGGAAGGATGAATCCAGAGGCTACCTGGCCCGATTACAGACTCTGCCTGAAGAAATAAAATGTAAACACTTTCTGAATAATAGATTTGATGATCAACTCTGCTCTGATACCATGTAGAAATTTTGAATAATATGACACTTATTCACAGAGATTATCCCGATTATACACTATTGCGGAATACATGCATAATACATAACCTCCTCTACGTTGATCATCAATTTTGCGGAATTAAAAACAATGAAACATCAATCGCATGCACACATTAATACAGTATGTAACCCGGGGAAAGCATACAACTGAAAACCCCACACTATCTGTATATTATAATGATTGAGAACATGTAACAAGACATATTACAATACTCCTCACAAGTACTCAATACTATCTCCACCTGTTACACACAAACTAGCTCAGATCTGAATCAATCACAGGTTCAAATCTCCTCCGCTGCTCGCCTGCCTCCACTGTGCAATCCTGCATGAGAATGAATGAGTGTGGCTGATCCAAAATCGTATTTCCTTGGCTGAACCATGCAATCCTCATTGGCAATACTCAATCCATTGATTGTGCAAGATCTCATGCACAACTATAGTCACAACTGATAGCAATCTCAATCTCTAACACCTATCTCCACTGAATTGTCCATGCATTGAGTTAACTGATGTATTCTTTAGTTGCTTTATGAGTTAATAATTAGTGAATTAATTTAACAATTAATTCACATCACTCATCACTAGTGTATTCTGCAATTAGACTAAATACAACTAGTTTAACCAAGTCCAACTGAACACAACTCCATCAACTCCTCAATCAACTCCACCAAACTCAACCACTTGAGTTCTAATTGAAGTCCACCATGCAATAGCTCAAATGACCCATAAGAAAAGCATATTTCCTTCTGACAGCTGCATGCGCCACATCTGTAGCTCAAATTGAAGTGCTCCAAGAGGATAAGGTAATGTTTATAGTCCAAATATTATTATGAGCTAATAATATTCGACTATTCTATTTTTAGCTTGGCAGTCTAAAAATAGAATCTGCTCATATGTCTAAAAATAGAAGTCCATCTATTTTTACCAACATGACCAATCATCCACAAATAGCATCCTGCAACTCATAGACCATGATCCATATGTCTAAAAATAGACTTTGCGCCAAAAATAGCCTGCGGGCCCACTTAGTGAAGGCGACTTCTTTCCACTAAGCTCCATCATCTTGTTTCATTCTCAACAAGAGAATACCACATCTATTTGGAAGTATCTTTGCTAGCTTTATGTGAGACTGTATGATCCCTGACTCCATCCAAGATCAACCGCTTCGCCCGCGCCATCTCCTTATTATATTATTTCTACTGATCTTCATTCTGGGGAACTGCCACTACATTATCAATGTAGGATTTCATTCCATATTCATCTATAGGGAAGGACATCTAGCCTTCCATATGACATAGTTGGAAGATCCATCCAACCTATCTTGATCTCTAATTCCTATAGTGGCCATCTCTAAAAATTTCAGATACACCCTCTTTCCTTGTGCTCGACTGCTACTCTGCTACTTTGACTCCCTTCTAGAATGCATGATCTTGTAAGTTGCTACTGCCAATTTACAGTTGCAAACTCGAACTTCCAAGAATTGAAGTTCCCCGAGGATTTTTCCTTCTTCTTATGTGTGCTCTTTTCTCTCTTCCACCAGATGATGGTTCCGCTCTTGCTAACTGCTGCAAAAAACTTTGTGTCAGCCATAAATCTTCCCATGAAAAAATCTGAGCTGCTCCTTCTACCTCTGGAATCACTCGATCTAGAAAATCAAAATTTTCTGCCTCTTTGCTAAGAAAAAGAAAACTTCCTCAATCAGTTCGGCTTGTCTGGAAAAGGACTGCATTGCTCCTAAGAATTTCAACTTGCTGCTCTTACTGAACAACGAAATTCCTTCTTTCGCCTTTGAGGTCCCGAATGATCACTGCGCTTTGATACCATGTGAAAATTCCAATATGGAATCACATTGTAGCAACTGGTATTATTTCTCCTAACTGATAAATTAAATACTTAGTTTATTACTACAACAACATCGAAATAAACACATTGCAACCTTCAAAAACAAAATTGTGGAAAATAAATAGAGTTGGAACTAAGAAATTCTAGAGCACACACATAAAATATGAGACAATTATTTTTGGACAAATGTGCCTGGAAAACCCACTTGGGAAAACCGTTGCAACCGTGAGGGTTTGTATTATTATGTAGCAGTGGAAATATGAGTACAATTTGGATGCCTGAAATTGGAAATCCACAACAGGAAAACCTGGGTAAAATTATTGAAGGGAATTACCCTTCCTCCACAAGCAATCCTAACACAACCCTCCTATAGAGAACTCGACCTTCTGAAGCTCTACATCAACCTCTGCGCTGCACTACACAATCTCTATGATGTCAAGCCTCTGATAATTTGGTGTTTGAAGAATTCGTTCTACCTTCTGCTATTGAGGAAATCATCTATTTGTCCCTCTGGAACCTCTGACCGACCACTGGAACTAAGAACAATTTTTTTCCCTAGCAAATTGAACTGCCCTCTCTGAAGCAATTGCGTAGTCCTTTGCACTGTCTCACTCGGAAAACTAGGCCCTCTTGCCGCTTCCTCTTTGGATCTAGCAAAAATTCCTATGGATCAATTTCCTTGCCCCTCACTCATTGCTTCGATCTTTGGCTCTCTTCAACAACTGACTGGTGCTACTCAGGAAATCGATATGCCAAGGAAATAAAACTACTCAAGTGTTTTCTCCATCACCACATCGATATCTTCTTATAATACACTGTTGCAGTACCAACAACTAAGATTAAAACTTAATCAATGGCTAGGATCATCTCTGGATCGATTCGTGTGAGTTTCTAGATGCTTCTCACCTTATCTCAATTAATATTGATTAATTAACCATATTCCCTTAGTTTAGAATTAGGAAATATTTTAAAAATATGTTAATAATCTAATTGAGACACTTTTAGGTGGAATTTCCAGAAACGATTTCTGGGGTTGGGAGATCTCATGTTTTATATGCTCTCCACCAAATTTCGTGGCTACAACACATACTATGCTACAAAAACTAACAATGTCTAAGAAGTAAGGCATTGAGAACAATCTTATCTAAGCAACCATTACATCTCAAAATCCTAGACTAGTATTAATTACACCATTATGTAATTAATTGACATGCTTAAGATAGATGTGATTTGCGTAAGTATATTTTATGTGATGTCTAAGATGAAATCCCACGTGCGCATCTAGATAAGAATATCCCTTACATCCTCTTGCCAATATCCAATGAGGTAAAACCTCAAGAGCCTATAGTGGTTCGGGCCCTTGTTGCTACATTAACCTCTTAAGGCTTCATGAACTATAATAATGAAGGTCCTCCACTTTTTTTAAGAAACAAGGGTTCTTTATGCAAATATATGTGATTATATCATGAGAATATTTCTTACATTAAAATGGTGCAACTATTATATACATGCTTGGTTGCATGAAATAATTGAAAGGGGAATTTTTTGCAGGGGTAGTCTACCTATTCTATGGTTTCAACTTCCTAGCGATCTTTGTAAAACCTTGTTCATCCTTATTTTTACCTTGCCTTCTTGTTACTATCTATTCTAGTCCCTTATCCATTTATCCACTATCATCCTATGTCCATAGTGGAGTAGGCATCCTACATCAATATTAATGTGGTGAGATAATGTGAGATGGAAGCATATTCATGATGTATGAGTTCAAACTACTCACAAGCACACCATGCATCCCATATTTTATTGTATTTGATTCCCATAGCGACCTCTTCCCCTCATTCCATGATTTTAAATGTTGTGAGATCATAGGACCATCTATGGGATATTCATTATGAACAAACATGTTATACATATCATAGGTTAGCCACACAATTCCATTTATTTCCCTTGAATGACTATAACCAAGCAAGGGTAGACACTGATTTTTTGTCACATATTATTCCATCAAATCTTAAATGATGTTTATTATTAAAAATATTTAGTAATTCCTTCCTAGCCTAAGAACCACAATTGATCAAATACATCAAGGTGACCATAGTGATCCCTACTCTTAGAGGGTTTGCAAGTATGCATTTCCCTATGGATACAAAACTTGTGTATTTAGCACACATAAATCAAGCAAGGGAAGACACAGAACTTGTGAATACATGTTTACAAACACCTATAATTGTCAAATCTAAAATAACCTTACCTTCTCTTATGCTTATCTTTTATGATTAAAAGTATGACATATTCCTTACTAAAAGGAATTTTCTTTCACATTTTTCATAAAAATTATCTTGAGTTTTTGGATTCACATATTGTTTTTGTGAGAAGCATATCGTAGGAAACCTGTTGTTACAAGTCATTTTGTCACATCCAATCAAATGGCCTGGAAACAAGATCAATCAACATCCAATGAAACTTTGCACTCATCCCCTGCAAATCCTATAACATATTCTCTCCAAAAAGTCCAAGAATTCTAGGTTTAACAACTTAAAAATCTCATTTTTGGACCCATCACACTTTCCCTTTGAGAAACGTGCGTTGTTACATGTTGTACACTTAGCAATTGAATTAACAAACACATGTTTCCTTTGCTGCAGGTGTGATGGCCTCTAGAATTAGGTAAAAATAAAAATAATTTCAAATCTTCTCTTTTCATAAGTTTCCAAGGTGGTTTTAACCATTTAATTTTTATTGAGATATCAAAATCCTATGCTTGGGGTATTATCTCTTATCCCTAGTGCTTATCCTCCCTCATATGTGGATCTATGTCCTAGATTGATAAATCCAAAGCCACCCTATTTACCCTATAAATTTACTACCTCCCATGGAGTCTGGGTTGGCTTTTGGAGACTCTTAGTTATTCCCTCATGTTTTTGCTTTGTGCTTAAGGATCCATTATCCATCCATGCACTTGAGTTGTGATTGAAGGCCTTCTTTGTGATAAGGGAAGGACATGATAGTTGAGAGACATCTACATGGTCAAGATCTGTAAAGGGTTATAATCTTTCCTACTTTCAATCATACAAAAGTGCTTTGTTTTCCTATACTTATGTTTCATTGATTCATATGTATTAAAATGCCTTTTTGACTCATTGTTTAGAGAGGCTAGTACATGATATTTGTATGTTGTAGTGATCTTGGATGTTTTAGTTGTTTTTTAGGCCCTATTTATAGCATATGGAGTTGGAGTTAAAGCTTGCAAGCAAGGATAAGAGGAGAACTTGCGTTGGACTCCAGGTAGGTCTTCCTACATGTTCTAATTTCTCTATGGAAAGCACTAGTCTTTTTGTCTTATTGTTTCTAGATCGACCACTAGATCTAGGGATTTCACTTCTCTCTGCAGAAGAGAATTATCCGTCAAACACCTGTGAAGCACTTCCTCTTGTTCCAAAATGGTATCTAGCGTAAAATATATTCCACATAAGATTGAGGGTTTTTCAACATAAGACTCAAGGTTGTTACAAAATTATACTCATTAAGAGATCACCATGTCACTTATGGGAATTGAGCTTGAGTTGGAGAGGATAAAACTCTTCATAATCACCTGAACTAGATCCAATTGACTTGGATTTGCATATTTACCCAGCTAATTAATACAATTTATAGATATTATTGAATGCAAATTATACCTAATTACTTACTAATTAATACCACATTAGACATTGTTGGAAAATTCGGAAAACATAAATATAATAATACCTTTTCCATCCCCACAAAACATTAAAATTGAGTTCTTCCTTTTTAAATCTACATTTCCAAAAATACCTAGATATATAATACTTAGGACTCGAGTCCATGGTTCTATGGAAATTGATGCTCAATACTGAGAGTGAAACATTTGTCATTACTATTTTTTAGCATTATTGGCCCAATTGAAATCACCAGCTATATTTGTTCTACTCAAGGTGAATTGACTTTCCCAACTTTATTGTCCAATGTGCAGGTACCATTTAACATCTCATAAATATTGTGTTTTTATTGAGATGAAATATTCCTTATGCTTACTTTGATAGCCCTAGGACCATTGTTGTAATCTCTTTTTCTACAATTATTAAACACATTAGATTGGTCTCCTTTATATGGGACTTCACCTCTCACCATTAAAACTTATCATCTAGAGAAGATATGTTCTCACAATTCTAATATCATATTATAACACTCATAGACACTTTTTTTTTTCCACTGGAAAAATCCGTAATTTTCATTATGATAGAGAAAATTACATATTGTAGATGCAGTAGCATATGTTGTAATCAATGCCGTCCATCGTGATACACCACGCAGGGTGATCTGGCTGATAAAACAAAAATGCTGTTTATATAGACAGTTTAACAGTCTAGTTAATAAAAGGCTGTACATGACCACACAGGGTCCATTATCAATGTGTCCTTCTATATATATTCAAAAAGATTTAACAAAAAATTTTATGCTTTAGATCTTGTCATTAAATCCTTGTAAAATCAGGGACTGTTGTCCCTCTGATATCGCTGGTCTATATATGGCCTGTGGTAATAGCGATATTCCTCAGTCCCTTGCTGTTCCAATATTAACCATTCTCCTCTGGGAAGTAGCGCGGCCTCCTTGGATAATTGATCAGCGCTGCAGTTATATTCCCTGTATATGTGGATACAAGAGATATGGTTAAATGCTGCCTTAAAAGTATGAGTTTCATACAATATGTTGTTGAGTGTGTGAATGTGACATATTGTAGAAAGATTGAACCAGTTTACAACATTCTTTGAATCCCCAAAAATGTTAAGATTTAAACACTGATGTCCCAGAGAGAAATGTAATAAGTGGCGAAGGGTCATGAGTTCCGCAAAATTGTTAGTGCCCGCACCGAGTCCCAGCTTTACTTTGAATATGTGATGTTCATTGATGTGGAGTATGAAGCCACCCCCACAGCCATCTTGATTCGCAGCCCCATTGAAGAAGGCCCAAGGGACAGTTTTGTCAATGATGGGGGGTGGTTGGATGCATCTCTCCCTAGGGGGAGGAGGGTCAGGCAGTTCAAGGTATGAGGAGATAATGCCAGCTTCTGTGCGAGGCCAACACACCGCCATGTTGTCAAAGATGTACCTGTTGCGAACCTTCCATATATGCCAATTGACCACTAATGGGAGGTTCAGTAGTTTTGATCCTAGATGTCTTTGATTCGAATCCTCCCATGCACTCTGTATATCGTCACTAGTCCAAGACCCAACAAAGCCAATAGATGTGGAAATGTTTTGCCAAAGAGAGCGGGTTGCTGTGCATTGTAGGAAGAGGTGAACTGTTGATTCCGATGCCTCTTTGCACAAAATACACCAAGATGGTCCATAAATCGCTCTATGGGTTAGGTGCTCTCCCGTGGGAACTATATCCTTGAGAACACACCAGAAGAAAAGTCTGGTGCGCGGGGGTGCCATGAGCTTCCAAATGTCTCGCCACTAGTGCATTGTCAGATCAAGTTTTTTATGCCAAATGAGGGAACAGTATCCAGGCTTTGGTGAGTATGTACCATTATCTGCCAAACACCACACTAATTCATCAGGCCCCTATTTGATTCGAATATGCGATTCATATAATGCAGAGGTATAATCAAGCCACTCCTGATGCCATTGAGGAGGGAGGCCGAGTTGCATTGCCGACTTCCATGCTTGTGAAAAAATATCTGTGTTCAGTTGATCAACGATGTGTGCAAATACCCTGATATCTCATGCATGTAGGTGCCTGATGAGTTCTCCATTCAGAATGTGTCTTCCCCCACTTCCAATCCATGGATCTTGTCCAATCCTACCCAATGAGCCATCATTGATTCTCCATACCAAATTGTCTCGTATGAGGGGAAGGGAATGGATCAGTGCCTTCCATACTGATGAGCATCCCGCCGCCTGCCATGATGGAATTCTGATATAGTCTAATAAGCTATGAGGCCATATGTATTTATGGAATGTAATTTGTGCCCAGAGATTCTGACTTGTCATCAGTGACCAGCCCATTTTTGCAGCAAGTGCTTGAGCAAAAAGGGGGAGGTCCTTGAGCCCCCATCCACCCCATTTTTTTGGTAGGGCTATCTTTTGCCAGCTAATCCAGGCATATAATCTTTTGTCCTGATTGCCATTCCAGAGGTATCTATTACAGAGTTGTTTTATACGCACTAGAATGTTCCGCGGAATCCATGCAAGTGCCATCCAGAAGACCGGAGTGGCCTCCAGGACTAATTTGATGAGCACCAGTCTGCCTGCCCTTGATAAGTATCTGAAGCTCCATACAAAGAGTCTCTTCTCCAGCTTTGTAACCAGCCAAACCCAATCGACAATTCTATGACATGTAGGTTTTAGCCAGTACCCCAAATATTTGAGGCCTCTATCCAAGGGGTGAATGCTGTAGGGAAAAGCCTGTTAAGCATAATGAGATTCATGTACCAAAGTGCGAGTGTAAGTGATAGTGGATTTTGTATGATTTGCAAGCATACCTGTAGTCGATGAAAAGAGAAGAAGGATCTTAGAGAAAGATCTGGAATCTTGTATGCTGCCATCCAACAGAATGAGTACATCATCCACAAATAGTAGATGAGTGAGAGAGCAATCATCTAAGATCCGTAGACCACTGATATCTCCATTCCTTTTTGCGGAGGCTATGATCCTACTAAGACCTTCCATGACAATCAGGAAGAGAAGAGGAGACAGTGGGCATCCTTGCCTCAGTCCCCTTTCAGAGTGAAAGAAAGGTGAGGCCGAGCCATTGATGAGAATACTGAAGGAAGGAGAAGTAATACAGGCCATAATCCAAGTGATGTATATGTGAGGGAATCCTAGATGGATAAGAAGCATCTTAATATAGAGCCAAATAACACGTTCAAAAGCTTTGGATAAGTCAATCTCGAGAATGATGCTCTTGAGATGCTTGGTCCAGATAGAATGGATGGCTTCTTGAGCTGAACCAATGGCCTCATGAATGTGTCTAGATTCAAGGAAAGCAAATTGTTGAGGGGCAATATGTCTGGAAAGAATCGGTCTGAGGCGGTTGGCAATGGTCTTGGAAATGATCTTATAGAGACAGTTGCACAAGGAGATAGGTCTATAATCATCAAATGAAGATGGGGAGTCGGATTTTGGAATGAGATCTATGAAGGTCGAGTTGATGGCGTGAAAGATGGATCCCAATGTTCTACTCTCCTCCACGACATTCAGAAGATCCTGCCCCAGGATTTCATAAAATTCCAGATAGAATTCAATGGTCCATCCATCCGGGCCTAGACTCTTATCTTTTTTGAACCATTTTAATATACCTTCTAGCTCCCCTGAAGTAACTGGAGCATTTAGCTCTTCTGCATCATCCTCATTCACAAATCTCAAAAAATGTCTCGCTACATTGATAATATTAGGAAGATTTGCTTCACGGGGGCATTTGCAAAGATCTCTGAAATGTGAGATGCCAAGGTGGGCAAGCTTATTAAAAGAGTCAGCCATGTCTCCCTCTGGAGTGGGGAGTTTCCAAATGGTGTTGGACACCTTTCTACCCTTGGCATAGCTGTGAAAGAACTTCGAGTTATCATCCCCTGCTTTTAACCAGATAGCTCTACTCCTCAATCACTGGGATTCTTCGCGCTCCTTTAAAATATTAGCCTTCTTGTTTTCCAATTCTATTAGTCGACCCTTGTCCTCTGCTGTGATGAAACCCAGACCCCGTTCATCGAGTAGTGAGCTCAACTCTGATTCCATATGGGTGAGCTGAGAGGTTTCCCGCGCATTCTTTTCCTTTGCCCAATTAATGGAGAGGTGCTTGATCTCAGAGAGGTTATTACAGAACCCTTTTGCAAGTGATTCTGCTCCATTAATGGGATGAGCAATCCAGTAATCAGAAATCATCTTAATGTATGACGGGTCTCTTAGCCAGGTGTGATTGAAATCGAATGGGGCTTTTGGTTTTTTAAAAGGCCCCTGGATTTCCAGATATATAGGCGCATGATCCGAAATGCCACCCGTGCCCACCCACTGTTTGTAATGGTGCAACCGATGAAAGAGCGAATCTTTCATGATGAATTTTTCAAGTCTACGGGTCAATGATGCATCACCCACTCTCATGTTCCTCCAGGTAGGAAGGAGTTTATGCATGGGGATATCCACAAAGTTTGTCTGCTCTAACAGATTAGTCATATAATCTGTGATAGAGTCGATTTGTGCCGCCGATCCCCATGATTCCCTGTATCCCAATGAAAAATTGAAGTCTCCTCCTATTATAGTCTGCTCCGAATCCATGAGGGAGAGATGTAGGAGTCGTTGCCAAAATTGTTCTCTATGATTACAAGGGGCATATACATTCACGATCTCGAGATTCATGCCCAGATCAGTAGTGAAAATGTCCAGTCCCAAAAAACCTGACCCCCCCAGGTTGCTTCAACTTTTATGGAGCGAGGGTTATATCCAATGGCCAGACCTCCAGATCGACCAACAGCATCGAGGGCTACAAAGGACCACCCAGGGGTCAAGGATTTAAAGGATTGAGAGATTTGATCGGCTGAGCAAAGAGTTTCTTGGAGCAGGATAATATCAATAGGTTCAGTCTCAATGAGCCGCTTCATGGCTAGTTTTTTGGAGGCACTAGCCAAACCTCGGCAATTATACGATAAACACTTCATGGGGGGGCACTGCAAGGGGTATATCCTACTCTAAGGATCCCATCAATGGTGGATTGATGACCAGATACGACCTCAGCCCCTGCTTTCTTAATAGCCTTTGAGAGGTCAGATTTCCTGCCTCTGGTAAGCAGAGGGCCGGCTCGGGAGAAAGAGATACCAAGACCAGACTGGTGGGCCGACAAATCTTTGGAATGAGATCTGGACCGAAGGAAGTAGGGATGAGGGGGAGAGGCCTCAGAGGATGGCCGGGGTGATGAAGATGAGGAGGGAGAGAGCATAGAGGGACCAGTGGAAGCAATAAGGGGAGAGGATGTCATAGTACAGTGAGCCACAAATGTCTGGAGAGAGGCACCTGTATCATTTCTAATTTGATCAATAAAAGAGAGAGGAGGGTTCAGAGGAGTACCTGAGGTAGTAACTGCTTCAGCTGTAGAGCGAGCCTTGGTCATCGGTGGTGAGGAGTGCCTGAGTCCAGGGTCGATCGCTGGTGAGGAAGCCCCCAGAGATGGACCAGTAGGCATGGGCCGCGAGGGGACCGGTGAAGCAGCCCTGCAAGGAGCAGGAGTGTTCTTTGGTGTCACACGGAATAAGTCGATCTTGTGGACAAGATAGACCTTCCTAGAATCTAAAGAAGACCTAATGACAAGCAAACCAACCAGACACTATCTTTCTCTAAATATGCTTTTATAAACAATGGCAAACAAGTGTTTTTAGGGCCTACCTTAGGTCCAACGCAAGCTTGTGGATGCCCTCGCTCCTTCGATCCAAATGAGCTCCTTTGTCGTGAATCTGCAAACACAAACAAGGCAAACAAATTAAATAGCACGTGAAAAGCCAATTGCATAAAACATATTTAACATGAAACTCAAGGAGTCCATGAAACAAATAACATGAGATACTTGTTGAGAAAAATGAGTTTGATTGTATTAATTCAAAAGAAGAAGAACTTTACAACCTTTGCCTTGACGCTATACAAGCTCCTCCCAGGGTCCAGCAAGAAGTCTCCTCTACTTTGACAAGTTTCACTAACTCCCCAATGAAGCCAAAAAGGTATGTGATCTCTCCTCTTAAGCTCAACTAGGAAGTCTTGATTTCACCAGCATTTACCCTAAAAAATGTTCAGCTTCTAACCTCCTTAGCAACCAACCCAATGCTTGTATTTATAGTGCAATGGAGGGAGGTTACTAGGTCCTCCTTCAAAGGGATAAAGCCCTCCTTCAAAGGGATAGCTCCTCTCATCAAGGGATTGGCTCCTTCTCTTTTGGGATGCATGAACCACCTCAGAGCGAACAATCCACGTCAAAATTCCTTCTAGAAACCTCTAGAATTAACCCAAAGTGAGTTTTTAAAGATAAAACTTGCGCCTTTTGACTTTCACAGGGGTCCGCACCTACACCGTTAGGGACAGAGTGGGCAGGTCCGCAGTTTTTGTACACAGAAGGTGCGGGATTGCAGGTGACAGTGAGAGAAAGTGCGGAACCAGAGTTACATTGATTTTTAATGTCTTTCTCTCATTTTCAAAGCTTGACTTGAAGAGCTGAGGTTTGAGACTTGCTTAGGAGGATAGTACAAGTGATAATAGACCCATACTGACTGCAAATAATCATGGTGACGATATTTTTTTGTAATAGATTGCCCCCTAAAGTGTGAAGTCTGTAGTAGATGAGGATTTCTTATCATTTAGGAAGAGTTAAATACTTTATCATTTCGAGGATCATCTTGTGGAGAGCCTGGTTGGAACCTGTAAAAACATTCAATGCAAGATATATATATGAGATCATATCATCGCTGAGGTAGGCATTCCCATACTCAGATTAAAACTGAATTAGAAAACTAACTACTGCTCTGATACAGGAATGATCTTGTAATACATCACAAGTATAGACTCAGGTGGACACAGTATGGACGCAACCATCTGTTTATGAATCGTCCATTATATAATGAATACAAAATTCCTCGTAGCCTGGATTGTGGAAACTAGATCCAGGGTCTTCATTTCTCCTTCCCGAAATAGTACGATTCTATCCATGCGAATGAATGTGTTGATGTCGAACATGGTAGAAACCACTTGATTACCAGTCAATGATGTAAACTGTTAACAAGTGTGAGAGAAACCACCAGTGATGTCAATGGCTCTCAAAGTACCCAGTACAATCCATGAGATGCGAATAAATGTGTTGATGTCGAACATGTCACAGAATCCTTTGATCGAAAGTCAATGATGTAAACTGTTGTCAAAGGCGAGAAACCTGCCATTGAGGCATGCAGATCTCAAGGTACTGATTGTTTCTAGATCATCTTTCTAGATAATGAGCTGATGTCGATAGAAAGCGATCCATCGTAGGCAAACCCACAACACGAAATCATAGATCAAGTTGAAGAAATTTAGTTGCAAGGACTGACTCAGGGATGGTCAAGATGGATGACAGATATTTTGCAGATGAATGGCTTATTGGCAGTGACCTCTTGAACACATAACGACACGACAGATGGCTTGGTGACAATTGACCCAAAGTTAATACCCAGAAACTGGCTGAAGACTTTCAATGTGTTTTGATTAACTATTAGGCAAAGGATTTCCCAACCCAGGTGAATAAAAGTGTCGCGTTCAAGAGTGGTTACAGAGTATGACAAACAGGCTCATTTTTCTCTCTTTTCCCCCACCATTTCTGGCAAGTACCTCTTTATTTTTGACAAGCTTGAGGAGGATAACATTTGCTTGATTATAAGCTCATCCTTCGGATGAGTCCAACGTAGTTTAAATTTGAACCCTAAGAAGGAGTGGTTTGTTCCTGTTTGTAATTGAACAGGTCCTTTACTGTGAAATTTTAACGAGTCTAGTATAGGAGAAACTCGGCGTTTTTCAATTTTAGAGAGTCTGAAAAACTTAAGAAGACTCCAGGGTTGACCTTTTTCGTAAATTTGTGTCTCCCAAGCCCGAAAAAGTATAAAATAATACTTGAGAGAACCGCTTGATCTTTTACAACCAAGGAGTACTTTTCGTCATTAGTGCCTTTGACCCGAAAAAGTAAAAAAGTGATCAATGACACGTCGTTTTATAACCGATATCGAATTTGAAATGACAAAAATCCAACAATCTTTTCATGTTTTTACGGTCGGAAAAGAGCTGTAAGTGGACCGTCTTTTAATTCCGTTTTAACGAGTTTAAAAGAAACACTCGGCAATCTTTTCATGTTTCAGGAGTCGGAAAAGAGCTTAAAGGTGACTCTAAATGTTTTTTTTGTCGAAAATGATAGATTTCGCCTGAATAATTCGTTATCCTGCACAAAAACACAAACATTACTCATACCTGTTTGAAATAGATAAAAATGTTGCAAAAATACCTTTTCAAAGTGAAACATAAACAAATTTGCAATTTATTTACTCAAAAAACTTATAAAAAAGGCCTTTGTCAATTCATTTTTACCGTTTGAGTTTGGGTGAGAAAATAGCGCTTTTGCTCAGAAAACTTCCCGTGAAGATTGCGGAAAATCCAACCGTCGTAATCGAACGCCGTCTTCTCCAGGTAATCCACATCATCCCACTCTTCATTTTTAACCATTTGATTTTTTTTAGTCGTTTATTTCATTTTTGGGAGGGTTTTTAGGCATAAAACCCGCGCGCGGGGGCCCGCAGGTTTACCACTGCTGGCCTGCGGACCTATTGGTCCCAGATGCACAGCTAAATCAAATAAACACACAGCACGCAGTCTACTCATTTAACACGCACGCACTCCAGCAAAACCAGGTAACATCTTCCCGCTCCAGCGCTCCACGTTATGCAGATCACTTACACTCACTCAGCGCCTCCAGGCAACAAAGAAATGACCTCTACTCACAGAACCTTCTCAGCACCAGTGCCTCCATGCCTTAGCACTCCACCTCCAGCAGTGCCGCTCCTCCAACACGCTCTGATACCACTTGTAAGGACTCTGGACACCACATATATCCACAATGGTATGATATTGTCCACTTTGGGCCCGACTTTTTCTCCATTGGGGAAAAGCTCGGGGTCCGCACCTTCCATGTAGACAAAGTGCGGTTCCATGCACTGTGTCTAACCTGGAGGGTGCGGTCCCCGTCGCAAGGGTTTTTAACCCAAAAATTCTCAAAAATGGACCAATCAAAATAATTTCTAGCAATTTAATTTATCCTTATACTTGATGCAGAGAGTACATCATGCTATATTGGCGTGAATGAGAACATGAGGACGTGGATGCTGCCGCATGGAATCATCAGCCTTCACTTGATGCTTTGAGGGCGTGCGGCTTGTACAAATTCTGGGCCATTCCTGGCATGAGGGCTCAGGTGGATTTCTTACAGTGGATGGTTGACAAATGGAGTGTACAGGACCAGTGCTTTTTCATTGTCGGCCACCAGCTCGAAATCGAGCTGGCGGACATATATTTCTTGACTGGTTTGCCTAAGAGAGGCGAAGATTTGACTCTGTTTGGGGCTAGGGCAGGTGGCCAGTCTGTCGATAGCCTCAGGCTAGAGTACTGTAACAGCCAGGATAGAGACAAAGGGATAGACATAAAGACCATATCCTGTCTTGAGCTCATGGTGATTGCGTTCACTATCACTAGACTTTGCGGAGTTGCCGCATTACATATTACCACCGGATCCCAGATGCGTATGGCAGTTGATTGCTTTCGAGGCACCATCTCCAATTGGTGCGATGCCGTGTTGGCCAATGTGAAAGGCCAACTGACCAGGGCCAAGAATGGATGACTAAAGACCTTTGGTTATGGGGCTTTGGTCGTGAGTTTTGGCCTGGAGAGGGTTCCTATGCTGATCCCACATCACCTTACTGTTGGAGCTGGGCTTCCTCGAGAGCCCAAACTGATGCGATGGGTCACAGTTATGGCCCGTCACCCGGACGAGAGGACAGAGGTTGCTCGATTCAAACCTGAGTATTTCCAATGGCTGGAAAACCAGGTATTTTCTATTCATGACTTCCCTTACGCTGGGATAGATTTTTGTGGTGACCCAGACATGGTTCTTCCACCAGGAGAGCAGTGGGAGGAGTCAGGTAAAATCCTTTCCAACATTTTTCTATTTTAATTTTTTTTTGTTATTTTTCCATCGTCTCAAAACTGATAGTAAAAAATTTCAAATGCAGATGTGGGTCCACAGCGACTAGCCGCTCTCCGGCCTTACGAGAGGAAGCAACCAGTTGCACCCGCGCCAGCCCCACAGGAAGAATCAACAGAGGTTTTGGCCGAGTTGGAGGGTCATCTCGAGCACTTGACAGGAGATATTCCTGAGACCACTATAGATGACATTCCTCGTCGACTTCAACGCTATGTGATTGGGGTCCTGGGACCTTTTAGGAGGTTCCTTTGCAAGGTGGCCCGTGCAGTGGTTTCTTATAGAGATCATCACCAGTGATAGGATGATCGCCTATTGTGGGCAAATGTGACATTTTTGTTTTTTGTACTTATCATTTTTGCCGATTATAAGGTGTTTTTCAACCTATGATCGAGGACGATGTATTTTTTGACACACTCCTATATATATATATATCACTATTATCGGCTTATCTTGTAAATCATGTTATGGAATAGTTTTAAATTTACATGTATGATTGTTGCAAATGTCTATTTAACATTTGAGAAGCAATTGCATCTGCTAATGTATTTAAAGATCTTGGAATATGCTGATATTGAATATAATCAAATTCACATTCCAAGAGACGCACTCTCAAAAAAAATCTTAATAACACTGGATTTCTAATGGCATACACTCTATTAAGCTGTAATACAACGAGTTAAGAATCTAACCTCACTATCAAACTCTGAATCCCAAATGAAATAGATTCATATAATAACTCAATCACTGCACTATACTCGACAATGTTGTTTGTTGTTTGACCGAGGCTTACCCCATGCATAGATACTAACTCGTCAGAGGGCGAATAGATAACCCAAGCTGCGGAAGAGATGTTCCGTGTATTACGACAAGCACCATCAGCGAAACCAATGTATGTTTAGAGAGGCATCGACATCTGCAATATCAAGAGTAAAACCAAGATAAGCAGGAATAATGACGAAAAACACTCTCTAAGCTAAGCACACTGTATAAACTAAAACACACCAGCTAGAAAGAAAAACTATCCTAACTAAAAATCTCCATACCCATTCTTTTAAGCATAATACCTCTTCAAGTAAAGGCCATTTCTGGGTTTACCCAAAGAGTCCCCGTCAAAGTCTACCAATTCATAGGCCCCTTTGGCTAGCTTTCGCTTGACAACATAGGGACCATGCCACATAGGAACGAATTTTCCAGCGCCTAATTTATCATTAGCTTGATCGTAAACTAAGACTAGATCTCCTTCCGAAAAATTTCGAGGGGTCACATTTCGATCATACTGAGCTTTCATTCGTTTTGCGTGAGTCTCGATCGCCAATGCAGCATCACGTCGATTCTCATCTAATTGAGCCAAGTATAACAAATGTTTTTCCTCTTCGGAAGTGGCTGGAAGTAACTCGATGGCCATTTGCAGTGATGGGATTTCACATTCAATGGGTAACACAACTTCCAAACCATAGACTAGTTGGAAAGGAGTGAACCCTGTTGATGTTTTTACTGAAGTTCGGTACGCCCAAAGCGTTGAAAATAACATGTTGTGCCAATTCGACCGATGAATCCCAATGATTCGTCGGATCATGATAACTAAAACTTTGTTGATGGATTCAACCAGACCATTAGCTTGTGGATAATAAGGGGTTGAACTATCGTGACGTAAACCAAGCTGGCCTGTAAGTTCGGTCATCATAACGTTTCAAAAATGACGCCCATGATCAGTGATTATCACTTGCGGGACACCAAACCTAGCAATTATATGATTGAACATGAAAATTGTAGCTGTCTTACTGTCTGCCTCAAATGTAGGCATCGCCTCGGCCCACTTAGTAAAATAATCTACCGCAAGGATGATATACGCATGCCCCCGGCCAAGTGAGGGTTACATGTAATAAAATCGATACCCCATTTGGCAAAAGGACCAACGACAATTATAGGGTGGAGAGGAGCAGGTGGAGAACGCATCTTATGATCAAAAATTTGGCAGTTGTGGCATTTTCGGACCGCCGTAATACAATCTTTAAATAAAGACGGCCAGAAGTAGCCAGCACGCAATATCTTTTGGGCTGTGGCAAACCCAGACATATGACCGCCACATGCTCCAGAGTGACAGTCATTTAGAACCCTTTCAGCTTCCTCATGAGTTAAGCAACATCGAAAAACAGAGTCCGCCCCACGGAGATAAAGAGTATCTCCAATAATCTGGAATTGTTGGGACTGGAATCAAATTTTTTGACGTTTTGAACTTGAAATTTCTGGCCGAAAGGATTGGGTCTGGAGATAAACGATGATATCCCCATACCACGGATCTAAAGTGCTGATTAGAAACATGGATTCGTCCGCGATGGGCTCCTCCGCCACAGTTTCCGTATCAGCATGCGGGAAGTCACACATTAATTCCGCAAAAACTAAAGATTTCTTAGACTTAGATTTCTCAAATTCCAAGTCGAACTCTTGCAGGATAACGATCCATTTAGAGTACTTTCCCCCTAGCAATTCCTTGGTCAAAATGTAGATCATAGGGTTGCAATCCGAAATTATTGTAGTTTTACGTAGTAAAATGTAGTGACGAAAACATTGGACAGCTTGAACGGCTGCCAATGCCAATTTCTCCACATGTGAGTATTTTAGCTCAGTTGGATTCAAAGTTCGACTAAGGTAATATATCACATGTTCAGTTCCGAATTCATCTTCCTGAACTAAGACCATTCCAATGGTGGAATGAGAGGCGGCGAGATACAAGAAGTAATCCTGGTTGTAGTTGGGAGGATGCAACAATGGTGCATGGGTCAACGCGTGTTTGAGTGCATCAAAAGATTTCTGAGCTATCTCATCCCAATAGAATGGAGTATTTTGCTTCGACAACTGGGTAAAACTCTTTGTAACCTCGGCGTAGTTAGGAATGAATCGTCGTAAAAAGTTTGCTTTCCCTTGCAAACTTTGGAGTTGGCGAAGACTCGAAGGAGGAGGCAATTTGATGATAGCTTCGACCTTCGAGGGATCGACATGAATGCCGGCTTTCGAAACTACAAACCCCAGCAATCGACCCGTTTCTATAGAGAAGACACATTTGTGTGGGTTCAACCGAATATGATAATGCCTAAACCTCATAAAGATTGCTCGTAAATGGATGAGGTGATCAGCTCGATGTAATGAATGAGCAGGCAAGTCATCGAGATAGGGTTGCACAATGTGCTTGATGTCATGAAACACACAAGACATCGCCCTTTGAAAAGTTGCTCCGGCATTCTTAAGGCCAAAAGGTAACTTGCAATAAGCAAATGTCCCCCATGGACAAATGAAAGCCATTTTTGGTTGATCGGCAGGTAGAATATTGATTTGATTGTATCCGGAAAAACCATCCATGAAGGAGAATATTACGCTGCCTGCACAATCATCAATGATTTGATCGATATAGGGAGTTGGGTAATTGTCCTTTGGACAGGCTCAATTAATGTCCCTATAGTCGATGCATATTCTTATTGTTCCTTGTTTTTTGTTAACCGAAACAATATTCGATACCCAATCCGTTAACGGGATCAGATAAATGAAACCTGCTTTCAACAATTTTTCAACTTCTGCTTTAATTGCAGCAGCTTTTCGTGGGTGAATCTGACGCAAACGTTGCCGGACGGGTTTAGCGTCCGGGTAAGTCTTGATCTCATGAACAACAATCGCGGGATCAATTCCTGGCATTTCCTCATAGGACCAGGCAAACACGTCGCAGAATTCTTGAAATAGGGCCTTATATATTTGAATTTCGTCATCTGTACACGAGGCACCTATATGAATGTTCTCAACAATTCCGGGCTTAACCGAAATGTCAATAGGAATAGTTCGAGAGATGTTTCACAAATTTAACTCTGAATCAGGATGTTTCATTGGATTCTAAGGTTCCTTGACATACTCAGTTGTAAAAATTGATGAGAAATCATTTCCAAAACGATCATCCTCAGGTAAAAACAAAGATCTGTGATGGAGATCTTCCCATGGTAAATAATCTACACATAGGATTTCACGAATTTGCTCGTCAGAGTGAACAAGTTCAGAAAACGTGGTTAAATCCGAGGTTGATGTGAAAAGTGATTCCTCACGGACCACATTCATTAAGTCATTTTCGGTTGAACATGGGTCGGCAAACGACTGCACGGCTTCATAGGCAATTTCATATGGACTCAAAGACATGGCATTACCAAATGAGTCTATCTCAGATTCAGAAGGAACGATCCAAGGATCATCATAAACAATGGTGTCTGATGTAATCACATGAATGGTTGCAAATGAAGATGATGCGTTGATTGGAGGAAAAGGAAAAGTTCCCAGTAAACCGGAATCTTTAACTAGTCCTACTCCAACATCCTTATATGGGATAGTTGTTTTACCAACATGTTGAATACTCTCCGAAGAGGCTGGGTCGGATGAAAAGTAAGCCAACTGGTCTATTGTTACGATCTTTCCATTATGAGGAAACTTTATAACCCGAAAGACCGATGAAAAGACCGCTGTCATAGTGTAAGACCAACTTCGACCCAAGAGAAGGTTGTAATCTAGAGGGGCATCAACCACCTCCACATCTAGACTAATGGTTTTTCCTTCAACCCCTATAGGCAAATCCTGCAGAATGTCAAAAGGATGAAACCCACGGCCATCAAAGGCCTTTAGAATCGTCGGGGATTGATTTAGCGAAGGAGAACCAAGCGATCTCCAACACTGTATCGACATAATACACGTTGAGGCTCCCTCATCAATTACAGTCCGATGAATAGGCCTGTTTTTGACTATCACTGGTATATGGAAAGCCATTTGATGAGGCAAACGCGGTGTACTATTTTCTAGATCGAAAATTATTAGGTTCGGGTCCTGAACATCAACAACTCCTATAGTCGACAAAAGTAATTTACGTTGTGCTGGACATGATTGCAACACTTCCAAAGCCGACATTGCTGAGGGTGAAACAGCTAAATCCTCAACAATGTTATAATTCTGAGCTGCTCTCGCATGTGGATTGAAAGCTGACTTTCGAAGTATACCCTTGGCGGGCGGTTTGATTACCAAGTCTGGATAGGTTTCTCGATCTGTAGTGGATCGGAACCGGGAGCTGAGGTTGATGGATTAGAATGAGAAGATTCTGCTTCTTTACCATCAACAAGACTTTTACTACCATAATCTTGCGATCGAGTCGCAATCCTAACATGGGACATTATCAGTATGGGTTCTTCATTGGCATTCGAGGATGAACCTATCATCTTACTGTCTTGAGCCGGAAAAGGATCCTTCAAAACAGCAGGAGTTTGGGAACCCTTGACAATCTTCGCAACCTTTGCACGATGAGGGCAGTCTCTTGTAAAATGTTCATTTTCACAAATGAGACAAGGATAACGAGGTTTGCGCTTTTCGTCATTGGATTCCACCTTTTCAGGTTTCTCCTTTGAACTTTTGTCCATTTTATTCTTCTTCTTTCCTTTCTTCTTCCCACCGGATTTTGATTTGGTTGTAGATGACTCTACAACGTGAATATCGGCGGAAATCTCTGTAGAAGAATCTCCTGTTGGGGAATCAGGCAAGGTTATGATAGGGGCAGAATTCTTGGAAGACTTCTTCTTACTTTTAGTGTTAACCGTGCCAATCATACCATTGGCGGCATGAGATCCCGAAGGAGCTGCAGTGATTTGATTTTGCTTGGGAAGATCGAGGATTTTTTTGTGTAATGTACCTGACTGAGTATAGACCAAGTCAAGGTACTATGCTTGAGCAATTACTTTCTCCTCAGTAACAACTCCAGCTTTAGCAATATCTTCAGTGATCTTTGGCAACAAAGATTTTACAAACCACTCGGCCAAGATCTGATCCGAAATAAATACCTTCACTAAACGTCGTTGACGTCTCCACTCATGAATATGATCTGAAATGTAAGTGGATGTCGATTGTTGTAGCGAAGTTAACAATTCCGTGCCATTGTCATATCGGACTGGCAACTGAAAATGAGTTAAAAACGAGGTAGCTCACTGACTAAAATTACAAAATGTACCTCGCGGTAACTCAATGTACCACTTGGCCGCGAGACCAATTAGAGTGCGCTGGAAAAGTCTAAGACGAATTGAATCATCTGTAATGGAGTTAGATGCACACCAGAGGTGGTAAGTCATCACATGGTTCGACGGGTCCTCTCCTGATTTACCTTCGAACTTGGGAATGTCACTGGGAAACTTATTCGACATTGGCGACCAAAACAGAAGATAATTAATGGGATCGTTCGTTAGGCGCGACAAGTCAGGTAAGTCCAAAGTTGTGATAAACGGTAACTGCCGATTAGGATCCCTAAAACTCTGGGTCATGAGACCAGCCCCAAGAGGAGGATATCCAGGATAACTAGGAATAGGAATCGCGTTCGGGATATTGTATCCTCCTGGAAAACTAGGATTAACCGGACTGTACTGGGGTTGTTGAGGTTGTTGATAAGTGTACCCAGGGTACGATTGATACTGATAGACTGACTGCTGCACAACATGACCGAATTGGTACTTTCCCTAGTACAGTTGATAAGTAAATTGTGGTTGACTTGCGACAACCGTACTTAAACCAGGTTGTCCTACAGGCATCTGAACCGAAGTTTGAATCGTAGATCCAGACGGTGGTAAAGATGTCTGAGGAGTAGATACAGGAACAGTAGAAACCAGAGCTGTCGATACTCCAGAAGTAGGTGGGGTAGATTGAACGGATGTTGCGGTAGTTGTAGCAGTCGTTCGAGGCGGAGTACGAGGTGTACTAGGCCCAGGCTGAGAAACTACCGAAGGTATAGAAGTTTGAATGTTATACTGGACTAGTTGCTGGGGTGTACCAGAAACTAAGGGTTGTCCAGTTTGAGATGACAACTGTACACTTGGCTGCAACACCTATTGAGTTTGCGATGGATCCCACACTATATTCATTCCGGGGTACTGACCCATAACTGGTTGAGAATACTGAGGACCATAACCGGGTTGAGGGTAGGATTGATAATTGAAAGGTACATTTCCCGTTCCTTGAACATACGTTTGACCGGAGGGTGGTTGGAAACCTTGGTTCGAGTATTGACCTTGGGGTTGATACCCTTGAGGCACATACTGATACTGGGGTTGACCTTGAGGTATAAATTGATACTGGGGTTGACCTTGGGGTACATATTGAGTCTAGGGTTGACCTTGAGGAACGTACTGTCCCATAGGTATGTACTGTCCTTGAGGTTGCCCCCCAGATGCAAACTGTGTACCTTGAGGTTGCCCCCCAGGCGGTAACTGGCCACCTTGAGGTTGAGGATTGGGAATAGAACCTGACATCATAAGAATGTCTTCTACGCTCAATGGCTTAGTACCATTGTTTCCAGTTAATAACCCTTGCTCAATGGGTTGAGGAGATGCTCCCGAAAAAGTACCAGAAAGTGACTGATACTCGGAGGGAACAGAAGGACCGCCGTACAAAAAGGATTCGGGTGATTGAGTAAAAATGGATGATTGTCCTGACATATTTATGGGAGTATAAAAACCTCTAGGTGTTGGGTGATAAGGAGCATGAGGTGGTGAAAAACTTAACCCTGAGTTTTCTAAAAAATTAGTCAAAAAAAGATACCAAAAACTGCTCCTAGGTGGACTGTAAAAAATTGATTCACGCTCCCTTAGCTCAATAACAGGTTGATTTTCAGGGATAAGGATGCCTACTTCTTCTTCCGGAGCAAGTTCTTCGATAGCAATAAGTCCAGAAGGAAGATCTTGGGTGATTACTCTTTCTACCCTAGGTGAACCAGGACCACTAGAAGTTGGAGAAACAAACACCGATGTCGGAGTAGCAGCAAATTCACTTTCAGGCTCGGATATTTCAGGTTCCTCACCTATATCACTAGTAGATGAAAAGCTACCAGTAACTTCAGAAACAGACACTGATTGTGGATTATAATATGCTACTAACGGTTGAAAATCAGGATGTACTATCAAAGAAGATTCTCCTTCCTCAGGTGACCCAACTCTACTGTCTGTAGGAGTTACAAGGACTTTCAAGCCTTCAAGCTGGCTCGGTACTTCCTCAGGAGGTTGGCCCCGAAGTCTACGGGACTTCCTCAGTAACTCAGCCACGTTTACAAACTCAGGAGACTGGCCCCGAAGTCTACGGGACTGCCTTGGTAATTCAGCCACAGTTGAAAACTTTTAACTACTTCACACACAAACAGAGTAAAATCTCAATGAAAAGCACCTAAAGTCTCTAAAGAACCAAACAAATTTGAATCACAGGCCTAAAGAATCTAGGAGATCAAACACACACAAACAGTAACTTTCCGTACTGAAAACACTAGTTGGTGATGAAATCCAACGTCGCAGAGTTCAATACAGAAATGGCGGTTGGAACAGTTACCCCGGCAAATCCAAGTGAGTCTAGCCGACGTCTGCTCCAGGTACAGTGGGATCTTCCCACCACTGTCACCTCAGGAAGAGTCCTAAAGAATATGGCCACTAAGGTTACTAACTGAAACAAATATACCTGGGGGAACAGTCTACGATCCGATACGCACACAAGGGCAGAGTAGCAAGCTCAATCCCCTTGAAGGCTCCTTGACATAATCCAAGGTTTACCAACAAGTGACCCCTGGCTCCTCGACAATGGTTAATCCGAGGTTTACAGTTTTTAATACGTGAATATCTGGCATCGTTCCCAATGAGGAAGGATTGATTCCCACACTGGTTCGGACACGATCTCGTGCTTCTCCTTTAAGAGGAGCTTTCCTAGAGCATAAATGCAACAATTGGATTTCTTCCCTACCACAAGATACAACTACTTGTTTGTTTTTACTGTCTTGGAGAGTTAATTAATCTCCTACTCCAAGACACTAGCCTAAGCTAAGTTGGTGTATCAGAGCCCTAGAAATAAAAATGTTACTAGGTGAATTTTACTTTAAGCATTAATTTTTTATTGGTTTTTGTTTAAGTCAAAAGGTGCGGAGATGAAACTCGTGGTATGAAGACTCGACTCAAAATCACTAAAAATGCACCTAAGATGATTTAAAAAATCTTTTTCTCTTCGATGAACTTCTAAACTAAGAAAGAGTTTGAGAATGCAAATACTTTGTAAACACAAATCTTTCTCAATCAAACAAATTAAAAGAAGAGTTTTTGTCCTTTTCCAATGCACTCAAAACGAGACAACTAGTTATTTCACAAAAATTTCCTTTTTCGTTTCAAAGCACTCAATCACTACAAAACAAACTTTTTCAAAAGAGATTTTTATATTTTTTAATAAAACACTCAAAACTATGAAAATGACTAACTTTGAGATCTACAAATTATAAAAACCTATTTGAAGTCAAAGCCTACTAAAAGTCTTTTTTAAGGATGTTTTACTTAGCTAGATGTAAGCTAAGGACCAATTTATGCAGAATCACAAATAAGTCAAGAACAACCAATTTTGTTTTCTTTTTGAAAATGAAAATCCAAACTCTCAAACACAAGCTTTTCGAAGTTTTGTAAAGAGAAAACGCAAAGCGGATTCCTCAACAAGGGGAGATTTCATAAATGGTCAGACTCATAAGAAGGCTGGTAGACACAAAGGTGATCTGAAGTCCCTACAACTTCTAAGCTCAGAGCCACTACACAACCAAAATGAAAAACAAACCCAACAAGCAAAACTCCTAGGAATTTCACTTAAAACACTAACACTAATGAAATCAACCTAAGGAAAGCTTTTGACAAGTTATATGCAGGTTTGGGCAGTGGATAACAATTTCTAAACAAAAACTAAGCTGACTAACAGAGGAAATCTTAGGTTTTTCAAAATTTCGACAGGGTCCACAGGCCCACAGTTGACACAGGTGCGGTCCCGCTTTGTGCTAAAAGCCAAGCTGCGGGTAGGTACGCACAGTGTCAAACGGCTAGGGTGCGGTCCTCTCCCAAAGCTATGAAAAACAAAAAATAACCCCGGATCTACAAACTCTACCCAATTTTACACACAACAAGCCAAAAACAGAAACAAAAACACAGTTTCTCAGGTCAAAGTAAAAACAAGGAAAACAATCAAGTCCCCAGTGGAGTCGCCATTTTGTCACACGGAATAAGTCGATCTTGCGGACAAGATAGACCTTCCTAGAATCTAAGTAAGACCTAATGAGAAGCAAACCAACCAGACACTATCTTTCTCTAAATATGCTTTTATAAACAATGGCAAACAAGTGTTTTTAGGGCCTACCTTAGGTCCAACGCAAGCTTGTGGATGCCCTCACTCCTTCGATCCAAATGAGCTCCTTTGTCGCGAATCTGCAAACACAAACAAGGCAAACAAATTAAATAGCACCTGAAAAGCCAATTGCATAAAACATATTTAACATGAAAGTCAAGGAGTCCATGAAACAAATAACATAAGATACTTGTTGAGAAAAATGAGTTTGATTGTATTAATTCAAAAGAAGAAGAACTTTACAACCTTTGCCTTGACACTGTACAAACTGCTCCCAGGGTCCAGCAAGAAGTCTCCTCTACTTTGACAAGTTTCACTCACTCCCCGATGAATCCAAAAAGGTATGTGATCTCTCCTCTTAAGCTCAACTAGGAAGTCTTGATTTCACCAGCATTTACCCTCAAAAATGTTCAGCTTCTAACCTCCTTAGCAACCAACCCAATGCTTGTATTTATAGTGCAACGGAGGGAGGTTACTAGGTCCTCCTTCAAAGGGATAAAGCCCTCCTTCAAAGGGATAGCTCCTCTCATCAAGGGATTATCTCCTTCTCTTTTGGGATGCATGAACCACCTCAGAGCGAACAATCCACGTCAAAATTCCTTCTAGAAACCTCTAGAATTAACCCAAAGTGAGTTTTTTAAGATAAAACTTGCGCCTTTTGACTTTCACAGGTGTCCACACCTACACCGTTAGGGACAGAGCGGGTAGGTCCGCAGTTTTTGTACACAGAAGGTGCGGGACCGCAGGTGACAGTGAGAGAAAGTGCGGAACCATAGTTACATTGATTTTTAATGTCTTTCTCTCATTTTCAAAGCTTGACTTGAAGAGCTGAGGTCTGAGACTTGCTTAGGAGGACAGTACAAGTGATAATAGGCCCATACTGACTGCAAATAATCATGGTGACGATATTTTTGTGTAACATTTGGTGTGTCCTCCGCTTTTCGGTTGAGAGGGAAATCTTTGAAGAGGTGCCCGACCTTGTGGCACCGCCTGCAGCGGAACGAGACCCCCTCGTAGTCCAGTATCTGTACTCTGATGAATCTCCCCCACTGTAGTGTAATCTTCTCCTCCAGCCCTTCACGTGTATCCAAGTGAACCAATATACGCGCGAGGGTCCTGCTTCTTGATTCTACAAATGTGTGGTCATGATCTAGATAGGTACCCAGTGCATTACCAATCCTGATGAAGACTTCTTCTCCCCAAAACTGTAGTGGAAGACCCGGCAGGCGCACCAAAATTGGAGCAGCTCCGATTTGTTCATGCTCAGGGTCAAATAGACGACTCCACCTCTTGAGGAGGACTAGAGCCATTTCAATGTGCTAGTACCTGGTCAGTACCAGGTCCGTGTAACTCTCCTTTGAGAAATGTAATGAGAACCAGCCTCTAGGCAAGACATGGACTTCTGGAAGATCTATAAGCAAACCTACCCAAATCTCCTTCACCCATTGTGTCAGCCTATTGGCCGAATATGCCCTTCCCCGGACATGCCCCACCAACAAAGTGCTTGCCATGTTTGCAAATTCGCCTATAGCCGAGGTCTCGCCGAACCTGATGGTGATATCCTTTGAGGTAGCCTTGATGCACTTCGACTTCCTTTTGCTGGTACGGGGTGCAGACGGGTGGTCCACCAGGGGATTTGGTACGCCTTCCTGAGGGAATGGTTTAGCAGGTTTCACCTTAATAGCAGGAGTCTCGAAACACCCAAAAGGTCGAGCTCCCACACAAGAAGTATGCGCTGATGCAGTGACCGGGGGGTTTGCAGAAGGAGCACTAAAAATGATGAGGAGAGCGGGTCAAAAGAGGGCGAGGGAGGGGTGTGAGAGGATAAAATATGAAGGGTACCTGGAGAGAGTGGAGGGACCTCGAAATTTGGAGATTCGATAGGGTGAGACCCGATGGGGGGGAGCAGAGCTGAGCCGCGGCAGGGAAACAACGGGAGGTCGATGAGATGATTCCGGGCCAGCAAACGGCGAAGACAATATACCCGGAGGTGCAGGAGTGAAACTAGGGTTATCAAAGATGACTCTGTCCGGAAAAGGCTCCTCCGAATAATCAACCGCTTCCATCTCCATGTTGTTGTCCAGATCCATCCACAGGTCGGGAACCGAAAGCGACGGGTGTAGACAGCTACGATGTAGGGTGTACAGTGCGCCTGTTAGTAACCGTGACGGTATTTTGCAGAAGTCAGGTAGAAACCCTTAGTTAACCTAGGCCTTCACGTGCGCGCGCCATCTCCCTTAGCCTTTGGCCCAACACTCATAGACACTTACAATACAAGGATTGAGTATTTTTTAACTATATCTTCAATCTCTATGTTTTTGTAATATTTTCCCAATACACATAAATATAATGTTGGGGTTTCTTTGAATCATTGTTTTCCATGATCTTGCTTTTGGGAATTTAGATATTTCATGAAGTAAATAAATATAATGAAGGGAACAATGAAAACTATAGATATTTAATATAACATTGCGATCAAGATGAGTGTCTACAACCTATTAAAGCAACTATATGAACCAAGTGAGAAAACCCATGAAAGTTAAGAATATTAAAGCCAAAGGGAACAAATTCTTCATCTAATGAAAACAGAGGAAAAGGTTCCTTCAAGCTCGTACTTCATATGATTATTTTTGGAAGGTAAAATAACCTACTAGTCATATATAACAATCCATGGATATAACTAATGAAAGTGTTCATGTTTGCAAGGTAGATTAGAACTAAGATCAAGGAAAATATTATGAGCATAAAGAAGCAAGCGCATTCAGTTAGTGAATATGATATATGAAATTTAAGAAGATAAATATCAAAGAAGTTCAACAAACAAATTCAATTTTACAGTTGAATTCTCAACAAACGAACTCAATTTCACACTCAAGTACTGAACAAATAGATTTGACCATTTATAAGCAATTGGCGTGGACCTAATCTAATGAGTGACTACACATAAATCAACTTTTATCCTCAGCTTCACCTTAATTTCTACGATTTTAATATCTCCTCTCCTATCTCTCAATTGATAAATAAACTAATTTGTAGTATTTGATGAATTAACCATATTTTTGTATACAAAGAAAATCTCAATTACTATTGGACTAACAATTGTAACTAAAATTATATAAGAGGTAATGCCAAAACCTTTCAATCACATCTATGTGGTGGATAATTTTCTTTATTATGGATCAATTGAGAGATTAGTTTGTAATTGCAATTGGTAACATGAGAAACTTAAAATAACCACCAAAAGCACATCTTCCCTTTAAAGAGTTCCTACATGGTTCATGCTGTGATAAAGTGTGATGTGATCAGGCGTGTTGAGTAAGAGGTCCCATGTAAAAGGATCCTAACATAGAATTTTATGTCTTATCAATCCATTATCAAATGTAATAAAAATATCAAAATTTGAGCCACTATTGTTTACAACTAGAGACCAAAATTTGAGCCACTAATGTTTAAAGGAATGTAGACCACTTAGAATATAGATAATTGTTGGAAAGAGTATTAAAATATTATACTTGAACAATGTTACCAAACAAAACTAATTTAAATTTGTTTTGGTCAAAATTGGTATGATTTGGCCATCAATATGTCATAATATTATTTCCCCATTTTATTAATAGGGACACATTGGAAAATTGTTCAAAAGGGTTATACTCTAAATGAGGCCAAGAATTTCCAATAGAGAAGGTGAGTGTTTGTTTCCTTGTATACAATATTTTATGTGACAAAAAATATTCTCATTTGGGATGCATTTCGTAACAAGCCATATAAAGGCAATGACCCTAGTTCCACATGGCATCCTAAGATGGATGAAAAGAAACAAGAGTAATCACACAATGTGCAATTTCCTAGTTGACATGTTTGTAGTGCACTTGATTTCTAGTATGAATAGGAGGTTGAGACTTTTCATTTCCCATGCCTAAAATTATATAAGGATGCGGACTAACATTGAACCATCACAACAAGAATCATAAAATAAATGGAAGTAAAGGAGAATGATTCCAATCGACATTTTGGTCATTCTAAGGAGGAATTTCCCAAATGGAGAAGGTGAACAATAGTTTGGGCAATGTTGAGTAGTTATGTAACATAAATAATTCATTCCATGTCATCCTAATCACTTATTCATCATTATTCTTTCATACTATCCATGTACATGTGGAAGTTTGAAAGGGAATTAATATCATTTGTTGCTTCCTCCATGGAGATGTTTCCCATAAGGGTTTGACACCGCATACATCTAAAAAATTGATATGTGAATGTGGTTTCAACCATGTTTCATCTTTTTGTTTGCTTCAAACTTTCATGTTGAATTATATGCCTGGAAATATATCTTATTGGCACTTAGTTTTCGAGTAAGCTTGTAAATTCTAATTATAACACACTAATTTCATAAGACCAACTTAGATCCATCTTAACTATGGATATAACAATCGCCACGAGGGATCAAATATTCACTCCAAAAGATGTTTGCACCTCAAGCACTTGGTAGATCCAGAGTTAAAATGGATCTAGGTTGGTATGATATAAATTTCACATCTCTCTATAAAAGTGTTCTAATTTTTAATTTTATTAAAACCTTGATTTAATTTCTATAGAAGATAGTTTAAAAAATATAGTTGAATATATGATAATATAAATGAATGTCATAGTCAATTTGTTATACGCTTTGGAGAGTTTTCTGACTCATTTTCTGGTTTAATTTTCCCAGAATCTCGCAGGGGTTTGTTAGAATCAGACGTTTAAGTTGTGAACTCTCCCTAATCCGAGTGCCCTAGGGATTTTTCAGGGTGTTGAATCCATATATGAAGTCAAAAACCAATATAAACAACAAAGATCAAGATTTCACCAAACATTTTTTCGTTGTATTTCGGACAAAAACTCCTAAAATTTTAATGTTTAACCAACGCCTATATGAGATATACGATAATAGCTTTGAAGCACAACAATGCTTTAATAAAATAAATGTGAAAAACATGGTGTGCCCTATTCCATATGGAATACAAAAATGCCAATTAGAGGAAATTTCAACTCAAAAATAGTCACCTAAGAAAAATTAAGCAATTAATAAAATAATGCCGTGTAGACAATTTTTTAATATATCACTTTTATTATTTTACTCTTTTCGAAATTACCCAAATAAATGTGAGGCTTATCAAAATAACAGTGTATGCAATTTATCTTTATATTGATTTATTAGCATAGTATTTAATAAAATTTAAATTAGAAAAGAAAATTTAAAATTTAATTAAAATTAAAATTAAATTTAAATGACCTACATTTAAATTAAAAAAAATTAAAATTAAAATTAGTTGCGCGTCATTAAAAATAAATAACAACATATATTATATTTAAATTAATTTATTAACACAAAATTTAATAAAATTTAAATTAAAAAAACGAATTTAAAATTAAAATTAAAATTAAATTTAAATTAACCAAATAAATGCACTTTTATCAAAATAATAGTATATATATTTTATATTTAAATAAATTTGTTTACACAAGATTTAATAAAATTTAAATTAGTTACGTTTTATTAAAAATATTATCGATACTATATTTTTTTATAGAATAAGATATTAATTTTATTTTAAATATTTAATGCAATTTGGGTCACTTTGACACTATTCATGCTTAAGATAGATGCTTAAGATAGGTAAATTGTATTATTAAAAAAATTGCCAATGCATAGTCACACACGTATCTCTTTTGAATTTTAAAGGATTTTGATTGGCTTACACATTATGACATGAAAATTGAATATTAACTTTTTAAAATAAAATTTCCTCTAATAAGTTACAATTATTTTAATTTATTACAAATGATTTAAGGTTTATTGGTAATATTCACATAAGAGCGTCTAATGGAGTTAGTTACTAGCCTAGATCCATCTTAACTCTGGATCTACCAAGTAAAGAAAGGGATCAGATCTCTTGAGGTGCAGATCTCTTTTGGAGTGAAAATAGATTTGATCCTTCTTGGCACTGGGTAGATCTAGACTCAATATGATTGATTGAATCTTTATGGAACATCCACGAAATATTTTTAATAATAGTGAGAGTAGAGGGTTTAGATATATCTCCAAAATAATTATAACATTTTTTCTTTTAGAACCTTTTTTCCATTAGATCTAAATAAACAACCTAGATCCATCTTAAACTCAGATCTACCAAGCGCCATGAGGGATCAAATATCTTGAGGTGAAAACCTCTTTTAGAGTGAAAAGAGATTTGATCCCTCTCGGTGCTTGGTAAATCTAGAGTTAAGATGGATCTAGGATGGTTTACTTATTAATTATAATTATAATTATAATTATTTTTTTTAATTTTGATTTTTTTAATGTATTTTAGACTGAGTCAAAATGTTCTGATTAATAATAATAATAATAATAATAATTATTATTATTTTAATGTAATTTGATCACGTCAAAATGTTTACATAACATAACATGACAGGATAACATCTCTTCCATACTAGGTTGGAAAGCAACAAGAATGTTATAAAATAAAATTAAAATAAAATATTTATGAAATTATTTATTGTGAAATGAGCTATGGTTTTTGGGCATGTGGTATTGATAAGCCATGATATTGCCCCATGGTATTGTAACAAAGTCCACTTATAAGTCAATAATATGCCTGGTAAAGTGAGGATGAATATCCATGGTTAATAATATTGTTATATTGTAAGTTTATTGTAAATATTAAGTTTTTGTGTGTTTATTACTTAAATTTAAATATAGTTACAAAATCATTATTAGCCCTTGCCAAGGTAGAACTCTAACAATTCATTTGCCTGTTGACCATTATTAGTTTACCATTGGCTAATGCAACTTATAATGTTTAATTTTGAAAAATAGATATTTAGTTTTCAATATTATATTTATTTTTCAAACATTTGATTGGACCATAACTTGAAGGTCTTACTGTAACCTTTGCATACTATAATACCATTTGGATAACCACGTCATATATTTTAGGTCATAATTTATGAATATGGTTCCAATATTCATGCATGATTTATAGATATTTGTGCAATGAATTTTTAATCTAAAAAAAATCCTTAAATAGTTCATACTCAAGTAAATAACATTTACCATTAGTTACTTCCCACAATAATTTAAGCAAGTATTTGCATAAAAAGTGGTTAGAAATAAGATGTAAATGCTTATACTTATTGTGCCAAGATTCATAACAACAAATATTTCATTGGTCATTGGTGGGCTCCAGTATTGCAGCAATAATGCTGCAACTCCTGGGACTCCCTTCTTTACTTTTATCAACCCGGTAGTTCGTAACAAACTTGGAAGCGACGGTGCTGTATGCACAAGTACTAGCTCTTGCCGCAGCTGTCACTTGGTCAGCTGGCACAAGTCCGCTAGGGGCTTAAGCCAACTTCTATGAGCTCTTAGAAGAAGCTTTTTAACTGATGGATGAAAGCTAACTCAAAGGAAGCTAATCTACTTGCGGAAAGAAACTGAAAGCCAAAAAGTAACGCAAACCCTAGCAAACTCTAATTCTACCAGCTAGTCCTACTGATACAAAGGAGAGAATGCAAACTACTGGAAGAGATGCCATTACTTCTATGAAGGTAAAATACATATGTCTAGACTACCTCTATCTGAAGAAAACATCTTTTTGTATTTTTGAATAAGTTATTAGAATTATCATGCATGTGCTTTTTAACTAGCTTTTTACTATGTAGGGGTGGATCAAGGAGGAGAAATGATTGGAAGAGGTCAGGAAGGTTCAGAGAGGGTCTAAGGAGTCCCTACACCCTTTCAGAGAGTTTCACAAAGTTTGGCTATCAACAAACCTCATTTGTGAGCTTCTATAGGAAGTCTGCAAGGGTTCTACAGGATGTTCAGAGATTTCTACAGGATGTTCAGAAATGTCTACAGGATGTTTGAAACGTGAATTTTAGAGGATGGGCGAGTGAGGGAAGATGCATGAATGGATAGGGAGGTAGGATAGGGGCCTAGAGTGACCCAGGGACTGGTGGATGGAGTGGTGAGAGGGTGTAGAAGGCTGACTTGGCTTAAAGAAGGCTAAGACAATGATGGAGCAAGAAGGTAGGGTTATGTGGGAAAAAGGAAAGGTGTGAGACGAGGAACCTAGCTAGGAGATGGAACAACTGGCTCTGATGAAGCTTAGGCGGATGAGAGAGTGGTAGAGATGCCCTGCACAGTGTACATTTAACCGAATCAACAACGTCTTACAAATAATCAAAGTCCTAGCTAATCTAATCTAACTGTCAATAAAACGAATGAACAACAGCTTTATTTGGAAAGAAAACCATGTACATCAATCATGCAAAGAAACATTTCAGAGATCTGAACCCATAACTAACTTCTGCAAATGAAAACAGTACACTAAGGATTGCATGGTCAAGCAAACTAGTGTTTTTGTTGGGGCAACACTGTTTCTTCAATTCCAGCCCCTGATCCAATAAGGATGAGGCGAAACAGAGAGTGTTGTTGACCCTTTTCTTGGAGCTTTTTCCTGTTATTATCCTACCAATCCATTTTAAACATCTGAAGCAATTCTATTCATAAACAGTGACCTATTTAACCAACACAACTAAATCTGCCCAACAGAAATACGCTTCAAATGCATAAAAGGAAAACAACGATGCATAAAGGAAAGGTAACAGTACAAAAAGGAAGCCCTAGGCTCTCAGGTTGGGCCCAACCCTGAGAGCTATGGCTCCTATAGAAAACTCAGAGTTGATATAAAATCGGACTGCTTCTCATTATCAAAAAATAGTCATAAGTCAAGAGTTATGCCCAAAATGGCTACAAGAGAACAAAGTAGAGCTAACAACACTGTAGTGCAAAATATGAAATGGTTTCCAAAAGTCCCTTACGAAGGCTGAGGCCTTAACATTTATACACCACGAGGGCCCTAGCTGGCCTCCTAAATCTATGGGACTTGGCTGTCCAAACTGTGAGTAGACAACCCCTTCCAAAATCTCCTTGGCTGCCTTCTAGATCCGGTTTTGGTGGCATTTGGAGCTCGGAGTTGGGGGTGAAGATCCTGAGGAAGGCTATTTAATGCCATAGACAACCCCCCTACGAATCCTCACCTCAATCTTGGCTGTCTTCTAGCCCATGATTGCTCGGTTTTGCTCCAACATGTGTCAAAAAACCTGAAATGAGAACGTGTTAGCCACCTAGGAAGAGTGACTACCCTTATTCGTACAAATGACATAAACATACTGAAAAATAATGCATAAGCTATGAAAAATGAAGGATTGAACAAGGATAATTAGGCCAAATGATCCCAACAAGTTACCAAATTTAGGGCTCATCAGTCATATTCATGTTATTAAATTAATATGCTTTAAAATTATTTTCAGAAAAGTGTTGTTGAGAATATTTCAAGTTATTGTTTTTTGTTCAACTTTAATTTTTTTATACGCATGTTTTCTCCTTATGAAAATTGTTGACATATTTACATTACACCTACACATCTCCCCGATATTGGATTGTGGAGCATTTCTCGACACAATGAATTTTTGGAAGAGAACCGTGTTTTTGAATTTATTTGGGTGGACACCCCACCCATCATAAGGGACATAAAAGCTTCGAGATGATGTGAATGAGTGCCATGAGAAGAATAAATAGAATGAGGAAGAAATTAACTATTAGGAAAAAATTGAATAAATTATTAAAAATAATTAAAAATGAGCGTAATTTCTTGAAAAAAGGGGAACAAATTCAAAAGAACGGGAGGAAGGGATTGATCAAGAGTTATAGGTGAAGAAAATATTAAAAATATGATAGCACATGGTTAAACTTCCTAAAATGAAGATATTAAAAATTAAACTTTTTAATTTAATTTAAAAGGAAACTCATACAAATTAAATTTAAACTTTCAAATTAATTTAAATAGAAGAATTAGAAAATAATAGCGAATTAAAAATATATTTAAATAATGATTTGAAATTCATAATGACTTTGAGATGATGTGAACAAGTGCAACTAGGAAAATAAATCTAATGGAGGAGGAAATTAGTAGTTGTGATTTTTTTTTGAATTAATTATTAATAATATTAAAAATGAGTAAAATTTCTTGAAAAAATGAAACAAAAAACAAAGAAATGAAGGATGAATGGATCAAGAGTTAAAGGAGAACAAAATATTAAAGATATAATAAGGTGGGAAAAGGCCCTAAAATTATGATATTAAAAAAAAGCTTAATTTAATTTAAAAACTTATACACATTAAAAATTACAATTTTAATTTAATTTAATTTTAAAACAAAAAAGAATTAGAGGATAATAATGAATACAAATATTTAAATAGAGAATTAAAATTTAGTGGTTTTTTTTTTTAATAGAATGTAGAATTAGAATGATTTTTTAGGATCTTTTTCCCCGCCTTATCATATATCTAATATTTGCTTCTCCTATAACTCTTGAATGATTCTTTCCTTCGTGATTTTTGTTTTCTTTTTTCAAGAAATTTGACTAATTTTTAACATTCTTAATAATTAATTCAACAAAAATTTGGCTAAATTCCTCCCCAATATATTTATTCTCTTTGTAGTAGTTGTATAGATCATCTCAAATCTTTTAAATTTCAAATCATTATTTAAATATATGTTTTAAGGCGTAGTCAAATTGATAGATGAAATGGCCTTTTTCATGACATTTTTCTAGTTAATTTTAATCAAAATTCGACAGAGCTTTTTAAAAACTTGAGTTTAAGTTGTTTAATGTGTAAAATTCAAGTACCCAAAAGGTTTTTCAGGGTGTTGAATCGATTTATGCATTCAAAAATGTATTTTAAACAACAAAAAATCACAATCTTATTTGAAATTATATCACCGGATTTCGGTGAAAAAGGCTATTTCACCACCTATTTTTAATTCACTATTATTTTCTAATTCTTCTTTTTAAATTAATTGAAAAGTTTAATTTTAATTTGTATGAGTTTCCTTTTTTTTTTTTTCTCAGCAACACTAACTAATTTATATTAATATGTACAGGTGAAAATTACAGCCAAAGAAAACTGTCTGCCCAGGGCCAACTGTGGCTTCTTGGGTGACTCTATCGTTCTTACACTTTTGCCTCCCAGGTCGAACTGTCCAGACTAAAACAAAATTCATGACTCTTTGATAATTCATGCTGAAACAAAGCGGCCCACGCAGGGGCATACCAACAAAACATGCAACCCATAAAGGCTGTAAACGCCGAGACCATAACACAGAACCGACACATACATAAGATGCATACCCAACATAAAACGCCAAACCCAGCCAGACTGATATAGCCCTAGCCATGACATAGAAAGGAAGAAAATGGAATAAACCAAAATGTGAGAACCTGATATCCACCAAGACCCCAAATTCATCCTGAGGGAAGGAAGCCGTAACGAGGTTGCGCATTTGAGCGTTAATCTTCTGGTTTTGCCTCCAGAATTCTACTCCAGCCTTGACCCTCTGGGAGGCCATCCAACCAAGCCTCGGGATCCTGCGCGGCGTCTGGCTCCTCTTGCTCTCGAGCTCGGAAGGGGGTCTGCTGAGGCTCCCTCTCTGAATGCTCCTGTGCATTTGAAGGCTCCCCCATTGGGCGCTTCCCTTTGTCACACTCTGAACGAACCCCTTCAGGTACCAGTGAAGGTCCTTCCTCCTCCTCAGGAATTTTGGTGAAAAGCACTGAGATGTGCGCATTGATTCCCGGATTGTCCCTGGAGCCAACCAGAGTAAAAATGACAGAACCAAACGCTGGGAGCGTGGGTGCTCCATTATTGGAGCTACCAGCTTCCAGAAACTGACTAGATGGAATTGGGGCGGCACCTGCCCTTCTATAGCAATAGCAGCAGCAACAATGGTGATGGACATCCGCTGCAGGGGGACGAGAGGATTCTCCACGCCCTGTGCCTCTTCTGCAAGGCATCCGTTCTCGCAGCCGCACCATGGAATCCTCCAATTCCTTTTCCTGTTCCAGAGCAGCGGAGGATCCGCTGAGGCTGCGTAGCCTTCCTGAGGCTTGCTGACCCCAATATGAATCGAGGCTGAGCGCGATTGAGCCCAGACAGTGACCAGAAGAAACCAGCAAGGAGCGGACCGCAGCCGAGCTTTCAATAACCACGTTAGAGCTTCTGTGCTCTGAGTTCTGAGACCAATTCCAACATTCCAACATTCCATCATCCTTAAAACCCAACTGAGTCCCTCGGAACCTGTCCGCCTTGAATGCACTCTGCAGTGATGCCATCGCCTCCCGCGCCCTCATTAAGATTGCCCTTGTGCCCTGCAGTCTCGGCGGCGAAGGGCATTGAAGGCCCCTGAACCTCACGTGGCAGCTCGTGCTGGCCATGTGTCTCCCTTGTTATTGCCTTAATGACACCCGCATCCGGGGTATGAGTTTCCTTTTAAATTAAATTAAAAAAATTAATTTTTAATATCTTAATTTTAGGACTTTTTACCCCGCCTTATCATATTTTTAATAATTTCTTCACCTATAACTCTTGATCGATCCCTTCCTCCCCTTCTTTGAAATTTGTTCCCCCTTTTCAAGAAATTTGGTTCATTTTTAATATTTTTTTAATAGTTTATTCAATTTTTTCATAATGGCTAATTTCCTCCCCATTTGATTTATTCTCCTTGGGGCAACCATTCACATCATCTCAAAGCTTTTATGTCCCTGATGACGGGTGGAGTGGGCCAATGCTAAACTAACTATCCTAGATCCATCTTAGCTCCGCATCTACCAAGTGCCGAGAATGATCAAATATCTTTTCACTTTACAAGAGGTTTGCATCTCAAGAAATTTGATCCCTCTAGGTGCTTGGTGGATCCAGACTTAAGGTGGATCTAGGTTGGTTTAATTATTAATTATAATTATAATTTTTATTTTATTTTGACTGAGTCAAAATGTTAAACATTACAACATCTCTACCATACTGGGATCAAATGTTTACATATGAGTCAAGCTTACTTATGACCCTCAAATATAAAGATGTTTTTTATAATAAAAAGTGGATCGGGTGAGAGGAAATCTTGGATAAAATATAATATTATAATATTATATTTTATCCAATATTTATTACTACTCCCACCTAGTAAAAAGTGGCCACGGGTGGCAAGGTTACTAATTAAAATGAAAATTATTACATTTTACCTAATATTTTCCATCAAGCAAGCTTAATATTACATTTTATTCAATATTTCCCCTCACCCCTGCTAATTTTGTGGTTGAGTTTGTTTACTTTTAAAATTCAAGTATAAAGAAAAATTACGATAAAAAGTGGACCGGTTCAGGGGAAAAATTGGGTAAAATATACTATTATAGTATTATATTTTACCCAATATTTCTTGCAAGCTAGTAAAAACTGGATGAAGGTAGGCATACATATTAGATAAAATGTAATAATTACATTTTACCTAATAATTCTCCCAACTCCTCTCCTCATTCAATGGTAGAAACAAAACACACAAATTCCAAGTGCGATTGCATATCCATAAAAATGTTTTACCTTTACAAGCTACATGGATTCAACACCATCATTTTCTACAACTAATTATGTATCTAAATATAACATCAAACTAAGATGAATCTAGGCTAGTTTAATTTCTCCCTTAAATAGGTTATATTCCACATGAATACCATGGTTCAATATTTTTTATTTTATTTTTATATATATATATATATTTGTTTTTTTTTTGTTTTTTGTTTTTTTTGTTTTATATTATTTTTATAAAGTTTTTTTTTGTAAGCAAATATATTCACATTATATTAACAAACTATAAATTACATAGAATACAATCAAGGGTGTGTTCTCCACCTCAAAAGGAGGAAACCAGAGATAAAGAGTAGAAGGAATCTGCCCCAATTGGGAGAAACTAGAGCCTTGTAGTTTCGTTGTTGGCATTACAAAACAACTATTGATCAAAATCATGCATTTGTGAATTGAGATAATGTAGTTGTTGCATGAAGTAACAAAATGATGCATAGTGTGCCAAAGAAAAGGAGTGTAGACGATCCACGGGGCTTTAATGTGTAGTGTGCCAACAAGCCACAGGTCTTTGGTTTGTTCACCTTCAAGGTGGTGGAATAGAGGTGACTTGTAGAGAAATCAAAATGTGGAGAGAGAGCCAACCTGAGAGTTGCCATGTCATCGAGAGTTAAATTCTATCGCACTGAAACTGCATTGTAGCCACACTGGAACCACATTGCACTTGGGCAGTTCCATGAGCCTACATCCTTCCTATATCTGTCAGGTTCTCCTCCAGGATGAGATAGCCCTAGGGGTTGGGGTTGGGAGGATACATAGGCACGTCATCCATCGAAGGGATGAGATCGTGGGGAGGAGGGGGATGAGCCACAACGAAGCAAGGAAAGGGCAGGGAGGAGGAGCCAACTGGTGGAGAGTGGGATGGGAAGGGGCTAGGGAAGGAGAGGAGGGGTTGTTGGGTGGAAAATCCAGGCATAAGACTCTAGCAAGGCACCTAAGAGAGGAGACTCCATGGCTCTAGTGAGCAGAGAGCTAATCAATCTAGGCAACCACTTTCGTTTTCTCTTGGGTGCATTCCTTTAACTGGCGTGTAAGGATATTCCTGAGAGCCCAAAGCATTGGGTGGCCCCAACGCAATTCAACTTCCTCCATAGCCAGGACTTCTCTGTGTATGGAGTCAGGAATCCCACTATCAAACATGGTGGTGATAGTAGCATCATCGAAGTTGGTGGGAGGGCACCCACGACCTCTCCCTCTGATGGGGCGCCTGCCTCTTCCCCTTTCCCGATTCATGGCCACACAAGACAAGGTTGCAAACATGATGCCCAAAATTCCATTGAAGAGAATGTTGGAAGGAGAATGCAGTCTGTCGAGTGGAATGAACATGGGGACCAGAAATTTAATGGCGGGGCGCATGGATGGGGGGATCTTGTACAAGGGAATTTGGCTTGCAGGAGTGGGAGTAAATGACATATGGTGAGGATGATGAGCCAGGTGGGAGATGCAGGTTGGGCGTTTTGGAGTGAGAGCCTATGATTGTGGGGCCACCCGGATCCGAGGATTATAGGGTTATTTATATTTTTTTATATTTATATTTTATTTTGTTTACATTATATTATGTTACATTAAGTTACACGTCTCTACCATATTTTGTTTTTATTTTTACCGAGTCAAAATGTTTACATTAACATTACACATCTTTATCATCGTTAGCTAAAATGAGTAATTTTATTAAAAAAATAGAAAAAAATTATATTCAAAATGTAGAGTCCGCCAATGTTAAATTGATTATTTTACTTTAATTATTCACTATTTCTCACAAAGAAAATTCTACTTCGCAATGTCTGATGAAACCAATTCCACTTCGATTTTTGTAAAACCAATGTTGAATTTATATTTTGTTTATACATAATAATTATATCGGTTTTTAATTAGGGCCGACATTGACATTAGACTAAATTTGTTAAATGTTAAAAATTTACGCTTGACATCTACCCCATACTGGGATGTAGAGTACCTCTCGGTGCAATAATGGTAGCCATGCAAATGGATTGTTAGAGTTATACCTTGGCAAGGACTAATAATGATTCTATAACAATACTTAAATTTATAAGCACATGAAAACTTAATATTACAATAAACTTACAATATAATGATATTCTTAACCATAGATATTTGCCCCCACTTTACCAGGGATTCACCCTATAATATTTTTAATTTTTTCTTCATCTAATCCTTGACCGATCCTTTCCTCCCCTTCATTTGAATTTGTTCCCCTTTTTTTGAAGAAATTTGACTCATATTTAATAATTTTTTTTTTTTAACAACTAACTTCTTCCCCATTCTATTTATTTTCCTTGCAACACCCATTTACATCATGTTAGCACTTTTATGTTCCTGATGATGATTGGAGTGTCCACCTAAAAAGTTTGACAAAGTAATTTTGAAAACACATATCTCTTCCAAAAATTCATCTTACAATATGAATAACTGTGAAAATTTGCATAGCCCCAAGGGGTTAGCTCAACTGGTCAAATCCCCGTTGTTAAGCACCTCGCCGATCGGGAGGTCACAGTGTCAATTCTCCTTGACGCCCTTGGGGTTATGCCCTGCTAGTCTGGCCGACATAATTTAAAAGATTCTTTTCGGGGTTGATCTACCTATATTTTCCATGGATGTAGTAGCCACCCCGTGAACCACCCATAAAAAAAAGAAAAAAGAAAAAAACTCTGAAAATATCTATAAGACTAATGTAGTCTAAAATGAATTATTTTAGTAATATACTCTAAACAATTTCAAATAACTTTTGGCTTGAAACTATAGGATCACTTCACCCACAAATATTCCTTGTATATCATCAACCAATCATAAGAAAAAAAATGGAAAGCAACATTAGAGTGAGAATGCAAACTACAATAGACAAAGGAAATTTTGTAACCATTGTTCAACAACAATGAGTGATGAGACTTTTATGATCTTTTTGTCTTAAAAATGATAATAAACCAATAATTATAGTCCTCTTTGAGGGGGAAGCCTCCTTTTAAAATGAATGCAATGTACATGACAATATTTTATGATCCTAAGGCTAGGTCTCCTTAATGCATATATAGGAGAGAAAGGGTACACTTATAATAAAATGGGAGCATGAGGGTTTATAGCATACATAAAAATATAATAATAGAAATGTAATCACTCAATATCTGTGGTTTGATAAGTGGGTTTTAGGTTAACATGGTGCTTAACATGCCCTTCCCCTCCAAAGAAGTGTTTTCATCAACACTTGTCTATATGTGGGTATTTTTGCATGAAAAACTCATCTTCCCATGTCACTTCTTCCATTTGTAGGTTCTTCCATTTGATGAGTTACTAAGTAATTTCTCAATTTCTCAACTGCTCAATCCTTATTTCCAAAATTGTTTTTGGTTCTAGTATTATTTTTCCTTCTTCATTAATATATGGTAGAATAGTTTGGACTAGGTTCTTGTCACTGATTACCTTCTTTAAGCAAGAAAAATAAAATAATAGGTGCACATATGAAGATACAAGCAACTCCAATTTGTAGGCCATACTTCCAATCCCGTGCAACACTTTATAGGGGCTATAATACCTCTCAGCTAATTTATTATCCTTCTTTTGTTGCTTGAGGGACATTTGTTTATATGGTCGTAGTTTCACAAATATATTACGTATGTGTTCTATTATTTGCAGAACTTATATTCAGTATGAACAAATGGGTTTCCAAAGGGGACCAGGAGGAGAATGCAGGGGGGAAGGAACCCCCTACATAAGTTTCAAGGTAGTGACCTGAAAAAAAATTTCTGGGTGGTTTTTTGCATTTTTTGGCCCACAGTTTTGCTAAAAGTAATTTTGTGGCACATGGTGGTTTTGTAGTTTCAGTTATGGAACTACAATTGGATTGGTGGTTCGTGTAACCCATGGATAGCTATATTGTATCGTAAAATTATAAAATATAATTAAGAAATAACTTATTTGTTTTCTTGGGTTTGGGTTTCCAGGATAAAATCTCTATGCATTTTTTTGGTTCAATTTGTATATTTTTTGTTTTATTAAGAATCAATTTGAAACACTTAATTATACAGGGTTAAAACTCACATTTGGTATTAGAGCAATTTTGGCTTCAAGGGGATGCTTTTATGGATAAGGGATTTGACTTAGGATTGTGGTAGACCTTATTACAATGGGAGTTCCGCGGAAGTGGTTCTTGTGGTGAAAAAAAATGGAAAGCAGTTCAAAAATAGATATCGAGAAATTTAATGGGAAAAGTTTTGATTTGTGGAAAATCAAAATGGAAGACTTCTTGGTGGAAAAAGATCAGTGGATTGTTGTGGATCCATGTTCTACACGAACGAGGATGTCAACATAAGACTGGATGAATTTGGATCAGAAGGATAGGCGCACAATACTCACGGGGGCTTCACAGTGGGAGAAATACCATACCACGTGTGTTCATATTAGGGGATACATATTAAGGAAAAAATGAAATAATATATTGATTGAGCATATAACATAGGGTAAAGGGTTTTTATATTGGTAGGTATAAAAAATGGAGCTCAAATTTAATGAAAAAATATAAAGGGGTATAAAATATGTTAATGAAATAATGGATACCTATAATATATAAAGAAAGTAGGGGTTTCTAAATTTAGAAGGTGTGTTGGGTTCGTATTAGTAGGGGGTTAAATAATGTGATTTTTAGAGGCAATTTTCAATATTAGTCAAATTAAGGGTATTGTTTAGTATGCCATGGACACACATGATATGTCACAGGTCCATTGAGTGATGCCCCATGACAATACTATTGTGTCTCTTATATTCAATATTGCTGAATGTGTTAGGGGAAGCTAGAATAAAGGATTTATGGGACAATCTAGGGGCTTTATATCAATAAAAGTCCCTAGTGAACAAATTATTCCTATGAGAAAAACTATATAACCTAAGGATGAAGGATGGAGACTTGGTGATAGAGCATATGAATGCCTTCAATACTATGGTGAGTTAATTGATATCCGTTGATATCAAGATTTTAGATAAGGATAGGTGCATTAGTCTATTATGTTCTCTGCCTGACTCATGGGATAGTCTTGTTGTTTCCATAGGTAGTAATGAAACTACCTTAAAAATTGATGGAATAGTTTCATCCTTGTTGTCATAGGAGACGAGATAGAAAAACACAGAGTGCCAAAATGAAGATGACTTGTTTGTAAGAGGAGAATTCTATAATAGAAATAGAAATAAGTCTTCAAGTGGGAGATGTAAATCTATAGGAAGATCAAAATCTCAAGGAAAGTTCATAAAGGTATATTGGAAATGTGGAAAGTAAGGGCATTATAAGAAAGGTTGTAAAGCATCCCACAAGGCATAGAGAAGATGGTGACATGGTGTTCTATTAAATCAATTTGTGGTGTAAAGGTCTCTGGTTTGAAACTTTGTGGGCAAAAATCAAGCCATGCTAAGGGATGATGTGGCCCAGGTCAAGTGTGATCCCTGGGTGATTTTGGCAGCTTAGATGCCCTTCGATCTCGACTACTCTAGCCACGTGTTAGGCATGCGAATCATCTCAGGACTCACATTACCTAGCAAAAAAAAATAAAAATGTTAAAGAAAAATTGCAGAGAAATAGAAGGGATCAAAATATGCTCCTTTTGTAGAATCAAAAAGCTCCTCATATTAAGGAGGGGATGTGTACTTTGTTTCTTCAAGTACATAGGTAGATCATAAGGCATGGCTAGTCGACTTAGGCACATATTTTCATATGAATCCTCATAAAGAGTGGTTTTCCAAGAAGGAAATATTTGATGGTAGATGACTTGGGAGGCAAAATCATAGGATGAGGAAAAGTCAAGTTGAAACTTATGAATGGAAGGATTAGGACACTCTCTAGTGTTCTACACATTCTAGGATTAATTATAAATTTGATTTCTATAAGAGAGATGAACAATATAGGTGTAAAAATAGTGTTTGAAAATTATACCTACAGGGTGGTTCAAGGAGCAATGGTATTTGTAATGAACAAAGTTCGTATATGCAGTAGAATGTTCAAAATATTTGAAAAATATAAGTATCCATTATAGGAAAAGTAATATTTATATATAATAATGTTTGAATGTATAAGATATATGATATGATATATTATAAATGGGGCGCTTGCTTTTATATTAGGCAAGGTGCCCTTTTACGAATGGTCGTGTCCTTAGAGACATGGCTCTTTAATATACTAATCATCATTAAATATTAACTATTAATTATTTATATTCATAACATTGCCTTCCCCTTTAGGAAAGCTTTGTCCTCAAAGATTATTGATGTCAATGCTTTGATATATATATTTTTTAATGTCTTGTGATGTCTTCTAATTTTTCTCAATTATTGGAACTGGCATCTTCAATGATAAAATACAATATGAACTTCTGACCGTGGTTCAAAATTGTCATTCTTTGAAATGATATAACCATCCCAAATTAATATTCTATGGAATCTTGCGAACTAGAAACTTGGGATGAATTGTTATCATAAGACTAGATTATCTTGACATTGATATTATTTGGAATAAAAATCACTTGTTGTTGGTTTGAGTGACATGGATATGCATATTGACCGAGATGTCTTTTTTTATGATTTGGTTGTCGATAAGGAGTTCTTGTGATTTGATTTCCCTTGATCATGTTTGTGGTGATTCCTTGATTTACTTGAGGTATCTGATTTCTTTCACACATGGATGGTGCTTGGTTAATTGTTGGATATGCGCTTGATTTTTTTTTTTCATTTGAACTTCAACATATGAATACCTCTTCTCTTCAATTTGATTGGGATATTTATGAAATGTGATACTATTTGGATCACTGTTTGTTCCTTTTTCTTAAGTTTTTTATAAGCTTCTATTGAATTACTTCTCGGGAGCTTCATTTTCTTGTTCTAATTTGTGTTTTGTAGCTTTACACTTCTTGATTTGTGCAAATAGTTTATGACTATAATATTTTAAACGATAAATTTCTTCATTTTTATTGGAGATAACTTCAAGTTTTTTCTGCTTCTTTGATATTGTTTTTTTTTAATTTCCTTGAAACATCAGTTTCGAAATATCATTAAAGTCTTATGTTGAAGGAATTATCAATTCTAACTTCATTGTCATGTCCTGGAATATTATCATTGTTATGAAACTAGCTCACAAAAAGATAGAAAAGAGAGATCAATGCCTTAGAATTCAGCCCCTTCGAGGGGCCAACCTCCTTTACATTACACAAATGAACAATTCTTGGATGATTCAAATGAAAAAACCTCCTTTCTATATATAGGAGTCTAAGGAGTCACAATATAACCCAGCTGACCTAACAATAATAATACAAAGCCACAAAAATAACAATAGAGGGATTCTGTGGGGCACAATAATAACAATATGGGGACAATAGGGGCACACTAATAAGAATATGGGGACAATAGGGGCACAACAATATTAATAAGGGATACAACTACAATAGTAATGGGGTAATCACTAGTATTATAGGGACCCAACATGCCCCTCTCCTTCAAAAAAGTGTTTTCCTCAACGCTTGAGTAGTTCTGGATGCTTATGTATAAAATTATCATCCTCCCATGTGGAATCTTCAGCGGATAAGTTATTCCACTTGATAATATACTTTGAAATTGATCGATTTCGTAACTGTCGAGTTCTTGTTTCTATGATTGCTTCTGGTTCCAATATAATTTTTCCTTCCTCGTCAAGTTCTGGCAATATTGTTTGAACTGGGAGCTTGTCACCTATAACCTTCTTTAAACATGAAACATGGAAAACTGGGTGCAATAGAGACGCTGCAGGAAGCTCCAATTTGTATGCCATAGTACCAATCTTTTGCAACACCTTGTACGCACCATAATACTTTGGTGATAATTTATTATCCTTCTTAGCTTGCTTGAGGGACATTTTCTTATATGGTTGTAGCCGTAGGAATACCCAATCACCTACATCAAAACTTCTTTCGCTGCGATGTTGATCTCCTTGTTGTTTCATTCTATTCTGTGCCAACACGAGGTTATCCTTTAAGAGTTGGAGGACTTGTTGTTGATGTTCGATGTGATGTTCCACTGCTTGAACCTTAGAATTTTCTCTTAATATGATGTGATGGATGGTGGCTGATATCCATAAAGTGCCATAAATGGGATCATTTTTGTTGCTGTATGGAAGGAAGTGTTATACCACCATTCAGCCAGAGGCAACCATTTGACCCATTGTGTCTGTTTATCAGATACAAAGCAACGAAGATATCCTTCCAAACATTTGTTTACTATCTCAGTTTGCCCATCAGATTGAGGATGATAAGATGAGCTATGAGCTAACTAAGTACCAAGACAAGAAAATAATTCTGTCCAAAAATTTCCAGTGAAAATGGGATCTCTGTCACTTACAATAATCTTTGGGTTTCCATGTAGCTTTTGAATTGTTTCCATAAATGCAGTAGAAACTGTACTGGCTTTAAATGGATGTGATAATGCACAAAAGTGTGCATACTTGGTAAGTCTGTCAACTACCACCATGATGACACTCTTTCCCTCAAACTTGGGTAAACCTGTGATAAAATCCATTGAAACCTCCTCCCAACGTTGGCTTGGAATGGATAAAGGTTGTAATAGACCCGGTGTCTTAATTGTTTCAACTTTATTTTGTTGGAAAACCAAACATTCCGCCACAAACTTTTGAATATCTGATTTAAGGCCCTCCCAAAAAAATTCCTTCTTAACCCTGTGGTAAGTTTTTAAAAATTCTGAGTGCCCTCCTAAGGGAGAAGTGTGCAATTCCATAAGAATCTTTTGTTTTAGCTGGGAATTCTTACAGAGGTATAAGCGATCTTTGTACCATAACGAATCATTTTGCCAGCTAAATGTATCAGACGTACTAGAATCTTTTTGTAACTTTCGAATAAGTGCCCACACTTCTTCGTCGTTCTTCCATTCCTCCCTTGCTTCGTTTATCCAATCTGGTTGGATAATAGAAATGGCGCACAACAATGCTTCCACATCCTCATCCTTTCTTGAGAGTGCATCTGCCACCACATTTTGCTTCCCTTTTTTGTAGATGATTTCAAAGTCATAACCCAACATCTTTGTGACCCACTTTTGTTGCTCTTCAGAGGATAATCTTTGTTCTAAAAAGTATTTAAGGCTATCATGATCCGTTTTTACCTTGAAGTGTCTTCCCATTAGGTAGGGTCGCCATTTCTTAAGTGCATGGAGTATTGCCAACATTTCCTTCTCATAAATAGCTTTGTGTAAAAACTTTCCCTTGATTGGACGACTTTCAAAAGCAATGGGTCTTTCATCTTGCATTAAAACAGCACCAATTCCATTTCCTGAAGCATCACATTCCACAATAAAGGTTTTTGTGAAGTCTGGTGTAGCTAAGACCGGTGCTTGGCACATTGCCTCTTTAAGATGTTCGAAGGCCTTTGTTGCTTCTAGAGTCCATGAAAATGCATCTTTCTTCAATAATGTTGTTAGAGGTGTTGCTATTCTCCCATAATTCTTAACAAACTTGCGATAATACCCTGTCAACCCGAGAAATCCTCGCAGATGCTTTATGGATGTGGGGATTTTCCATTCCTTAATGGCTTTAATTTTGCTAGGGTCTACCTTAACTCCTTCATGAGATACAATATGACCCAGATATTCCACCTCTTGTACTCCAAAGAAACATTTGGATCTTTTTGCATATAATTTCTCCTCCAATAGTTGTAGCACCCTGTCAACATGTTCAACATGATCCTTCCAAGACTTGCTGTAGATTAGTATATCATCAAAAAATACTAACAAAATTTTTCTAAGGAATGGTTTGAAAATGGAATTCATCAAACCTTGAAATGTTGAAGGTGCATTGGTAAGGCCAAAAGGCATGACCAAAAATTCATAATGACCCTCATGAGTTCTAAATGCTGTTTTCGGAATGTCTTCAGTCTTCATTCTGATTTGATGATATCCTGAACGAAGATCCAACTTGGTGAAGTAAATTGATCCATGCAATTCATCTAGTAATTCATCAATGACAGGAATGGGAAACTTATCTTTAATAGTGAGCTTGTTGAGCTCCCTATAATCTGGACACATGCACCATGATCCATCCTTCTTGTGCACCAATACTACTGGAGTAAAGAAAGAACTTTGACTCGGTTGAATTATACCAGCCTCTAGCATTTCTGCAACCATACGTTCAATTTCACTCTTTTGGGCATAGGGATATCTGTACGGCTTGATGTTTGGAGGAACACTTCCTGGAATCAGATGAATAGCATGATCATGATCACGAATAGGTGGGAGACCTTTGGGAGTCTCAAATACCTTGGAATGATTGTCCAAGACTTTTTGGAGATCTGGAGAAATAGATGATTCCAACGTGGAAACATCTAGCGAACATAATTGTGCAATTACACCCCTTTGTTCCTTTTTTAGAAGCTTTGTCATACCGTTAGAGCTGATTATCTTTCCCGGTTTCCCTGCAATACCACTTAAAACTTCCTTTCCTTCCACATAAAATTTATTGAAAATTAAAAGCTATTGTACCCAAGGATTGTAGCCATTGGACTCCTAGTACAACATCAGCACCTCCCATTGGAATGGAAAGCATTGGGCTAGTCAATACATATTCTCCCATGGATAGCTTGATATTATGGCACTTTCCAGAGAAATTTATTGTTCCTCCATTTGCAACCATCACTTGACACTCTGGTGCTGGATATAAGAAGCAATTCAATTCTTTTGCTACCTTACAATGAATAAAATTGTGGGTACTTCCTGAATCAATCAACACTATTACCTTTTTCTTCTTGATTTGTCCTTCTATCTTGATGGTTTGAGGAGTGGTAATTCCCGCCAATGCATTACAAGATATGGTCAAATTCATTTCTTCTTTATCTAGGCTTTGTTCCTGGAGTATATCCTCTTCTTTTGACCTTTCTTGCTCCTTTTCTTCTTCCTCTTCACAATCTATGTAGAATAATTTCTTCTCAGCACACTTATGACCTTTAGTGTATTTGCTATCACAACTGTAACAAAGCCCTTTTGCTATTTTTTCTTCCAATTGTTGTGGTGTCAACCTTATAGGTTGTGGAAGACTAGGGGCAACAACACTTCCATCTTTATAGTTGTGAGTGGTATGCTTCCTGGTTGCCATAATTTTGCTTTCCATTTTTCTTGCTAACCTGAATGCCTTCTCTAATGAATCAGGTTCCCAAAGGCGAACATCATGTTGGATATTATCCTTTAAATTCCCTATGAACACATCAATCCTATGCTCTTCTGGAATATTTTTTACCCTTATGTTCAATTTTTGGAACTCCTCAATGTGCTCCATTATTGAACCCTTTTGTTTGAGACTTATCAATTGGCTAAAAAAAGTGTTGCTTTTTGTATCCTCATAATGTGCTGTCAATTCTTTCGTAAAAATTGCCCAAGTGATAATTTTTTTACGAGAGCAAAGCCATTGATACCATACAAACTGATTTGGTTCCAAATATAAAGTTGCAATACGTACCTTTTGTGTGTTTTGCACATTATTGAGATCGAAAAATTGCTCCATCTGTAATATCCATGTTGCAGGATCCTTGCCATCAAACTTCCTCATATCGATTTTTGGAATATGGTGGGTCTTCGATCCAACATTAGAGTCTATGGAATCATGATTAACATTTATTTTGTTCTCATCATGAGTTTCCTTTACTACCCTTTCACCATTAGTGACCATTTCTTGTAGCAACTTATTCATATTTATCTTCAATTCTTCCATCTTATCATCCATGCCATCAATTTTGGCGTCCATGCCATTCATCTTAGCTTCCATGCCATCCATCTTAGCTTCTATGCCTTTCTTTAAACAATCCATCTTAGCTTCTACACCTTTCTTTAAACCATCCATCTTAGCTTCTACCTCTTTCTTTAAACCATCCATCTTAGATTCTGTTGCTTTTTGTGCAAGTGACAGTTGTTGCACTTGGTCTCGTAATTTCAATATATCATGTTGCATTTCTTCCTCTTCTTCATGATTCATGCTAGAGATTTCAGGTTTCTTACTAGGTGTTTGCATTTTCTTTCCTCGGGGCATCAATTACCGATTCAAACTAATTTTTCTAACCAAGCTTATGCAAAAATTTTAAAAAAACTACACACCTTTTTTACTTTGTATAAGCTTGATATTGAATCTGATGTATCTCTACAATTTCGGATCATCCAGTTCTGAAATTGTGACCTATAGAAGCCCTCTATGTCCTCTCTTCGATGCCACTAGTTTGATCCAAATTGGATTCTCCAAGGAAGAGTTATGCACAATCTCCCAAGATGACCTGATTATAGACTATTTCAGTAGAGCGAACTTGTACGACGTGCCACGAGTCACTGTTTTGACCTTTGGCTCTAAAAAATATATATAAGAAACTATAGTCTGTCCTCTTTCTGTACCTTTTTACGAAATTTCAATCCGATGCTCAGAGAGAAAGTTATGATGATTTTCCCCAGGTCACCTGTTTGGAATGTAATTTAGGAGTCTACAAAAAGACCAAATTCCTCAGATCATATCTCCATAAATTTAGTGTGAAAAGCTCTGAAATTCGGACCCAAGATTCAGCGCGATTTATTCTCAAATGGGTTTTTTTTTAGCTTCTGAAACATCGCAGAAAACAATTTATAGCGAAAATGCCACGATGACCTGTTTGGAGCAGCAAAACCCTAGAATCCAAAGCTCTAATACCAAATGTTATGAAACCAGCTCACAAAAAGATAGAAAAGAGAGAGAAATGCCTTAGAATTCAGCCTCTTCGAGGGGGCAACCTCCTTTATATTACACGAATAAACAATTCTTGGATGATTCAAATGACGAAACCTCCTTTCATTATATAGGAGTCTAAGGAGTCACAATATAACCCAACTACCTAACAATAATAATATAAAGCCACAAAAATAACAATAGAGGGATTCTATGGGGCATAGTAATAACAATATGGGGACAATAGGGGCACAACAATATTAATAAGGGATACAACTACAATAGTAATGGGGTAATCACTAGTATTATAGGGACCCAACAATCATCTTCTTTTTATAGGGAAACATCAAACTTTTTTCTCTATGTTTAACTTGAGTGTACCATGTGATTTAAAATAAGGTAGGTTGATAATTATATTAATCTCTTTGTCAAGCATAGTTATGACGATGAATTGAGATATACGATCATAATGATCAAATGTCACTTGTAAATCATTAATTCCACACTCTTTCTTGCCAAACATGTTTTCTCTTTCATCTATATTTGGCTCTAATATTGATCATCGATTCACCAAATTAATATTGATGTATTTTTTTTGTCGTTTCCATTGATAATGATATTAATATATTTCCTTGGATACTCCCTTTTAATGTAAATAATTTGCAATATATGATTGGAAGATTGTTATAAGAAAATCTTCCTTTATTTCTGGATTATAATCCATTCTCTTTTCTTTAGTGTTTAACTGTATTTTGCGTTTGTCGATAATTTTGTCAAATGATACTTTAACTGTGAAGCTTATGTATCGTTCATAACAAGTGAGTATAAAAATACCCACTTTCTCAATATAATTTTACACTTTGTTGATAATACTAGTTTTCATATATATATATATATATATATATATATATATATATATATATTATTTATTTATTTTTCTTTTCGAATGTGGTTCACAGACCCCAGAAATTGGTCACTGCTACATACATGGAATTTTGTACCAGGCAGATCCACTTGAAGGGACCGTTTCATGGTGGCTCAACCATGGAGCCTGACCCCAAGAGTGTTGACATAATTGAACCTGTGACCTTTCAATAGTAAAGGTTCTTTAACGATGTGGAATTGACCAATTGAGATAATCCTTAGGGCTGCTAGTTCTCTTATATATGAATCCAAATTTTAATATCCTCAAATAACTCTCTATTATAACTCTTTAAATATCGGTTTTTTCTTTTAAAACAAAACTTTTATAATAATCCTTTTTTTCCTTGGTCTGTTTTTTTATTTTTTCCTTATAAAAAGCAATGTTTTAACCCTTTATATCTCGATTTTTTTTTTCTCTTAGAAAAACAACTTTTATAATAATTGTTTTTTCCCTTGGTCCTTATTTATATTTTTTCCTTTTAATAAAAATACATGTTTTACACATTAACTTTTATTAAATAATCTTCTTTAAACCCCATTTTTAATGAACATTAATTGAACTTTTAATGTTCACTTATCACATGTATTTAATTTTGTTTTTTTTTTAACTTTTATGTGTGTGTGTAATTTTAATATATGCTTTTAACAAAAAGATACCCTATTCCTGTAGACATGACCGCAACTAATATACCACAAATATTTTGAAAAGGGTGTGTCGGGGTATGCTATATGGCACAAAGACAACATTGATTCAGTGCGATGGCAGAATAGCAACGAAATGTTTGGTAGTGATGTTTTTGACAAGAGAAGTGGGATAAGGGACTTGTGAAAGATGTCAAACAATCATGGATACTTTTGAAGGGAAGTAAAGGCTTATCCTTCCCAGATAAAGATGCAATAATTAGAGTAATGGATCCACTTACAATGAGCTAATATCACCAACAACATGATAATTTCTCTCAAATTAGTGGATTCATGGTTGTAGGGTTGGGAGGCACCTGTGATTGCTAAGGCTGTGACTACTTGTGGTTGTTATCACTAAGCATGCAACCATGACTACTGTTGCTGAGGATGTTGCTGCTTTTTATTGTGGCTATTATCACCGAGGTTGCAACAACAATTTTTTTAATGGCCAAAGGTCTGATGACAGAATGAAGAATCTCGAAACAAACTTTCTATGGATAAAATCCAAAATTGCAATGACACCAAACTTTATCAGCGATTTATGACCAAAGGTCATGATCGAAGAACGAGGCTCTCATTCTAATGTAATGAACACAATTCATATAGACAACAAAATATTTAGAAAATATGAAATATATAATTATCCATTATAGGACAAGTAATATTTATATATAAGGATGCTTGAATGTATAAGAGATATCATATGACATATTATAACTACGAGACTTGCTTATATGCTAGGAAAGGTGCCCCTTCATGAATAGTCATGTCCTTAGAGAAATGCCCCTTTAGTATACTAATCATTATTAACTATCAATTATTTATATTCATAAGAGTATTGCTGAGGGGAGTTAAAATTTGAACTCTATATAGGCTCTTACGAAGCACTATGGGTGTTGGGTGTAACAATTTAGTTGATCCTGAGAATGGATCAGAAGAAAGAATAACTCTTGTAGCTTCAAGAGAAAAGAATATGTTGTGGCATCAAAGAATAGGACATATTGGAGAGAAGGCGCTTCAAGTACTAGATGCCAATAGTATAGTAGAAGGTATGTCTAATTGCTCTTTCGATTTTGATTTTTGTGAACATTGTTTATATGGAAAGAAAAATTAGGTGAGATTCTCCTTTGGTTCTAAGAGGGTAGAGGGAATACTACACTGACTAGTACACAATTATGTGTTTGGGCATATGCTAGTTCCATCACTAGGTAAAATATGTACTAAGTTTCATTTATAGATGAATTCTCAAGGAATATATGGATATAATTGCACAAGAAGAAATTTAAAGTCTTTGATAGATTTAAAGAATTCAAGGCTTTGGTGGAGAATTAGACATAGAAGAAAATAAAGGTGGTGAAGACAGATAATGGAGGAGATTTTTGTAAAAAGTGTGGTATAGCACAACAAAATAATACTCCATACACACCTCAATAGAACAGAGTTGCAAATAGGATGAATAGGACATTGATGGAAAAAGAAAGGAGTTATGTTACGACAGGAATTCTGGGAAGAACTAGTGGATATTATGTTTTACTTAGTGAATATATCACCTTTATTAATGTTGGATGATAAGACTCCACATGAGGTATGGAATGGTAAGAAGTCATCTCTCGCACATATCAGGGTATTTGGATGTGATGCATGTACATGTTTAAAAAAAAAACCAAAACCAAGTTGGATAACAAATTTGAAAGGGCATATTTATTAGTTATAAAAACAATTTAAAAGGTTATAAGCTTTGGAACTCAAAACAAGAAAGTTTGTATACAATCAATATGTGGTATTTAGAGAAGTGAAAGATGTTACCAAAAGGAATTCCTACCAAGGGAGAAAGAGCCAAAGAAGATAAAGTTAAAACTAAAGGATAATGACTCAAACTCAATAGAAGAATAAGAATCAAAAGAAGAAGAACTACATACTCTAGTTTTTAGGAGATTGGTTCAGGAAAGAAGGCAACCAGAAAGGTATACTCCACCTGATTTTTGTTTAAATTATTCTTTGTTTATCACTGATGATGATCCTAGAACTATCAAGGAGGAAATGACTTAAGGGATGACAAACTCTGGAAAAAGGCCATGTTTGAAGAGATGGTGGTCTTAGATAAGAATGAGCGATCTAGTGGAGTTGCCAGTTGGAATAAAACCCATTGGTAGAAAATGGCTGTTTAAGAAGAAGTTGAATGTAGAAGGCAGTGTGGGAAAATACAAAGCTCAATTAGTAGCAAACAATTATTCCTAGGTGCAGGGATTTGACTTTGGTTATATTTTTTCTCTTGTTTCAAATTTAGCTTTTATTAGATTTCTTTGATCTATTGTTGCTACTTTTGAGTTTGAGGTAGAATAGATGGATGTGAAGACAACTTTCCTACACGGGGATATAGAAGAAGAGATCTACGTGAAGCAACCAAAAGGGTTTGTAGTGAAGGGTAAAAAATAGGTTTTGTGTAGGTTGAAAAAGTCCTTGTGTGGGTTGAAGCAATCACCAAGGATGTGGTATCGAACATTTGATACATATATACAGGGAATTGACTTCACAAGAAGCAAAGTAGATAATTGTGTGTATTTAAATTGGTTGCTGATTGTCTCATTTATTTGGTCTTGTATGTAGATGATATGTTGTTGATTGGAAATGAGAAGAAAATCATCTAGGAAGTGAAAACTTTGTTGTCGTCTGAATTTGGCTTGAAGGATCTTGATGTTGCAAATTTTATCATGGGCATGGAAATTAAAAGAGACCAGGAAAAGAGGAGTGCTAGTTAAATTAGAGAAAGTATTTGAGACAATATTGCAGAGTTTAATATGCAAGAAAGTAAACCAATGAAGGTCCCTATTCCTGCAGGTCCCAAGATAGAGGATGAGGAAGAGGACATGTCCCATGTTCCATAAGCTAGTGTGGTCGGAAATTTGATGTATGAAATGATCTATAATAGACTAGATATTGCACATGTAGTGGTAGTATATAGTAGGTATATGTCAAAACTGGAAATGGAGCATTGGATAACAATGAAAGGAGTTTTTAGGTATTTGCGTGGCACTACTAAATATGCATTGTGCTATCAAGGAAGATAAGGATTGGATAGAGTGTTGGAAATTCATGGCTGTCTTAAAGTAGATTGGGTTGACGATATAGATTGTAGAAGATCTACAAGTGGGTATCTATTTGACCTCTTTACATAAGCTTTCAGTTGGATGGGAAATAAACACTTTGCAGGGACGCTTTCAACTACAAAAGTTGAATACATGACAATCACTCATGCAAGAAAGGAAGCAATTTGGTTACAGATACTGTGTTCATTTATGGGATTAGTACAACAAGATGTAAGGATATATTATAACAACTAAAGTGAAATTTTATTTGCGAATAACCTTGCTTATCATTCAAAGACAAAGCATATTGATGTTCAATATCACTTTGTGAGAGATATGATTAAAGACGAGAAGGTGTTGCTGGTAAAGGTGGACACTTTGAAGAATGTTGCAGATGCATTAAAATATTATATGAACATTAAAAATTTCTCTTGTTGTAGGGAAACAATGTGCATCACTACCATGAATTGTTGACTGTGTACACCAATGCCCTTTCTATGAAAAAAACAACAAATGGGAGAATATTGGATATGTGTTATATTATTTTCTATGGTCGTGGGGGGGTTTTTAAACTCCCCTTATTTGGGGGGGTATACAGGAAGGAAGGAGCCCCCTTACATGGGGTTCAATATAACAACTCTAAAGATTTTGTTTGGGTGATTTTTTCTCTTTTTTCCCATGATTCTGCTAAAAGTGTCTTTGTGGTGCATGGTGGTTTTGGCCATGGTTTTTTTTTTGTTTTGTCTATGGAACTATTGTTGGATTGGTGGTTCATGTACCCTATGTGATATGTATATTCCATTGAAACACAATAAAAAAAAATATAATTAAAAAAAATGTTGGTTTTCTTGGTTTTTGTTTCCAGGACAAAATCTCTGTGTAAATTTGTGTATTTTCCATTGGTATGTTTTTTGTTTTAATAAGAATCTGTTTGCAACGATTAAATCTAATGGGTGAAATCTTACAAAATGCTTAATCCATCACTTCAAGTTCCCTTTCATTGCAATGTTTATTTGCTTGTTGTTTCATCCTATTTTGTGACATAACCAAATTTTCTTTCAATAGTTTAAGAACCTCTTATTGGTGTTGTATGTGGTCCTCTACTACTTAAGCCTTTATAGTCCCTTTCAAGGGTGACGTGATAGATGGAGGATGATATTCATAAAGTGCCATAAATGGTGACATTTTTGATGAAGTATGTAAGGATGTGTTGTACCACCATTCTACCAAGGGAAACCATTTGACCTATTTTGTCTGTTTATCATATGCAAAGCAACATAGATATCCTTCTAAACATTTATTCACAATCTCAGTTTACCCATCATATTAAGGATGGTAAGATGAGCTATGAACCAATTGAGTACCCAAACTAGAAAATAATCCAATAAAAAAATTTGCAGTGAAAATTGGATCTCTATCACTTACAATAATCTAAATTGGTATTCCATGTAGCTTCTGGAATGTTTCCATGAATTATTTTGCTATATTACTTGCTTTAAAAGGATGAGAAAGAGAACAAAAAAATTGGGCATACTTTTTCATTCAACCTACCACTAATATAATGACATTCTTTCCTTTAGATTTGGCTAAACCGATTGAAACTTCTTCCCAAGGCTGGTTTGATATGGATAATGTTTGAAGGAGCCCTGAGGTTTTGACAATATCTCCTTTATTTTGTTGGAATACCACAATGTTGGGTCCTTCATTTTTGTAAACAATTTTGGCAGAAAATAACCGCGAAAAATAGGATGCACAAGTTGGAAAAATGAATGGTTAATTTCATTGGAAAACAACAACATAAAAAGAAGAAAGTGACAAGAAAGGGGTCAAAAATTTATGGTGGAATTTTTCATTTTTGCGAAAGAAGAATCAAGCTTCTAAAGTTGAAACGTTCAAGGAAATGTGGACCAAGCAAGTATATATATATATATCATGAAGATGGTTAGAGTGGATCATATCAAGCGAGCACATAAAAGATCAAAGGGCTGAAAATTATATATAGACAGGTAGATCGAGATGGGGAGGAGAGATCAGAAGAAGGACGACATGTTGTCGAAATTATGACCTGAATTATGTGGATGATTTTCATTGTAATTTTTTTCTAGTCCTGAGCCCGTAATGAGAGTTTTTGGAGAATTTCTTAACAAATCCCTCTGAGTTGATATGGATCTGTATTTGTAATATTGATTTGGATTGAATATATATATATATATATATATATATATACATATATATATATATATATATATATATATATATATATATATATATATATATATATATACATATATATATATATATATATATATATATATATATATATATATATATATATATATATATATACATATATATATATATATATATATATATGTATATATATATATATATATATAGATATAGATATATATATATATCTCTATATCTATATATATATATATATATATCTATATATATATATATATATAAAAGAGAATGTTGTGGGGAATTACATCTATGTTTTATGAGCGAATGCAGTTGTAATTTTGTGCCTACTTTAATTATTTTAACATCTCATGTTAGATTCTATACAATGTGTTATTTACTTTTTGTGGAAGGATTATTCAGTTAATCTATGAATGTTTATTAGTCTAATGTTTATTTCAATTAAGGAATTGAATCATATCACCCCTTAAACCCCAAACATCACTTATAAGTCTTAGAACACCTCAGGTGATACCTTCTTCCATTGTAGAAGATTGAAAATGTTGGTGTCATGCAAGAATACAATGAGCCCTTTGTTGGCACATTGAGGTCGAACCCTGGGTCTTTACAATAAAAATATTCTCCAACAAATGGTTCCATTTTCGGGAACTGAAGATTAATTAGGGTTCTTAGATAATGGTAACTAGGATTATCTAAAGTAGTATTTGGGAATGGTGGGAAGAAAATATTGTCTCATTTGTTCAACAACAAACTGAGTTGCAGCAGAAGAACCTAGTTTGTGTTAGGGACGTAATTCTCTTTTTGGAGCTTGAATGTGATCAATACAAGATCTTTTGGTGTAAATTCCCCGAGGAGTTGTATCATTGGCTGAGTAGACTGCAACACACGTTGGGAACTGGAAGTTTTGGGTGAATCTTCATGATTTGGATCACATTTGATTTAGCTACTTTACATCGGTTGGATCATGAACTTATAAGTGCCATTGAAGTTTGGGTACAAGCCACATTAGAGGGATATATCATTGATCTTGCTTCATAGAGTCATTAGTCATTTTCCAAGGTTGAAGCGATATTCAAGTACAGATTAAGAGGATGATTGCTAAAGGAGATCCCTCTGTGGATCAAATTTATCATGGTGGAAGAAAGGTTGTTATTGTTTCAACAATCCAATATGGGCACACAAAACCCTTATACTGGGGGTAAGGTTCTTGGGGGAGATGTTGACTAGTTGCGGAAGTTGAAAGAAAGTTGTGATGAATAGGGAGGAGTTGCAGAAGGCATGAGACTTTAGAGCAATTAGGAATGCATATATAGTTGATGAATGGAAGGAATGCAAGTTACCCGATATTAGGAGAAGGTGAAGGGAGTTGTAGCAGATAGGTGAAGTGTCGAATAGTTTGAGTTTGTGGAGAGGAGAGATTTGCAATCCAAAGTTGTAGGGTGAAATAGTAGGAGAATGATCGAACTCTAGTGCAAGAGGAGGAGCTAGAGGAGAGGAGATAGGAAATAAAATTAGGAATAGTGAGTTCCATAAGGAATTAGAAGGAATCTAAATGCCATAAGGACAAGGATAGAATACGATGATGACTGACCCAAATACTCCTGTAGATGAGGAGATTCACTTTGTTATGATAATATTATTCCATGAGGATGATTCCTCCCCTACAAGTAGCAATTCACAAGGTAGTAACATGGTTGGATCTTTCACTACCCTTTACCTTGTACCTTATCAAAATCTTGTAAGCTTTATTTCCAAGTTGGTTAAGACTTTGAATTTTCATAGAGTTCATAAGGTATATGAAGTTGGTAGTTTTGGTAGCAATAATCAATCGAGTTTCGCAACCTGTTCACAACCTAGTTCGAGGGAATTTGTCTTAGTTCCACCTGGTCATACTTCAATGGATGGGAACATAGCTATATCATTTACTCAATATCCCGAATTTTAGGGAAAGAAAAATTAGTATCTGTGCGAAGCTATCTAGAGATCCAGAAAGACTCCAAATGACTCTAAAATGAATGAATTCTAGACAACACTAAGAAATAGTGCTCTTTGATAGTTTTCCAAATGGTCATTAACAATTCAAAATATGACTTTAGATCTAGTTAGACAATAATTCATTAAGGAATTAAAATTTCCACAATCTGAGCAACGGGGATTAGCTGAGTTGTGGGACATTAAAAAGTGTGAGGGAGAAAATTCATGAGAGTGTATGCAATGAATCAAAGGCGTTGTTGGGAATATGACTTATCCAATTCATGCACACCATCAGAAATATTGGTTCATCAAAGCATTATTGCCAATAAATAGGATCCATTTAATGCAATAGAAGTTTGATAACATACATGATGCATTGGGTCATGCCATGTAGATAGAGTCAATGGCAGGATATCCTCCTCGACTTTGTCCCATGTTGCAAAATATTCCAATGTCTCTAATAATATGTTTAGTGAGCATTTTGGGTCACCCACTCATCATAGAGACCAATGCAGAGTCTTGGATGCTTTGGCTGATTAATTAGACCATACTGCATTTTGTGTCAATGAGTCCCCTTGAGGAAGAGGAGGCGGGGGATATATAGGAGGAAGAATTGGAGGAAGAGGTCCAGTTCAATGTTATAACTGTGACCAAGAAGGCCACAATACTTTAGATTGTCCATTTATAAGAAGGCCTTGGTGTTCTCTTTGCCAAGTAAATTCTCACGCAACTGAAGATTTCCCAAAGTTGATTTCTCAATGGGAAGAGCGCAATAGGAAGAGGGGAACTAAATTGATTAATACAAAACCAAGGGAGATTGAACCAATTATACAATATAATATTAATATCATTACTAGAGGAGGTAAGCATATTGGAGATGATAAGGATGTGCTTGAACAACCTACTATAACAAAAGTTGCATCTCCAAAGAAATTGTTTGAACTTGTTTAACAAAAGGAATATTATAGGGATGTTGTTGAAATTTTTAAACAATTAATTCCTTCTTATGGCCCTAAAACCATACAATAGGAGAAGAGGTAAGAGATTAGTTCTTAGTTCCCTCTAAAGACATCTTAGCCTATTATAGAGTATTTCAAAATATTCTTACATATTTTGAGTGAGGAGCACTTGTTTGGTTAGTTGTGAAAGAAGTTGAAAAGTGTTGTGAAATATGAGGAGCTTTCAGAATGTCCCATTTCTGCAAACTTTCTAGAGTGATACAATAGACGAGTCCACTGCAACAAGCACAAAACTAGAAGAGAATTCCTCATCGATGCTCAGATTGCGAGATACCAAGTTAAAGATACTATGCTAGATCTTGGTTACAATGTGAATATTTTGTCATGAAAGAATTGGGAAGCATTGGGAAGGCCCAAATTGGTATTTTCTCTGATCTAGTTGTGCATGGCCAACTAATACAACATTTTACCTATTGGATGTCTAGAGGATGTAGAAGTATACATCACTATCTAGCCTTATTAGGATTCAATTGGGAATTTGAAAACTATGTCATCATTGATCTCAAGTGAGAAACTATGACTTTTGAAGTTGATGGAGTTTGGGTTATTCAACCTCTGGACCCTTACGTAGGTCCTTGGTTCACAAAGCTAATTGATAATGCATATGCAACTAATTTTCTAGATCAACCAACTACAGGGAAAAGGGAGGATTACATTAATCCTACAATAGATGGTTCTGTTAGTTGGAGGATTGTTTAACATACCGAAGTTGGTTCAGAGGTTACCTTGGAAGAATTGCAGTAGGGAAACCATGAGTAATACTCTAGGAGATGCGCCACTATTTGTTGAACTAGATGGATTGGTAAAAAGGTAATAAATTATCCTATTTTTAATGGTATTAGGCCTAGAGCTGATTTTATTAAATAAGTTGAGTTAAATATTGAAGAAAATCAGAGGATTCACTTACTGGAAATTGCCTTATAAGACACTCTTGTTCGATAGTCAGGAGCTCACCGCAACTAGTTCCAAACTTGGGACTTGGCTAGATCTATCATGTTATGTTGATTCTTTATACCTAAGAAGGACATGAATGCAACCCATATTTATAAAGGTTATACCAGCCTAAAAAATCATATTCAAACTTGTAATGTTGTTTGGAAGGAGGTTGGATTTCCTTCTAAGCTATGGGTACATCAGTTTATTCATACTTTGGGCACACTTCCTCAAGCTTGATTTCTAAAGGAATAAATGAAGAGGGAGACAACAAACTAGGATGACTTGGTGTCTCAATTTTGTAGTGCTTTTAAATTTTTAGATGAGGATGCACGGTTCGTTGAAGCTCTAAAGGCTATTAAGAGGGTATTATTCCCCACCGGGAAACCACTTGTTGAACCCATTAGTGATCTAAGTTGTGGAATTCTGCTTGGGTCTAGATTCCAAGAAGCGATTTCTTGCGACAGAATAAAAAGGGAACTTGAAGGTGATGACTTAGAAGGATTAAGAAATTTATCTTTTTGAGAATTTGAAGGGGAAATAAGCATTAAGGATGATCCTCTGAAAGATGCCTTGCATATGAAATCTCTGAATTTTTCTCAAGCATAATATTGGTTTTGAAGACAAACCCAAGATAAAATCCATTGGTTATTATTGGGATGAACATATCACTAAGGAGATTTTGATTTACTTAAGGAGGATGAGGATCTACTTCTCGCATCAGTTTCAGAGCTTAAAGGCATTAAAGGGGATTTGGGAGAAATGAAGATTTTTTTGAAACCTAATGCTAGACTGATAAATCATCGTCCCTATCATTTGAATCTAAGAGTGAAATAAAAGGTCAAGAAGGAAATTGAAAAGATGTTAGCTATGGGCAGTTTTGGGGCTAAAAGCCCATAATATTTTGTAATCCAAGTGTAAAGACTCCACATTTTGTGGTTGCAGAGCGCATAGATGCTAAAGAGTCATAGGGTTGTTCAATCTTATTTTAGAAATGTAATGTTGGTTGTAAAAGATCTACCCATGGTCTACGGACCATGGCATTGTATAAATAGAGCTAAGCTCTAAGTAGTTTAAGGGCAGCTAGATCGAACATGTAAGAAAGTGATAATTCTAAGCAGAAGTCTATGTTTGGGTTGTAGCATAGATAGAGGCTCTACAATTGAGTGAGCAGAGGCCTATAAGTCCGTAGTTGAGTGCGCAAACCCCTGCAGCTGAGTGCGTAGGGCGGGTCGAGTCTATAATTGTTCGAAATTATCAATAAAGAGAAGTATTCTACTAGTTCTGCATTTTTATTTCCTATTTATGCATCTTGATATTTTGGGTATGAATTTCACTTATAATGCTTATATGATGCGCAAATATATGTAATTGTGTTGTTTAAGTGAACGCAAGTAAGAACATCTATTTACACGAAGCTAACTAAGATCTATTAATAAGATAAGAAAGACTCTTAGCCTAGTTTGGGAGATATCGTAGTTCGCTACCCTAGCAGCGCGAAAGTACCTCAACCGTAGGTTAGGGCTACATGAAAGCCAATTGTACCCTTTCGTGAAGGTACTAAAGGGTGGAATAGAGGGCTAAACCACCTGCGCGAAGGCAGGTATCGCCGAAATAAACTGACATCACAACCATCTCAAGGGTGTGGAAATTTGGTTCCAACATCCCCCCATACTGCTTCGGGTGGGACTTTAATCTACGCCCCATGGGCTGATGCCGACAGGGCCAGTAGTGTAGGGATTTGTTTGGCTAACTAACGTTGAACCTGGGTCAGGCCCCCTCAAGCCAACAAATGGTTCCGTTGCTGGGACTACAATTTGCATAAGAGATGTGTGATTTCGTAGCACTGGAATCCAACTAAGAAAGAAATCGAAGGCTAGTTGGACAGAAGGATTCACGAGTTCGCGGCAAAGGAGAACAGAAACCTGCAACTATCAAAAGAACAGTGGTTGGATCAATACCTGTATAGGGAGATCCACAAAATATTTTTTGCCTCGTTCCCTACTGAGCTATACGAGTGGATCGCGAAGCTAACAGATAGCCAAGGAAGGTGGAAACTTGATGGTCCTATTGTGTGGATCCTAGAGCTAGTGCAAAGGTTGGAAGCATCGGAGGATAAGATCATGCGCACTGTCAATCATTGGATCGATCGCATCATAGGAGGATTTGTTACCGAATTCGCAGTCGACACCTTAGTCAGCTATAGTGAGGTAGAGCGACGCTTTTTGAAAGGACTGCGAGGTAAGTATGTAAAATATTTGAATACTTGGACTAAAATTCTGTTGTACGAAAAATAGCTTATGCAACTACGTTGATCTTTGGGACTATGCGAAGTGAAAAAAGTTACAGAAACGAAGGAAATAAGGGTCTAGAGTATAGCCCCTTGATTTCACCTCTGTGAAGGGACGAAGAAGGGATAACGAAGGTCTCTTCATGAAGTTCTATTCAGTTGATAAGATAGGGATTCTTGTGAATACCACCTTTGCCCACACCACCTCCGTCTTCACCACCATCGCCTCCAACTTCACCCGTACCACCTCCACTACCACTGCGATTCTGTATGGCGAATACAGTGAAGTTGCCTTTATTCAAAGGCTTGGGAAATGAGGACCCGGACCAATTCTGGTTCGTTGTAAGGGCTATATGGGAAGCCAAAGGTGTTACAGATGATCATATAAAGAAAGCGACACTGGTTAGTGCTTTGCAAGATCGCGTGCTAACTTGGTACATTAAGTACTCCAACGATAACCCGAATGCTAGAGTAGCGGACATCCAAGCAGCACTAAATAGGGAATTTAGCATGCCTAAATATGAAGTGTAGTTGATTGTGGGATTCAAAGAGATTGCAATGTGACCAGGCGAGACATCGTGGGAATTGGATCAAAGATTGAAGTGTCAAATCGCGAAGTCAATATGAATTTGACAGACGGACAATATCGCAAGTGGTTTGTGCCTTTGCTACTACCCCACTTAAGGAGTGCGCTGTCGCAACAAAAGATAACAACTCAGGCAGAGGCCTTGGAGATTGCCATGAGACTACATGAGACTCCGATGCAAGATCCTAATCTAGGAGTTCAACAGATTCACGCGCAACTGCAAAATTTGTGCCTTGAGATGCAAAGGCTGAAGCATGATAGGACAGTTCGACCATAGGTACGCGAGGAGGTATGGTGCTTTAAATGCAAGAGTCAGGGTCACGACAAATACCATTGCCCGATATTTGCAAATTACCTTGCAGGAGGAGGTCCGATGCCTTTAAGGCCGAAAGCTCAGGCAAGACCTAGCGCGGTGCCTGCTTTATGGTGCACTATCTGTCAGGTAGCCGGAAACATGCAACGGATAAGTATCACTTGCTATAAAAATATGTGCAAGAACCGCAACAGTTGTTCTACAACTTTTGTAGGTTGGTAGGACATGATGAGCGGACTTGCAGGAGCTATGAATTGATGATGGATAGAAGTCCCACCTACAGGGTTCAGGTAGAAATGTGGCCCCTTAACCAAAATGCAGGGATGGCACGAACAAGATTTTAGGGGTGAGGACGAGGCTGAGGTGGAGGAGGACTTGGTAGAGGTCGAGGATAGTTGATTTTCTATAATTGCAGGGGGCCAGGACATTATGCCCGTGATTGCACTAATCCAATGTGCCCAGCGTGCAAGTATTTCATGCTGTTTGATCATGAAACAAAATATTGTCCTATGCTGATAGCTAGGATACGTGACAAAGGGGCGCTACCACCTCCCCCGACTCAAAACCTATAGATGGTGAGATCTGAGCCACGCGAGGAAGATACGAACGTAAATACAGTGCTCCGAAGTGGAATCGCGACAGGAGATGATAAGGGGATACAACTGGAAGACAGTACATGGATTTTCAAAGCCCCAACAAAAGAGGCTGAGTTCGATTTGGAGTGCACTCGTGAAGCATTCATGGAAGCTAAGAAAAGAGCTTCACTAAGGCCTCCACTTCAGGAAGCAAGGATAAATTGGAGCCAGAGATGGACCCCTCTATGCTCACAAATTTCCTGGAAACTTGTATGAAGTTATTGCGCGACAGTAAGGCTATGAAAGGGTTATAGGAACTCATCAATAGATGTGTTGGGACCACACCAAGTGAATTGTGCGTAGTCCGAAAGATTGGTAAGCATATGCAAGGACAGGGTGTGAAATGAGATTCACCACACAGATTGGAGAATATGAAATGGATCAAGTCATTCTGGGTTTGGGATCAGATGTGAATGTTCTATCGAAACAGACATGGGAGCGAATGGGGAGACCTGTGCTATAATGGTCTCCGATTCAGCTAAGGATGGCGAATCAACAAAAAATCATACCCATGGGGCAGCTGCAGGGAGTGACTGTGGATATTGAGGGAGCGAGCGCGTTGGTAGATTTTGAAGTAATAGAGATTGTTGATGATAACAATCCCTACCCTGTGCTCTTAGGAATTGATTGGGCTACTGATATGAACGGGGTAATCAATATGAAGAAGCGAAAGATGATCTTTGAGAATAAATCACTGTGCGTAATAATACCCCTAGATCCCGCTGAAGGATCACACTATACAGAACCAGTCCGCGATTATGAGAGTGATGATGATATGGAATGCATCTATAAGATAACAGTGCGAGACCAAGACTGGGTGAATCCCACCGCAGATGGATGGATTACATGAGAGTGCGAGAGTTCCTACAGTTTGGACTTTGATGAAGAAATAGAACGCTGGTAGAATCAGTTACATGAAGTAACTACGCTGAATTGCAACATGATGAACCGGTTGCTATGCTGTGTGTTTTCAGAGGTAAGAAATCAACATATTTATGATGGTCTAAATGAGGTAGATACCTTTTTGAATGCATTTGAAAAGGAGGTTCCAGAAAAGCAATGCTTCCAGGCCCTGGACTGGGCACTGTGTGCTACGCCCGCAAGATGGTGGGGTACGCATAAGGGAAGTTTTGATGATTGGAACGAATGTAGGAGGATGATAAGAGCACGATTTGGGAAGCCTAATATGTAACTGATAGACAAGTACGATGGGCAGAATAATCCTTGCGCGCATTTGGCCAAATGGATGCAGTGCTATGGAGAAAAGCCACAACCTGAATGGGTGCACCTATTCTGTCATACCATGGATGTTATCCCAATGAATTGGTATATAGAAATAGAGCTCCACCATGGGATAGGTGAATGGGATATCCTACATGAAGGATTCATGATGACATTTATTTTTGAGGACGGGTTTGATGGTATTGATGATGTGATACAAGAGGTGAAAGCAACCATCTTTAGGATACCACAAGATCCTTTAGACCTGATGCAACCTGAATGGGCTACTCAGCTGAGTCACGTGCTCAAACATTATAATGTAAATACTAAAGAGGAGGATGAGGATCCACAGAAGATTAACATTCTAGAGACAAAAGGCCACTGCGAGGTTTAGGGACCGCAGATTGAGAACATTGATATAACTGCGTTGGTGAGAACTAAACAGGTGAAAATTGGTACGTAGGAAGAACTGGAATTTGCAAAGATTGGAGACTACTGGGATGATGTGATGGTGGATAAGGTCGCTGAAGTACTCTGTGAATATTAGGACTTATTCCCTACCAAGTTTATAGATTTGAAAGGGATAATTGGAAATCTAGGAGTGATGAAGATCATGTTAAAACCCGACGTGAATCCAGTTCAGTAGAGGCCTTACCGCCTAAATCCGAAATACAAGGAGAAGGTCCGCTTAGAGATAGATAAGATGCTAGCGGTTGACATCATTGAGCCTGTGGAAGAGTCTGATTGGGTAAGCCCAATGTTTGTGCAAGAGAAGAAGCATAAGGATGAGACAAGGATATGCGTGGATCTCAGAAAACTGAATGGCGCTTGTGTGCATGATCTTTTCCCAACTCCGCTCACGGATGAAGTGTTGGACAATGTAGGTGGCTAGGAAGCATACTCCTTCATTGATGGGTTCTCTGGGTACCACCATGTTTGGTCAATTTAGTGTGTCCTAAATTGCTACATTAATTATCAATCCGGGAGTTGTAAACTGATGAAGTGTGGCACACTATGTGTGCAAGATAACCTTTCCTTACTTTTTGTCGTTTTTGAATTTTATTTTGTTTTGGGGGTTTTTATATTCGTTTATCTTCTAATATGAATGGAAATCCTATTCCTAAGTCTTTAGAAGGCAAGTATGGATTTAGATTTTAGGCAATTATGTCTTCTATAATGGTTTCCAGCACTTAACACTCCAGAAGATCTTAGAATATACTAGTGATGAAGGTAATACTTGAACAAGAATGAAAGATGTGCTGCTATCTAAAACAAGTAAGTAATGAACTATTGATCATGAAACTATCATCTCTGCTACTATCTAAATACAAAAAAATGATTTAAGCTAATGCACTCAAAGAAACAAAAAATTGCAAGAAACTAAGATCAAATTACATCATCCATAATCCGATTCCTCGCCAGTTAGTTTAGCTATGGCTTTCAGAGATATTCGTCAATGACATGAGCAATCTGATATCTAATTACAGAAAAGTAAAACTAATATCAAATCACAACATTCATAATCTGATTCCTCGCCAGTTAGTCTAGCTATGGATTTTGGAGATAATCATCAATGACATGAGCAATCTGATATCTAATTGCAGGAAAGTAAAACTAAAATCAAATCACACATTCATAATTCGATCCCTCACCAGTTAGTCTAGCTATGGCTTTCAGAGGTAACCGTCAATGATATGAGCAATTTAATATCTAATTGCAGAAAAGTAAAACTAAAATCAAATCACACATTCATAATTCGATCCCCCGCCCGGTAGTCTAGCTATGGCTTTCGGAGGTAACCGTCAATGATATGAGCAATTTAATATCTAATTGCAGAAAAGTAAAACTAAAATCAAATCACACATTCATAATTCGATCCCTAGCTAGTTGGTATAGCTATGCTTTCGGAGGTAATCGTCAATGATATGAGCAATTTAATATCTAATTGCAGAAAAGTAAAACTAAAATCAAATCACACATTCATAATTCAATCCCTCACCAATTAGTCTAGCTATGGCTTTCGGAGGTAACCGTCAATGATATGAGCAATTCAATATCTAAGCTAACTAACAAAGCAAGTAAGAAAACTGAAATCAACAAAACAGAACTGGAATTAAAATACTAAGAAAAGCAAAGTCAGTAGAGAATTATTCCCATGTCATTAGTCATTGTGAAAATTATATGCAGATGCCCAGGCTGCCTACTCTATCTTGAAACATACATACACTGATCAGTGTTATACAAAGCTGTAAAATCATGAACAAAAGTGGAATGTTAATGCCATAACAATTGAATTATACACAGGTGGATGACTATGGAATATATGCAATGGAAATAAGGAAACGAGATATAAAAATTGTACAACAACAATGAAAACAAAACCTTAGCGTACAGGGGCCCTCTGCACAGCCTCGGTCAACAGGCTATCAATCCAAAATTACGTTCAAGCAATCATGTAGAAATAAAGTCTTCTCATATATTTCAAAACATAGTTACAACAATAAGACTAGTGTTACGACACAGTGGGTTTTAAACAACAAAATTACATTCAAAAGACTAACTCTATGCGTTATAGAAACACGTTATTTATAACAAAGGTTACATAACTGTTTTCTTGTAAAACTGCGTGAACAGGGGACACGTAAAAGACAACGTCCATGGATGTAGTGTAATGGTTGCCGAGACTATTAAATCTATCAACTATGGTTGTTGGATTTGCATCATGGGGCAGTCTATAGGTGGCAACAAACCCCAGAGATTTAGGAACGACCATGCATACTTCAGAATCCTTCACGTGTTGGAAAACAGAGTCCGCCTGCCGTAGGACTCTTACATTGGGCCATCATTTGACCACCGTTGACCGCAACTTCCCTTGATGAATTCGGCTGAACCAATAGGACTTGATCCATATCCAGGTCATTTCTAACTTGCCCATGTGGCTTTTTTTTCCTGATGACACCTACAACATAGAGTTTAACAAAAATAGCTGCGGAAAGTTGAATCAGCTGCGGAAAGTGGCTGGATTCCGCAACTAATGAGAAAAATCTAGTTCAAACAACAAACACAAAAACATAGTCAGAAAACCACTTAAATTCTCTTTTAAAATCAATATGCAATGATCTCTGATAGCTTATGGGGTGCTGGTGAGGGAAAACAAGTCTGGGAGAATGTGTAGGAGAGGTGTAATTTCAAAGCTCTACATACGCCCACTGTGAAGGTTTTTCATGTCCCCATGCAACCAAAATTTGATCACCCTCCTTTCAGCTCATGTGTTCTGAGACCTCTACCAATACATCCAACCTTCTTTTCTTCTTTCTTGGGACCACTACCATCCTTGGCTTCCTCATTAGACACCTGAACTTGAGGTTGATGAGAGCCCTGTTCAACCTTCTATTCTTTTTCTTTAATTTTCTATTTTTCTTTTGCCATAGCCCAAGATGCAACATGGCGTTGTCATGAATAATATTATCTATTCCACCCTGTTCCTTCAATGTTTCATTTTCTATTTTGATGTGTCTATTTAAGACCTCTAGCTCAAAAACTTCTTGTTTTAGTGATTGGATTTGAGCTTCTTGACCTGTATTAGGTTGGGCAGATGAAGTGCCTATATCTGCGGCCGTTTTCTCCAAGGAATCTATATAATCATACATTTCTTGCTGATTCGGGTCTATCTCAGGTGTGGTATTTCTTGGGATGACCCAAAAATCCTGTTGAGAAGGATTGATTTCAAAATCTGGCAGAGAAGGACTCATGTCAAAATCTGGCTGAGAAATAGGAGTATGGTGGGGACCATGGTTAGGAGGAATTGCTGAAAGTTGTTCCAGTGTTTCCCCTCTTAAATCAATAAAATGGGGCCCTTTAGTTTGTATTTTTCTCAACTTCCCTTTAAGTCTGGAACTTCTCCTCAAATTTTGTGGGCTAGTGTCTTCTTTCTCCCCACTCTGTTTTTCTTTCCATTTCTTCTTTGCTACAGCTGATTGTTCCTAAAGGTAAACTAGTCTTTCAGACAATACTTGGTGGTCCTCTTCTGAGGAAGGTTCTGGGGTTTGATGGACAACCTCTATATTTCTTTTTCCTTTTGATTTTCTTGGCTTCTTACCCTCAGTCTTTTCCTTCCTACTTTCTTCCCTACTAGTTTCTTCAGCTATGTTAGTAGGAGTATCTTGAATTTTATCACTTGTTTTCTTTCTTCTACTTCTCTTTGATGTGTTGCTTTCAGGGGTTTCTTGTGGATCTTTAAATAAATTTCTGACCAAAAACTGCTCCCATGTGTCCTTCTTTTCTTTTAATTGTTTTTTTGTCAAAATATTCACAAGGCCGTGGTGATACAAGTGGGGTTCTACATCCCCCAGATTCTTTTGGACTGTGGTGGACATTTTCTTCAGGCTATTTAGCAAGAAATAGGGCAAATTAAGAGTTTGGTTCTCTAGAAAATTCATCAGCAACCGGGTGTGATACATGTACATTGACTCGAATCGTCCCTCATAGGTAATGAATTTTTGAATTATTAATAGTAAACTAGCCCATTTTTCTTGTAAAGCAGAGACAGGGATTCCTCTATTAAAGATGGTTACATCCATACCTGGATTTCGTAGGATAACCCTCCATGCTCTCTCGTCAAAGCTCTTATTTTTGAACCACCGTTCTCCCTCCTGTGGGAGTTCGGTTGCAGATGCTATGGAAGCCTCTGTGACTGTGAATTTAAGGTCTCCAATCTCCACTTCTACGCCATCAAAGGACCTCAAAAAAGTCTTCGTAACTTCCTTGTTGTAGCCTCTGAATTTCTGAATAAATTATAACCACCGGGCCTTCCTTAGCATGCTTTTCACTCATGGATACCCTTCCATAAATTTGAGCCCTTCCAGTTCTGTTCTCAACAGAGGACCCATTCTTTCCTCCTGTCTTAAACACGTCTGCGTGGGTATTGGATGAAAGGAGGTGAGACGGTTGGGTTAGCGGAAAATGGACAAGATTTATGGAGAAAAACCAGTGACTGTAAATGGAAAATAGAGAATAGGTAGCGGGAGTGAGTTTATAGAGCGGAGCAGAGGCTTATGTGAATAGGGTAGGAATGCAAACGCGACTTCAATAGAATAGCAGGGGAGTAAAGTGAGCTCAGCAGAGTTTTAAACTGGATGTCTACGAAGTAGATGCAAACATGCTCAAGAAATGGCTGTGGAATTTGTGCGGTGGAGAAAAGCCGTGATCAAATCAACGACGTCCCATAATTACAGGTGGAGTGTCAAAGTACAACCGAACACGAGTTAAAACCGGAGGCTTGATCATGAGGCCGTTTGAAAATAAATTCAAGGTTTGTGGAGGAATCATATAAAGGTCGTGGAATGGTTATGGAGCTATTAATGCTAATCATTGCATATAATGGAGCCGTGGTTTCAAAACTATGTAAAATGTGCTTTAAATGCTATTTGAAATAAATCTTACTCATACCTTGGAAAATTTTCCACTTTTCGTCCATTAACCTTTGATCAGCTGCTCCTTGTTGATGCTTTTAAGTGCCTCATGTCTTCAAAATATGTGCTTGGTCATACTTGCATTTGATTTTCATGATCATTTAACTAACATTTGATTGTCAGTTTTGAAAAACAGAGTGATGGGTGCAGAATTAGCCTCTGGTTGCGGAAACTGGGTTAAGCTGCGGAAACTGACACAACAATCATATGAGTGAATGGAGATGGATAAATGATAACTGAATGAATGAAAATGGTCATGGAAAAAAAACTTTTATTGGTGGAATGAAATGAAATGAATGCAGTGGAGTGGAATGAAATAAAGTGGAGTGGAATGAAATGAAGTGGAGTGTCATAATCTGTGAAATGAGAGAGAGAGATTTTTTTTTTTTCTTTTTGAAAAAAATATAGGGCGTCAGGAGTTCCTGATTTTTTCCTTGTATTTTCTGTATAAGACTGCCAATCAGTGATTGGTTTTCAGGCTTATACTCATTTTTTTTTTGTAGAAACAGAAAAGAGCAAAGGTTAGGTTGGTGGAGAAGAAGGATTCTTCTTCACCAGCCTTATTGCAGAGCTATCTTGAAAGATTTTGGCAAATTCCTCTTTTGAGAGTGGCTTATGAAAGATCTTTAATCTGTGGCCAATCACAATAAGAGGAGTTTGATGTTCATCAATGGTTTTGATTCTTACCGCTCCATTGCTAAAGATTTTGTCAATCTCATATGGCCCAAGCCAATGAGTCTGAAATTTTCCTTTAAAATATTTAAACTTGGAATCAAATAGCAATGCCTAATCTCCTTCTTGAAACTTTTTCTCCTTGATGTATTTGTCATGCCACTTAGCTCTTTGATATTGAACTAGATCAGTTCTTAGGATTGCCTCTTTTCTGATCTCATCTAGCTCATTCAACTGCTCCATTCTATGCTTTTGGGCTTCTGATAGATCCATTCCCAATTGAACTGCCATCTTGAAAGTTTTGACTTGGAACTCAATGGGGAGTAGGACTTCTTTCCCATAAACAAGTTCATAGGGAGAATGTCCTGTTATATTTCTCCATGTAGTTTTGTAGGCCCACAAGGCTTCAGGAAGCCTTTTTGCCCAATCTCTTCTGTGTAGATGAACAATTTTGGTGATGATGGCTTCAATAACTTTGTTTGTAGACTCCACTTGACCATTTGCTTGCGGATGGTAAGGAGTATATTTTCTGTGCTTGACTTTGTATTCTTCCATTAGCTTCTCCACCAGGTTGGATGTGAATTGACTTCCCTGATCTGTCACAGTTTCTCTTGGAACACCAAAGCGAGTAAAAATATCTTTATAAAGAAAACTAACAACTGAATTTTCAGTAGCAGAAAATAATGCTTTGGCTTCTACCCATTTAGTGACATAATCAATACATACCAATATATACTTTCTTTGTTTAGATGGTGGGTTGATAGGTCCAATGAAATCTAAAGCCCATTTTTCAAAGGGTTCGATGAGTACCTGTGGTTGCAATGGCATTTCATTTGAAAGGGTAGGTTTCCCTACTCTTTGGCAACTGTCACACCTTTTGACATATTGTTTTGCATCTTTGAAGAGGGATGGCCAATGATATCCTAAAGAGAGGATTTTATAGGCTGTCCTTTTGTCAGCAAAGTGTCCGCCGCATGGTTCATCATGACATGCTTTGAGGATATCAGGCATTTCATCTTCCCTAACACATCTTCTGATCACAAGATCTAGCCCTGTTTTAAACAATTCATTAGAAATCCATGAATATTTTGAACTCTGCTGACTAATATTTCTTCTTTCACTAGGAAATAAATGTAGAGGTAGTTTCCTTGTAACCAAATAGTTAGCTATATCTGCATACCAAGGGGTCTTAGTAGTTACTGCAAATAAATATTCATCAGGAAACTTAACCTCTACAGGAGAACCTTCTTTAGTATTCTGAATCCTAAATAAGAAATCAGCTACTGTATTTTGTTTCCCTGGTCTATCCAACACAGTAATATTGAATTCCTGTAAAAGTAGGAGCCATCTTGTAACTCTGCCATTAGTAACAGATTTGTTCATTAGATATCTAATCGCAGAATGATTAGTATGAATACAAGTTTCATAGCCTGTTATATAGTGTCTAAACTTATTGATTGCATGAACAACAACTAAAAACTCTTTTTCAGTTACAGTATAGTTCAACTCAGTGGGAGTAAAATTTTTACTGGTATAGTAAATGGCATAAGGAACTAAATCTTTTTGACCAAACATAGCTCCTAAAGTTGTATCTGAAGCATCTGTAGAAATATGTAAAGGAAGTTTCCAATTTGGTCCTCTCAATATAGGCGCTTCAGATATTCTTGTTTTCAAATTTTCAAATGCTGATTGACAATTAGGATCCCATTTGAATTCATAGTATTTTGTAAGTAGTTTGAAGAGTGGAGATGCTATTCTAGTGAAGTTTTCTATAAATTTTCTATAATATCCAGTAAATCCTAGAAAACTTCTAACATCTTTTTGATAATTTGGAATAGGCAACTTGGAGGTGACTTCAACTTTTGATCTATCAAATTTAATCCCATCCCCTGAAATATGATTTCCTAAAATAATACCTTTAGTAAACAACATAAAGCATTTTTCATGGCTTAATGAAAGGTTTGTCTCTTTACATCTTATAAGGACCTTTTCCAAATTTTCTAATGCCTCTTCAAACGAATTACCATAAACTGTAAAATCATCCATATAAACCTCTACACAATCATAGATTAGATCAGAAAAAATTACTAGTATTTCTCTTTGGAATGTTGTGGGTGCATTACATAATCCAAAAGGAAGCACTCAATAAGAAAAAGTTCCCCATGGACAGCTAAATGTGGTCTTATCCTAATCCTCAGGTGCTACCTGAATTTGATTATAACCACTAAAACCATCCAGAAATGAAAAGTACTTTTTTGTTGCTAATGTATCTAATACTTGATCGATAAAGGGTAAAGGAAAGTGATCCTTCAAATTTGCTTTTTTCAATTCCTTGTAATCAATGCATTCCCTCCATTTACCATTCTTTTTGGGTACTATAATCAAAGGAGAACCCCATCGGATATCTGAAATTGGATAAATGAAGTTTACATTGAGTAGTTTTTGGAGCTCTTCTTTCACTATCTCCTTAAGATTTTGATTCATCCTTCTCTGAGGTTGTCTGATTGGTCTACTGTTTTCCTCAATATAGATATGATGGATGCAAGTCTTAGGGTTAATACCTTTCATATTAGTATACTCCCATGCAAATGCAGTAGAATGTTTTTGCAAGATTTTGGTTAGCTCTTCTTGTTGTGATTTTTCCAAATTTTTGTTGATATTCAATGTTTTTCCTGGGAAAATCTCAATGGTAGAACTACCAAACTCTTCCATAGAGTAAAGAGACATTTGTCTTGATGATAAATACTCAATGTCAGAATCTAACTGAAATTGTGTGTGGTCATATTCTGAAGATGTTTCAAAATTTTCTAATGTGTTCAGCATTTGACTATCTTCACTGATTTCAGAAATGGTAAAGACAGTTTGTATAGTGTCCTCATCATTGACCCATTCATTGTCTCCTACTTCTGTAACTGCTTTTGCTGGAGGATACAAATTGAATTTCTTTGTCGAACTACCATTATAAATGTACACATCCCCAGATCTACAACTAATGAAAGCATCAGCTGTGGCTAGCCAAGGTCTTCCTAAGATGAGTGGATACCCTCGTAAATTACTCTTGGGAGTCAAAATCATGAAATCTACTGGATATTCCCAAGAATATAAGGAGACTGAAATATCTTCTAATACACCATCTAGTTTGATTATTGATCTATCTGCAAGTTGTAGTAAGGTAGGTGTAAAAAGAAGATTAGGAAGTTTAAGCTGTTCCATAGTCTGTCTACTCATAATGTTGATAGCAGCCCCTAAGTCAATCAAAGTATTTGGAATTTCTACCCCATTTATGTGTGCCTTGATAATTGGACTACTTGGATCTACATATTTCTGCATGGTAATTTTTCCCATCATGATATCTGCAATTTTTCCTACTAGGTGGATTCTTCTTGTATCTCTTGGTTTCCTTCCTAGTCTTTTGAGACTCAACTCCTTTATTGTTTTTGCTAGAATAGGAATCTCTCTAATGGCTTGTAGCAAGGGAATCTTGATACAAACATTTTTTAATTCATCTAGGAAATCATAGTTAGGCAACAAGATTTGTTTTTCCACCCCTTCGTCAATTTGTAATCCTTCAGGGAAAGGAGGTGTGGATGAAGATGCAGGTTACTCAACTACAGGAGTTATGGGGGTTGACTCTTTTTCTTTTTCTTTTTGAATGTTTGGGTTTGGAAGAGATGCTTCCTCAGAACCTTTATTGGCTTTAAGAGAATCCTCCTCAGAGGTATCTTGCTCTTGAACATCTATAGAAGGTTTTTCTAAAACTTTACGAGACCTGAGTTATACATCGTTGAGAGGAACAATCATATAGGTAGGAAATTGTTGTCCTTCTACCATGTAAGCATTCTGAGGATTTTTTTATTGGGATTTGGAAATGGCTAGGCTGGTAGTTGATTTGTCTTTTGTTTAAATGGAAGCAAGAGTTGAGAATTTTGATTTTGTTGAGAAGGTTGTTGTTGCGGAAATGGTAATGAAAGCTGTGGGTTTTGATTTGGAAGTTGTGGATTTTGTTGATTTTGAAAAGGTGGAGGATATTGATAAAATTGAGCAAATCTCCCATAAGAATTTTGCATCCCTTGTGCCCATGATTGGTATGGATTTTGAGATTGGGGCCAAGGTTTTTGCCAAGAATTCCAATTTGGTGGGGGTTGAAAGTTCATAGGATTGTTAAATCCTTGATTTTGTGGCCCCTACCATGGCCTTCTTGAAACAAAACAAAGGGATTCTACTGAATTTGGATCTTCCTGAAAGACATCTTTGAGCTTAGGGATTGAAGGACAATCCTTGGTCTCATGACTTTCTGAGCAAATCATACATGTCTCTACAACTTTTTCATCCAAGGGACATTCCCTTAAACCATGTTTATTTCTACAATTTGGAAAAAAGATGGCTAAGGCTTCGACTTCTGCTTTCTGCTTGTTTTTTATTTTAAGGGTGTCTAGTTGTTCACTAAGGCTCCCTAGAATATTAGTTTTGAACTCATCAAGCATATTTCCAATCTCTGCCCTACTTACTAATCCAGTTGCAGATTTGTTTGCTCTAATAAGAGAAGGATCTCTAGGCCCTTTTCCAGTTTTAGATTTTCCCCTTGAGAGATGGACACATAGTTCTGCTATGTCATGGAGTGGAAGTTGAGAAATATCTCCCTTCCCCATCATGTTTAAAATATCTATCCATTCATCTCTAATGGCTTTCAAGGTTTCCTCATCTAAATTGCTCATTTTTTCTCTCTTTAAATTGTATTGAAATCTTTCAAGTAAATCCTCCAAGTTTTCATCTTCTTTTTGCATCATCTTGAATACCTCATCCTTATGATTGGTGGGCATACAATAATCCAAGTATCTATCCAAAAATGTTTGTTTCATATCATTCCAAGTCCTAATAGATTGAGTGACTAATCCCATGAACCATTTCAAAGTATCTCCTTTCAATGTTGAAGGAAACAGTTTGAGTCTTTGAGAGTCTTCCATATAGTCATAGGTTCAACACAAGACTTCAAACTGAAATAGAAATGTTTCAGGATCCTCACTTTGCAACCCATAAAATTTTTGGAGGACAGATGGTGAAATGGTTTTCATTGTTGTGTGGGTTTCCTCATCGGCTATAGGGAATCCAAATGAGTATCTCCATCCCTATTTCCCCCATTGTTACCTCTACCTCCTCCATTGTTTCCTCCTCCTCTACCTCTACCTCTACCCCCTCCTCCAAATACATTCACTACTTCCTCTGTCATAATAGTTTCCTCAGAGTTCTCAGAGTCCTCTGGTTCTTCTATTAATGGTGAGCAAGGAAGAATTTCTCCCTCCTCTTCTTCAGGTGATTCTACTTCTTTGATTACAATGTGTTCCCCTGTAGAAATGAAGAAAGGTTATTCTCTTAGGTCAGATTTGATGGATAGTGTGGGAGAGTCTCCTAATTCAGCTGCTGCCCCTTGAATTCCAGGAATCCTCAGGCTGGGAGTGTGAGTCGGAGATGATGGAGGTGTATATTGTATATGCCTTGAAGTAGCTAGAGTTGTGAAAATCGAACTTTTAGCCCTAGCTATAAAACTTCCCCTACAATCTCTTGCTCTATGCATGCCATTTTTTTATTTATTTTATTTTATTTTTCAAGTTGGGTTAATAATTCTTTTTCTGATCTTCCAAATCACACTAGGTGCAAGAAGAGAGCATAATCAAGAAATTATTAAACTAACAACTCTCTTTTCTGATCCTCCAGATCACACTAGGTGCAAGAGGAGAGCATACTTCAAGAAGTTATCAATTTTTCCCTTATTTTTTTAAAAGATTGGCTACCTAGTTACACTTCCCCGGCAACGACGCCAAAATGTTTGGTCAATTTAGTGTGTCCTAAATTGCTACATTAATTATCAATCCGAGAGTCGTAAACTGATGAAGTGTGGCGCACTATATGTGCAAGATAACCTTTCCTTACTTTTTGTCGTTTTCGATTTTTATTTTGTTTTGGGGGTTTTTTATCTTAGTTTATCTTCTAATATTAATGGAAATCCTACTCCTAAGTCTTTAGAAGGCAAGTATGGATTTAGATTTTAGGCAATTATGTCTTCTATAATGGTTTCCAACACTTAACACTCTAGAAGATCTTAGAATATACTAGTGATGACAGTAATACTTGAACAAGAATGAAAGATGTGATGTTATCTAAAACAAGTAAGTAATGAACTATTGATCATGAAACTATCATCTCTGCTGCTGTCTAAATACAGAAAAATGATTTAAGCTACTGAACTCAAAGAAATAAAAAATTGCAAGGAAAGTAAAACTAAAATCAAATTACATCATCCATAATCCGATTCCTCGCCAGTTAGTCTAGCTATGGCTTTCGGAGATAATCATCAATGACATGAGAAATCTGATATCTAATTAGAGAAAAGTAAAACTAAAATCAAATCACAACGTTCTAATCTCATTCCTCGCCAGTTAGTCTAGCTATGGCTTTCAGAGATAATCATCAATGACATGAACAATCTGATATCTAATTGTAGGAAAGTAAAACTAAAATAAAATCACACATTCATAATTCGATCCCTCGCCAGTTAGTCTAGCTATGGCTTTCGGAGGTAACCATCAATGATATGAGCAATTTAATATCTAATTGCAGAAAAGTAAAACTAAAATCAAGTCACACATTCATAATTCAATCCCTTGCCAGTTAGTCTAGCTATCGCTTTCGGAGGTAACCGTCAATGATATGAGCAATTTAATATCTAATTGCAGAAAAGTAAAACTAAAATCAAATCACACATTCATAATTCAATCCCTTGCCAGTTAGTCTAGCTATGGCTTTCGGAGGTAGCCGTCAATGATATGAGCAATTTAATATCTAAGCTAACTAACAAAGCAAGTAACACAACTGAAATCAACAAAACAGAACTGGAATTAAAATACTAAGAAAAGCAAAGTCAGCAGAGAAATAATCCCATGTCATTAGTCATTGTGAAAATTATATGCAGATGCCCAGGCTGCCTAATCTATCCTGAAACATACATACACTGATTAGTGTTATACAAAGCTGTAAAATCATGAATAGAAGTGGAATGTTAATACCATAACAATTGAATTATACACAGGTGGATGAATATGGAATATATGCAATGGAAATAAGGAAATGAGATATAAAAATTGTACAACAACAATGAAAACAAAACCTCAGTGTACATGGGCCCTCTGCACAGCCTCGGTTAATAGGCTATCAATCCAAAATTACGTTCACGCAATCATGTAGAAACAGAGTCTTCTCATATATTTCAAAACACAGTTACAACAATAAGACTAGTGTCACGGCACAGTGGGTTTTGAACAACAAAATTACATTCAAAAGACTAACTCTATGCGTTATAGAAACGCGTTATTTATAACAAAGGTTACATAACTGTTTTCTTGTAAAACTGTGTGAACAGGGGACACGTAAAAGACAACGTCCATGGATGTAGCGTAATGGTTGCCAAGACTATTAAATCTATCAACTATGGCTGTTGGATTTGCATCGTGGGGCAGTCTACAGGTGGCAACAGACCCCAGAGATTTAGGAACGGACACGCATCCTTCAAAATCCTTCACGTGTTGGAAAACAGAGTCCGGCTGCTGTAGGACTCTTACGTTGGACCATCGTTTGACCATCGTTGACTGCAGCTTCCCTTGATGAATTCGGCTGAACCAATAGGACCTGATCCATGTCCAGGTCATTTCTAACTTTCCCATGTGGCTTGTTTTGCCTGATGACACCTACAACATAGAGTTTAACAAAAACAACTGCAGAAAGTTGAATCAGCTGCAGAAAGTGACTGGATTCCGCAGCTAATGAGAAAAATCTAGTTCAAACAACAAACACAAAAACATAGTCAGAAAACCACTTAAATGCTCTTTTAAAATTAATATGCAATGATCTCTGATAGCTTATGGGGTGCTGGTGAGGGAAAAAAAGTTTGGGAAAATGTGTAGGAGAGGTGTAATTTCAAAGCTCTACACACCAAATCAAAATTGCACCGAAGGATAGAAGCAAGACAACCTTCACGACTGAGTGGGGTTGTTTTCAATACATTGTAATGCTATTTGGGTTGAAGAATGCGCCTGCTATCTTTTCACTCATGGTTGTCATGGAATTCAAGGAATTTATTCATAAGTTCCTGGAGGTCTATTCTGATGACTGAACTGTATTTGGGCTGGTTAAGTGCCATGTAGCGAGCTTGCGCTTGATGCTGGATACTTGTCGAAGATACCAAATCATGCTCAACCTCAAGAAGTGTATATTTTGTGTTCATTTTGGGAACCTATTGGGGCATGTGGTTTGTAGAGAAGGGTTGATGGTAGACCTCATGAAGATCGTGGTAATTCTGAACTTGGAAGTGCCAAGGAGTGTGAAACAGCTGCGCGCTACTCTGGGACATACGAGATATTGCAAAAGGTTTATCAAAGGCTATGCGTAGATCACCGCACCGATGGAAAAATTGTTGAAGAAGGATGTCTCATTCTGTTGGAATGATGATTGTAAGAAAATCCTGGATATATTGAAAGAAAAGATGGTTACCGTGCCGATTCTAGTCTTCCCGAACTGGAAGAAAGAGTTTCATGTACATGTTGATGCGTCATGTATAGCGTTGGGGGCAGTACTAACACAAGATGGCAGAGAAGGCTTGGACCACCCTATCACATTCACAAGCCGCAGATTATCCAAAGCAGAGAAGAACTATTCCACCACTGAGCGCGAGGGGATAGCTATGGTGTATGCGCTCCAGAAGTATTGACACTACTTGCTAGGAGGTCACTTTAAGATGTATACGGATCACTCCGCGCTAAAGTACCTGGTCAATAAGCCTGTGTTGGGGGAGCGAATTTGCAGATGGCTCTTATTATTTCAAGAATACGATTTTGAAGTTGTTGTGAAGCCTGGATGATTGAACGCGGGACCAAACCATCTGTCGCACATCAAAACAGGGGAGGAACCTACTAAATTGGAAGAAGGATTGCCTGACGCGCAACTATTTGCTGTGCACGTCGTGGATGGACATTTTGAGGATATAATACACCTCCTAACAATAGGAAATGCATTGGAAGGATACTCTGTCCAGCAAAAGAATGAATTAGTGGTGCGTAAGGCAGATTTATCTGTCATTGTTGGCATCTATACAAGATGCAGATTGACGAGATATTGCAACGATATGTACTTGAGTTTGAACGAAGCAACATCCTCTTGGACACTCATGGGGGCGTCATGAGAGGACATTATGTAGGGAGAGAAATCGCGTAGAAGATTCTACACAGTGGGTTGTGGTGAACAACCCTTCATTAGGATTCAAAAGCATATTGCAAGTTGTGTGATGTATGTCACCGAATAGGTAGGCCATCGTGGAGGGATGAAATGACTTTGAATCCACAAATAACATTGTAAGCCTTCAAAAAGTGGGCAATATATTTTGTAGGACCTATTCAGCCCCAAGGAAAGATAGGCGTGAGGTACATTATCACTATGACAGAGTACTTGACTCATTGGGCAGAAACGCAACCAGTGAAGGGTTGCATGGGCGCGACTTCCACGAAGTTTCTATTTGAGCATGTACTGATGCGATTTAAATGTTCAAAGATCTTGATGAGTGATCATGGTATGCACTTCCTGAGTGAGATGATCAGTGCACTAACGAAGGAATTTCAGGTGTATCACCAGAAGAGCACACCTTATCATCCACGGGCTTGATCCAGGTGGATATTGGTGGCCACCTGCCAAGTCCACCTGGACCCCCACCATTGTCTTTCTCAGCATTTTCAGTTTCCTTAATTGTAGCACAACTTACTATTTTTAGCAGTTTTTCGGGTCCTGAACTTCCGGAGCCGTTTTGAGGCCCTAAACGACGTTTTTTGGGGAATCTAGGGGCAACATGGGTCCATGGAATGGATGTTTCCCATTCCAACAATGATAGTGCTCGGACAGATCTTTCTAATGAGCTATTGTACGCGTCAAACGGAGATCATATGCCAAAGTTACGACCCCGGGAAGTTGATGTACCAACTTACCCCCAAACGGGGCCCATAGTTTGGCGTTTCATCTCCTAGGGTTAGGTTTTGGAATGTTAAGGGTTTTCCATTGTTTCTCAACAATAAATAGGCCTTCGAGCCTCATTGTAACACAGTTCAGAGGCATGTAGCCACCACATCTCTTCTCAGAGATAAGCTACCATCGCCCTAGCTGGTTTATTTCCATTTCTGGTTGTAAGCATATTTTAGTATTTTCCATTAATGAAATGAAGTATTATTTCCGCTGCATCTTTGTGTATATGGTTATCTCTGTAATTTGTTGCGTTCTTGTTTAAATCCGGATCAGGGCTAACGGGACAAAGGAGGTGTTCAACAAAGTGTTTAAAAATGCATTGACCAAGGTTTGCAATGCTCGACGAAGTGATTGGGACCTACGCATACCTATAGTATTGTGGGCTTATCGGAAAACATGCAAAAAGATGATGAGACAAACCCCTTTTAAGGCTTGTCTATGGTGTGGAAGCCATAATGCTTATGGAATACATCGTGCCTAGTTTGCGCATAGCAGTGCTCACAAATATGACAGATCGCTTGAAGAAGAGAGATTTTGGCTGGATTTCATCAATAGGTCCAAAAGCAACACGAAAAAGTGTGGCATGACCAACATATTAAGTTGCACACCTTTAAGGTGAATGATAATAAGTTTGATAAATTTCCAGGGAAATTCATAATGCATTGGCTGGGACCCTATGTTATTAAGGAGATTACCGACGGTGATGCAGTCCAGCTGGTTAAGTTAAATGGAGATCCCTTCCCAGGAAAGGTGAATGACAATTGATTAAAGCCATACATAGGTGGCATGACCATCTGACTATGCAACAAAAGCACAGTCTTAGTTCTCTAGGTAGCTGAAAGGAGGCGTGGGACTATAAAATACACTACCCGGATTGGGGAGCTGCACGATTTCAGGACTGCGTGAAGCAGAAAAGTGTCACAGAATCCACAACAACGCGAAGGCAGTTGCGCTACTCGTGGAAATAACGCATAGGTTCGCCGGAAAGTGACTGTTAAAGTCACTGTTCACGATTTGATGGTCGGTTTGTGGCCAAATGGAGTGGGTGGTAGGCATTTAAGGTGAACTTTATGGACTAGATTTATGGAAATCTACCGTCAATCTAGCATTAATGGGCCAAATGTGGGGGGAACGGTTGAATTTGAATTGAAAAATCCCTATAAATTGCAGGTGGCTGTCCAGCGAAAAACACTTGGCATTTTGAAAATTCAGTTGTTGCGTTATCAAGTGTGTATGGACCTTACAAATTTTGAGGCTTTGAGAGCAAGTTCAATGTTTGAGACATTGCCAAAGGAGATGCAGGACCTCTTGACTAGAATGATGTCGACACCTGAGGAAGCCGCGCAGGAAATTGTGGTAGTAGAAGCCCTAAAGAGCGTCAGGGCGATCGTTGAAGTCCCTAAATCACCCATAACACTGAGACCAAAGAAGGATAAGTAGACTATTATCCTGGTGTGTGTCTCACCAAGAAACCCAAAAAGGACCAAGCTCACCTTGCAGGAAAAGGGGAAGGCCATTAATCTGAAGGCTGTCGAGGAAGAATCTAAAGAAATCCTGGGGGATGAGGAGGACATAGAAATGGAAGTTGAAACCCAGGGTGCGGACCCTATTACTTGGTTTCCAGAATATGTTCCTCCACGCTAGGGTAAAGCCAAGGTGCTTAAGGACATAGATGAGAGCAAGAGCTCCCTACAAACTCTGCTGCTCCCATATAACATTGTTTTTGAGGAGCCGCACTTAGGGCAGGTTCTTGTACTAAAATTAGAAGATTGGGACCTAGCAGATCACAAGAAATTCCTGCATTTAGCGATTGAACAACTAATGCACCGATGGAATGACGTGACTGCTGGAACAATTGAATTGGAGCCGCGAACCTGGCTCAAGGGTGTAGAGAAAGCTAGGCTACTCAACCTACTCTGGGTGCTGCATTACCACCGCGCCCCAGTGACCGTCTTCGTCATCAGGAAGTTGCTTTGCTTGGTGCATGATGGGTGTTTGTGGTTGGAGGAGCCCATTCTCATCACAGACCACTTGATCCATCGAATCACAAAACTGCCTTACTCAGGGGAGGATCCAACCAATATATCAGAAGGAAAATGTGGCAAGTTTTCCCTTGCGGAAGCTATGAAGAAGAAATTCAAGTTGGAGAAAAGGAAGCAGGGATATGCCATCTCCAGCATTAACAACCCTGCAGTCAAAGTCACAACACAAATTTTAGCAAGGAAAGTGATGTGGAAGTACTGCGTGGATGAGGTGCCCATGCTTGTGATTGCACTAGCGGCCCAATGTGCTGAAGGAGTCTAGTTCAACTAGGAAAATTATCTATGCAGTGAGTTCCTTGCGAACTGTCGCGAGGCACAGGAGCAGGGCAAGATGTTCCACTATGCATGGCTCTTACTCTCGATCGTACTGATGGCATGGGAGCTGCCAGAAGACAACCAATTCCCTTCAGTCGTTCCGGACCTTCCAGAGGCAGTGAAGTATGCTTCACTGTGGGCGACCAAGGACGCACAACATATAAAAGAAAGCAAGATCTTTTGGATCTTGATGGAGATGAGTATCTGTATGGGGATCAATTGCAAGCCACAGTTGTCGTCCACAATATACGCCAGTTTTAAGAGCTTTACAGACTAGAAAGCGGATTTCCACCATGTCTTTATCAGGACATAGAAGTACCCTACAAAGACATGGCATAACTTACCATATCTGGTGACTGAAGATGTTATTTTCGCAGTCCTCGAGTCTTGGCCATTGGAGTGGCGTGCTCCAGCAGGCTCTGCAGTAGAAACATACAAGTCCACCGTGCAGCGTAAGAAGGAAGAAAAAAAGCTCTAAATGGCGTAGCTGGCAGAGAAGCGTAGAAAAGAGGAAGCAGAGGCTAAGGCCCAGGCAGTGCGTGACGCTACGAAATTGGCTGAACAACAGAAGATAGGAGGAGAAGAGCGCGATGGACAGAAGTCACCTTCGCCTGGGATTGAAGCAAAAACAAAGGAGCCAACATAACAAGGTGGCATGGACCCGTAGATGACATCCACCCAACTCAAGTGTCCACGACCCCAAGAGCAGGTAGTGCCACAAATGAAAACCAAGGCATCAAAGACATCCTTTGACCCAATAACCCTCACTGAGGGGGATATTTACGATATCAGAGAAACGGTGAGGGATGTCACTGCGGAGGCCCTCCAACAGTTTAAAGAGCAGCAACAATTGGTATTGGGGGCTCTTCGGACAGAGCTACAGGAGTTGTAGGTTCACACTCCATAGGCTGGCACAGTGTCCACCAGCCTCGAGATCAACACTTCAGCTGCCGATGAGATTTTGTGCGCAAGGGTGACCAACACAATAGTGATACCAGATGGGGCACTTACTACAGAGAATGAGGCCGAAAGGCCCACGATTAGTAGTCTGAAAGGGGTAGGATTGAATATGGCCACGTTCCCTTGGGAGATGCTCTACCTCTTGCAGGATGGAGTCATCGTGGAACTCAGGCCCTAGGAGAGTTGTGCTCTACAGGTGATGAGCGAGCAGCACATCAACATTGAGTAGTTGGGCCTGCAGCGCAATGAGGCAGTGGAGCAGAATAAGCAAATAATGTAGGTAGTGGAGGAATCCTACCAAATGGTCCTGGAGTTGGACATTCAGGCAGAAGAACCGGTAGAGGCGCGCGTCCGCAAGTTGGCCATAGGGGTGCGCGACGCTTGAGTAGAGATGGCTCGGGTTCAGTTGGAGCTGAACCTACAAATCGTAGAATTACAGTTGTGGGCTTAGCCTTCAACTCTGCCGGAAGTCAGGGAAAAACGTACCACCGCTGTTGCAACAACAGTATCGGTGGTTGACAGTGCAGTGGAAGACTGCATGTAGCTTTTTGAATAGTCATTCGAGGTCCTAACCACCTTGTAGGAGGACCCAAATGTAGAGCGCCTGGAGACAAAGGCGTGCGAGCTACAACAAAGGTATGACGAGGTCAAAGGGACCTTGCAGATGGTTGCCCTTACGTAGAGGATTGCATGGATGTAGGAGGCAAAGGCACTCACAGAATAGGTGGATTCCACTTGGCACAAAGAAGCGGTCTTAAAAGAGCGCTTACAACCATGGATAGAAGAGGCATATATGATCATAGCCTCCATTGAGGGAAAGCTCACACAACTACAGGCATCTCAACAGAAGATTCAGGGTAGCAGTTCAATGGTAGTCACTGAGCAACGAGTGGAAGAAGTCCAACAGGCAGCCACTTAGTTCGCTGCCGAAGTTGCAATGATCCAAACAGAGCTGGGAGGTCTTCGTGCTAAGATCTCTGCACCTGTAGAGTGACTTGAGGGTGAGTCACGATGTTTGTGCTGGGGGCCTGTTGGGTGCGGGATCCCCCAAGGGCAGTTTTGGGGCTAAAAGTCCATATTTTGGTCAAATTTTGTAATCCAAGTGTAAAGAGTCCACATTTTGTGGTCGCAGAGCACGTATTACTTTAGAAATGTAATGTCAGTTGTAAAAGATCAACCCATGGTCCGCGGACCATGGGATTGTATAAATAGAGCTAAGCTCTAAGTAGTTTAAGGGCAGCAAGATCAAACATGTAAGAAAGTGATAATTCTAAGTAGAAGTCTAAGTTTGGGTCGTAGCATAGGTAGAGGATTTGCAACTGGGTGTGCAGAGGCCTAGAAGTCCACAGCTGAGTGTGCAGACCCCTGCAACTGAGTCCACAGGGCGGGTCGAGTCTGCAACTGTCTGGAATTATCAATAAAGAGAAGTATTCTACTATTTCTGCATCTTTATTTCCTGTTTATGCATCTTGATATGTTGGGTATGAATTTCACTTATAATGCTTATATGATGTGCGAATATATGTAATTGTGTTGGTTAAGTGAATGCAAGTAAGAACATTTGTTTACGTGAAGCTAAATAAGATCTGTTAATAAGATAAGAAAGACACTTAGCCTAGTTTGGGAGATACCGCAGTTCACTGCCCTAGCAGCGTAAAAGTACCTCAACCGTAGGTTAGGGCTGCGCAAAAGCCAATTGTACCCTTTTGTGAAGGTACTGAAGGGTGGAACAGAGGGCTAAGCCACCTGTGTGAAGGTAGGTATAGCCAAAATAAACCAACATCACAACCATCTCAAGGGTGCGGAAACTTGGTTCTAGCATCCCCCCATACTGCTTCAGGTGAGACTTCAGGAAAAACACCTTCACTACTGAATGGTGGTCATATGCCTATCATGTTATGCATTTCTGTGTCAAGAATTCTCTTACTTTTTTTTCTCGAATAGTCATTGCAGCCTCCTAGGAGTATATACATAAATTTTGGGAGGTATACATGGATGAATGGACAATTTAAGTCTTTTGAAAACACACTCCAATATTTTGTGGTTATGTTTGATTGATGCAGGAAGTTGAAAATATCTCTAAACCATAAGAAATGTTTTTTTATGCCTTTTGGAACTTTGCTGGGACACATTGAATGTAAGGATGGTGCATCAACGGATCCATCCAAAGTCGCAATAATTCTTAATAGGATGCCACCTATAAGTATCAAGAAATTGATATCTACATTGGGGCATATAGATTATTATTGTAGATTCATCCACAAATATGCTTTGATCATTACACCCCTCAAGAAGTTGTTAAAGAAGACTTAACCTTTTAATTGGACTTCAGAATATAATGTTGAATTTGACACGTTGAAACAAAAATTGGCTAGTGCCAATGCCGGTCTACCCAAATTAGAATAAAGAATTATATGTACACATTTATGCCCCTGGTATTGCTCTTGGTGTCATTCTTGCTCAACTCGGAGAAGGTAACATCAACCATCCTATTTACTTTTCTAGTCGAAAGCTTTCTACCGTTGAATGAAATCACACCACAACTGAGCATGAGGCTCTTGCTATGGTATATTCACTTCAGAAATTTTGAAATTCTTTACTTGGAGGTCATTTTAAAATTTTCATTGATCATTATGTATTGAAGCATCTTGTTAATAAACCTGTGCTAGAAGGGAGAATTTGTCGATGGTTATTGTTATTCCAGAAATTTTCTTTTGAAGTTATTGTAAAGCTAGACCACACCAATGTAGGCCCAAATCATCTTTCTCAATTGGAGACATGGGAGTCTAGAGGTTTCATTGATGATTAGCTCCTAGATGCAGACTTGATCAAAGTTGAAGCTATTCCAGATTATCTTGAAGACGTGGCACTTTTCTTAGGCATTGGTAAGTGTCCAAATGATTATTCCACCACTCAGAAGAGGAATCTAGTGGTATGAGAAACTAGCTATCAATTGATTGCAGGTCAGTTAAATAAGTTGGGGCTTGATAGTACATTATGTAGGTGTGTTTTAAACCATGAAATAGATGACATCTTATGGGAATGACATAATGGAGTTGTGGGGGGGAATTTAGGGGGAAAATCCACCACAAGAAAGGTGCTTCAAGTGGGATAATGGTGGCAAAATTTAATTAATGATGTGAAGGAGTTTTCTAAGCACTATAATGTATGCCAATGAGTTGGAAAGCATTCTGATCGAGATGAGCTTCCATTTCATCTACTTAGACCACTGTAAGCCTTTGAGAAGCCTTTGAGAAGTGGGTTGTTGATTTTATTGGTTCCATAAACCATCTTTCCCGACGCTCACATTCTCGCTATATCATTACAACAACTGATTACCTAATGTGATGTGTAGAAGCAACTCCTGTCAAATATTGCACTACTAGTATCGCAACAAGACTCATATTTGAGAACATTATTACTAGATTTTGTTGTCTGAGGAGTTTAACAAATGACCAAGGATCTCACTTCAACGATGAAACTATTGCAACCTTAATGCACAAATTACTGATCCAACATCACAAGAGAAGTCCTTATCACCCTCAAGAAAATGGAACAAAAGAAGCATTCAACAAGGTTCTGGAGAAGGGACTAACTAAAGTGTGTTTTGATAATAAGGATGATTGGGATGAAAGGGTTCCTACTACAATATAGGCTTATCAAACTACTGTAAAAGGTCACACATATATACTCGTTTTCAACTTGTGTATCATAGAGAAGTTGTGGTTCCTGTTAAATTTGTTTTTCCCAATCTATATATTGCACAAGCCACCAATAAGTTCAATGATGAGTTAGTTGTCGAGCGGCTTCAAGAATTATGGGAACTAGACAAGTAAATTTTTTTATAAGACTTCCATCAAAAGGCTTTGCATGATCTTCATATTAAGAATAAGTATTTTTGGAGATTAGGTTTTACTCTGTGATAACAAATATTTGGAACACCTTGGGAAGGTTCAGATGCATTGGAAAGGACCATTTATAGTCATAGAGATAAGGGAGTTTGGAGTTAATATTGTATAACTTGATGGAATTATTATGCTTGGTTGGGAAAATGGCACTCGCCTTAAGCCCTATTATGGCCATTGAATTCATATTATTTTGTTGCTCTCTGTCTAGGAGCACAAGTTAGGTTCTAGGGTAAGAGTCATTTAGCCTTTTTAGATTTTGCTATTTACTTTAGTTGTGTTAGTCGAGTTAACTGTGTCATTATGATATTTATTGTTGTAATTGTGGTCGGGGAGGTACAAGTCATGTCTTTTGTCATTAATTGAGTCATTTAGTGTACGTCTTTTTAGCTTCTCGAGTCTTTTCCCTGTAACGATTGAATCTGCTAACTTGACCTTTAGTTTTATTGCACTGGTTGTCATTTTTCTTTCATATGACTATCGTGTCAAGTCATTTTTGGTTATTCGATTCATGTATTGGGCTTTTGCATCTAAATTATCATAAAATCCAAAATCAATTTTTGATTCCATTAGCCACATTAATTGAATTTTCAACAATCGAGTTCATTACCGAACATGGGATTTTTCTATAAGTGCGGGGAGTTAAAGCAGTATCATTCATCCAGTTCTAAATTGTAAATTAACTCTTCCACCTTGGAATCTATAACCTAGCCTTCTATTTCCAACCTCCAATGTCCTCCTATCCATATAGTCTATAGTAATAAGTGTACAACTATGGGTCGAGCTGTCAAGTCCATTGTTCTTTTGATTTTTCCCATCCTCACATCTAACCCCTCAATGAATTACTACGGAAATATGAGAAAACGACGCTGGTCAACAATGATTTCTCTTACCCTACCTTGTTTCCAACACTTAGGCTAGAGATTTACATAAATGTTGTCTCAACATCATCCAGTGAAAGTGATTATACGAGGTTTTCAAATATTACATAGGTCCACCATTATGAAGTTGCATGATTTTCCAATGTTTGGGACATTGGTGAAGTCATGAGATGCACTAATTTCCTCATTAGAAAAATCCATAATGGTTCTCTATTGTTGGACAAAGAGTACCCCATACGTGTGCATGATATTCATTAGCTCATTAGTCTTTCGATGGATGGGGAAGATGTATTAATGACCTTCCAAGGAACTTCCAAGCATGGTAAGAAGACATAGATTGTAAATCTGTATGAAAAGTATGGTACCAAGCATAAGGGTCACGAAGCTGTAATTGAGCTTATTAACAATGAGAAAATAAAATTTTCCTGTTACCTTATGGCAGGACTAATAACTCAACATTATACTAAAGGTGAATACACACTTGACGCCATATCTATAGCTAAATTTTGTGCTCAGAGTGAGTATTTGAATTGGTGCAAGTTTTTATAGGACAATCTCTTCTTTATGCATGAAGAGGTTTACAAGTGAGGTGGCTATTTCATTTATGTGTATTTGGTTGTGGATGTCACCATGATGAAGTGGTGCACACCTGAAGCTCACAATTTGTTGAAATATTAGATGGTGAATTTGCAACCTTTTCTTTTGCTCCTTGGAAAGCTTAGTTAAATTATGCAAATATTTCCTTAAATGAGACAATGTTTGGAGCTTGGTATAACAAACTGATAGATGCAACTCAAACCATAAGGATTCCCAAATCCATCTTGGACAAGCACACTTATCAAATGTGGTTCAAAATTTACCATAATCATTCTTATGCTCACCCAAAGGTAATCAACAAGCACACCTTCCAAATGTGGGTACTACCATTTTATATGACTGTTATAGTGTTTTATTCTCAAAGGTGTACGAAAGGAAATCACCTAAGACTGTGGATGACAAACAATCTCAAAAATATAAATAGATGCTAAACATTGTAGATCTGCAGCAAATGATAGAAACAAAACTTGCCAAAGTCCTGATCTATGCCACAATCATAGTTAAACAACAAAATGAAATAGTAATAAATATGGGTAACTCCAATAATCTAATGGAAACCAGATATACAAAGAATAGATTTTATTAAATAACACCTGTGAAGGGAACAAAGAAATGTTACCAGTCCCCCTCTATGTGATGGGTTCTTGGCTATCCTCAAACGTCTCTAGATTTTGTAGAGTCTCTCTCTTCTATAATGTGTAAAGCCAACAAATAAAATGTTTGAGCTCAATGGGAAATCAAATGGAAAGAATAATGGTGTGCGACAGTGATAATAATTAGAGTTACAACAGTGAGTGCAACAATGAAAATAATCAAAAGTGAATAATGTATGGAAAACCCTTCTATTTATAACAAAATATTGAGTTATCCTCGAATAATGAGCAATACTAAAATATTATTAACCCCATTCTAGAAATAACTAGTTGGAATATTTTATTATATTTGGTTAGGAGGGAAAAAATATTTAAACTTTTATTTAGAAATAATAAATAAATAAATGATTTATTTATCATCTCAAGAAATATGGTCAAGGAATAATAAACAAATAATGATTTATTTAATCATTCCTACGGGATCTAGTCAATCTTGACAAGAAATAATAATTAATTATTCCTAGAGAAAAATAAGATAATTAATAATTATATGTTTATTTTTCATAACTCGGTCAAATATGACAAGGAATATTAATTAATTAATGGTTTAATTAATTATTCCTAGCTGAAAATTAATTAAATAATGATTTATTTAATTATTCGTCATGGGTTTAATTATAAATTACTTAACAAATGTGGTTTATTAAGTAATTTTTCACAGTGAAAGCAATTTTACTATGGTAAAATTGGCTTTACATGGTGTACTTCGATCCATCTAGTAAATTAGGCTAGATGATCATTTTTTTGGTGATAACATATTTCCCCCTAATGTATGAGTGTTAGGATACGTATACCCGAAGTACATTGTAAATACACAATCACTAGAGAACAAAGTGGAGTCAGAGAGAGAGAGAGACCAATAGAGTTGAAGCAAAAGAGGATAGGGACGGAGGGGGTGAGACCAATGCAAATCTCCTTTTATGTTGTGGTACCGAATTTCAGTGAGGCGGGGGGGAGGGGCGGCATACCTATACCCGCTGAGATAACTTAGTACACGAATAATGATGCACCCAGAAACATAAAACTAAGCAATGAAGTACATGCTGAATGGTACTTGAAACAATGACATAACTGAGCCAAAATATAATACAATGTGTCCCATATACATAATGCACCTGGAAAAAACATGAGCTAGGACTGAATACAATATCATCTAACTACATGAGATATAATGGCACTTCCCTCAAAAAATAGATGGGAGGGAGGGTAGAACAACCGAAGAACCCCTGCTGAATAGGGAAGGGCTCTACAAAACTGAATGGATCATATGAAGGAGACATGCATGATATGAACACTGCAATCGGTAGGAACCGAAGCCATCAAATCTATGGAACTACATCTGAGGCTGTAGCATAATATAAAGGCATCCGAGCATGCGGGGGGATACTTGAAGGGCCACCCCCTCATGAGGTTTGAAACATCTCACACATACCCAGGAATCACTAGTACAATCTGCTGCATCACTAGACCATTAACTGTATGAAACATCCCAATCAAAGGGAAATAATGAGTCCCTCTACTCGATCCGAGGTACTGAACAAGAATGAACGCTGGAACCAAGATACACCGCCCTCTAGGTTGTTCTTTTGGAATAAATGAGATGATGTCAACATAATAGGGCTCCCGATAGGTGATGCAATGGGGATCCTCAACTAAGGCACGAGGGAAAATAATAATGTGACTGATGGAATGACACCAGGGACAATGGAAAAATGGGATTGAGGGACAAACATATGACTTCCCTTGTCAGAGCATAAAGTGCATGGTTGACTTGGCAGCGACTGACTCGACTCCGGAGGGGATGGGGGACAGTATGACTGAAGGCCAAAATTGGAAACACGGGATGAATGGTATGCAAATATGGATGGAATACTGTGACATGATATAATGGGATGTGAAACGGACTCCATGGATGCAAAGGTGACTCATTGCAGATGCTCTGAACAAGGGTGACTCGATGATGCTACCACATAGAATAGGTCTGGTGGGGACCATGAAAGCATGAGTAAATGATGGTTACGCATCATGAAAATCAAAAAGTGATACAAAAAGAACCAAGGGAAGTGTTGTTCCTATTAGATGATAATGGTCAATTGATCATGCTAGAGAATCTAAGTTATTTGTTTTAGGGGTTTTGGTTTTGGTTTTTATGGACGACCAATAAATAGAAAAAAATGTAAGAATGATGTATTAACTCTTTTAGATTGTACTAATAGATAATCAAAGGGTTGTTATTTGATTTCACTCAGTGATTTGAATTTAAAAGGTGTTTAGAAAGAATAGTAAGGAGGAATGATTAATTTAGATTTCAGACAGAAAGATAAATTATCATAAGTGGGAAAACCTTTGTCCAATGTTCAAAAGTTTAACAAACTATGTTTAAGATTACATAAGATGCTAACAATTTTATGATTTAGAAGGAGATTTATAGACAGACAATCCAATATCTTAGTCTCTTTATGATAATAACTTCAGAAAGGAATTTTAAGAATAACTGTAACACATTTATTCTCACATGATATCTCTGTAAAACTTAAACATATGCAAAATAAACATAATGAATGAAACACATGAAAAACTTACAGAAGAAAACGAAACTATATGAGACCAAATTCAGAATCCTTTGCTTTATTATCAGTGATCTAGAGACAACTTGTACATCAATGCTTTTACAAAATTTCTTATGGAAAGGTACCACCTTTAATAACTCATAGAAGAGAGTTATTTATACAAGTTCTAAACAAAATATCCTAAACTGATTACAAGATAGCTTGAAAGAAGATAGGAAAAGAAAAACTGTTGTATGATGTGTCCCTATTAGATAGGAAGTTGTTGATGACTGTTCCTTCAAAATCTATTGTTGCTGTCTTCTTGTTGGAATGAAAAGTTAATCAATTGTTTCACACAATTGATCCCACCTTTTCTCACTAGGTATCTCGAGATTTACCATCCTTCTAAGTATCTCATCAACTTCGGTATATCTCTCAAAATTGGGTTTGGTGAGAAAAAGATGACCAATTTCATATTTAATGGAGAGGCCTAAGCTTAAATCTTCCAAAAACTCCTTACCAGTAATCTCCCTTTTAATCCCTGCAAATTGACTGTTGTCTTCTGCAATGGTATAAAGCCTTTCATAGTAATCCTCCAATTTTACTAGCTGATCATTTGATGATACTATCTTTGGTAAACCTTTATTATGTATTATTATGAATTTAGAGTGAAACCTCCTGACTGTAGTGTTCAAAGCATCACACTTTGTTTTTAGATGAGTTAACAAATTCTTCTTCACTAGGACTTTCTTAATTTCCAAAATAGTAGCATTCTTATCTGGAATGTTCATCTCTTGTAGTTGCTGCCTAGTTTTAGAGTTTAGTACCCTGATCATTCCTGATGCTTCTTTGGGTTTTGTGCCCAATGCTACCTTCTTGGTCTCTATCTTTGCTCTGCATTTAACATTTAGTTCTTCCTGCTAAAAAATGATTTGTATGGATGGCCATACTTCTGTTATAGAGTGGATAATATATAACTAGATATCTTCTTTGGCTTGGGCCAAAGTGTCTACCATTAGAGTCTTTATTTCTAACTGTTTAACCTTGAGCTCTAACCTATGTGACGTTTGTATTTCTTCTACATACAAGGTATCATTTTTTACCTTTTGTGACTCCAGTTCTTGGAACTTCTGGAGTAACTTCTCATTTTTTTTTGTTTCTGTGCTTGTAGCTCCTGTGATTACATTATTGTTTCACCTGTTGCTGAAGACGAAGCAATGTCAGTAGGAGATGAGCTTAAATCTACACCTATCATTGGCATTGTTGTCATTGAGGTCACAACAAGTTGTGATGTCTCTTTTTCCTTGAGCAGTTGTTCTAACTGCTCCTCCATTTTCTTGATCTGTATGTTTTGCTCAATAATGAGGTTTAACATCTCCTCCCTATGTTATTCATTTTCTACCATTTCTTTGGTCCGTGGATCCTCAGTTGAAGGCAACTTTAATTGTTTCTTCAAGGCTGTAATCTCAACATTATTCTTTTGCAGTATTTCTTCAATTGCTTTACAGTCCTGGGGATCATATCCAATCTTGATAATGATTTCTTCTAAAGATTTTAATTTTTTATATTTAGACAGGGATGAAATTTTTTCTTAAGCTGTGATTGTACATTGGACAAAGCAGTTTTGAGCTTGGAAAGGGACATGGAAGTTGTAGTCATTGTTGAAAATAACATCTCACCTAATTTCCTATGCAAATCCATTTGATCAATGGGTTGTATCTGGTTCACATCAAATGAGAAGATGGTATTCTTGTAGTCTGTTGTGGATTTAGGAAATGGAATCTAAGCCTGCAAAAATGCCATTTGCATCATTCCTCTTTCACTATCCAAGGGAGAGAGAAGTCTATGCTGAGAAGTGGATGTCTATTTCAAAAACTGACTGTAAACTTGAGATTTAAGACTTTCATTCTTTTGCTTGATTTCCAAAAAAGTTGAGAAGATATTAGTATCTCCTGCTGAGCTGGTCTCAGTTGATTGCATAATCTCCATAGGTTCAGTTGAAGAAGGAGTTGAAGAAGTAGAGGGAGGCTTAGGATCAGTGGTCCCTGCTAATGAAACATCTTCCAATTCTCCAAGATCAATTATCTATGGTGTCTTGCTTCCTGATGACACTGACAACCCAGTTTTCAACTTCTTTTGTAAGATATAGTACTCTTTACCTAGTTCTATAGTTGACTAAGTTTCCTCTTTGGCTCTTTTATGCTGAATTCTTGGTGTAGTTGGAGTCTTTATCTGAGCAGTTGATATAACTTGTTCAACATCTTCTGTGAGAGTACCTTCAGACCATTGCTCCTAGTTCATGAACTTCTCCAATTCTGGCCTGTGAGTATGGTTGTAAGGTGTTGCCTTCAACTTCACTCTGAGAGCTGAAGTAATCCCAAAACGATCATAAGACCAAGTGAAGCTTGGCTGGAGGTTCATGTTCTTTAAAAATTTGTCTGCTTCTATACCTACAGACCTAGTGTTACAGATGAAACTCCCTACTTTGGATTTGAGTTCAAACTATGATTTCTTCTTGCTTGAGACAAAATGGAATTCATCCATATTTATCATTTTCCTGATACAACTCACTGCCACACATCCTTATCTCAGTGTAATTCTGGTATAGGTACCAGTCACCAGTCTTGGTTTGCTCTGATAGGTGCAGTATATTTTTAATTTCTTCTCCAATTTTGGGCTCTACCTAGCTGTTGAGTAATTGGAGAGTTGGATGTATGAAGGAATGAATAAACTGGGAGAATGTAAAATTTAATGATCCTGCTCTTACTAGATCTGTCCAGTGAATCGTTGATTGATTCACTCCCTGCTCATCTTGTCTGTTCAGCTAAATAGGAAATAGATCTCCTTGTTGAAACCAAATTAGATGAATTATAACTAAACTGTACTTGAATACTCCTCGTGTGGTCAAATTCATAAACTGTTCATGTATATTATCAACCAGAAAGTGGCTATAATTATACATGAAGGCAGGTTGATATTCTTTGCTAAAAATAGAAAAGAATCTGAGGATGGATTCATCAACAGCTTGGTAATTTTCCTAATCTAGGAGGTATGATAACAGAGAGATAATGTGTCTATTAGCTTCAAGGAACATGGGAGATGAATATGGAGGATTTCTCTTAGGCAATTCAACATCTTCTGGTAGGAAAAGTGCAAAGATAAGAGCTCTCTATTGGAAGGTGAGTTTATTGTAGAGGTCCATGAGAGCTGCAGGTGAGATATGTCTAAGGGAATAAGATGGAGGTATCATTAGCATTTGGTTTATGCTCTGAGAAGTGATGGAAATCAATATTTTTCTATCCTAAGTCATTACTGTTCTTTGCACAGGGTCATACTGGTTACTTATATGGGCCTGACCCAGGTTCGGAAAAATTATTTAGCCAAACAAATCCCGCAGCTACTGGCCCTTTCGGCAACAGCCTGCAGAGCGTGGACTGAGGTCTCACTCGAGGTAGCAGGGGAGGGTACTGGAACCAGGTTTCCGCACACTTGGGATGTCTAGATGTGGTTTGGAGGGTTCGCGCGCCCTTCTGTAGCTTCGTGCTACTCCATTTTGTGCAGATTCGAAATCAGAATACTCCTTACTACTTATTATTGCGTTGTTTGGGTATTCAATCTACTTATTGGGGTCTTTAAGCAAACATTTATCAAACTTATACATTCATAACATAAGCATATGCGCACAGATCAAAAGTTATTTTAACCATACAAAAATCTAGATTTGCGATAATTCAGAGTTAACATAGAATTACAGAAGAAACTTATCTTTATTTCCACTTTATCACCAATAACTCTAGATCCACCCTGTGCACTTAGCTACAAGGGTCCATGCACATAGATGTGGACTCTTCCAGGCCTCTATGCACACGGCTGTAGAGCCTTTATCCCTTCCCCAATACCCTCGACTCGGACTTACAGACGCTTTCAGACTCTTCTCTTCAAAAATCCATTACACATCAGCTCCTAGATTACATACCAAAACTAAGCTACCTCTACCCATAGAGCCTCGCTCTTATTTATACATTTCCATGGACTGCGATCCATGGGCGGGCCAACTCCACTTATATTTCTTTACATTATTTTTGGGTGGACTACCCTTTAACTCCATTTATTATCTACCGTGCTCCGCGCATCCCATAGAGTCTTTACGCCATCGTTACCCAAAATTTCGGGCTTTGTACCCCATGACCGTTGTGCAGGGCTTCTGTTACCCAGCAGTCCCCCAACACAATCATTGTGACTTGTCCCGAGTCACTCGGCTGGTGCGGGAATATTCACACGGAGGTCGGTCAGCAACTTCTGCATATCGCCTGTCTTTGCAACAAATTCGGCTACGAGCCTCTATACATTTTCCAATTGAGCTGCTGATTCATCCCTATCACTTGCGGTTGCTTGTTCGTTCTCACACACTACCTGCATACGCGCTACATTGCCTTCAATAGCCATGGATATGCTAAATGCTTCATTGACCCAAGGCTGGATATGTTCTTTGAGTACTGCTTCCTGTTGCTGCACCGCGTCAACTTAGGCCTTGAGCGCCTAGGTCTCCTTCATCTTGGCCAGCTGTTGCATGATAGCGACTGTTTGTGTAGCCCCGCGAGCGGTGTCATAGGTGTGCTGTAGCACGTGCACCTCGGTTTCCACTTGCTATATGGTTGGGTCCTCCTGGAGGGATGTGTGTATCTCGAGAGACTGACTTAGTAGTCTTGAGCATTCGCGACCAACACTCCTCATTGTTTCCAATCTGGCTAGAATTTCGCCGCGGCGCCATTCTCGTTCGGCCGGGGGTGTGGGTGGCCGGGCCTTGAGATGGAACTTTGCAACTTGTAATGTTAGTTCCTCCTAGGCTCTTGTGGCCTCCGCTTGGGTCGTGCGATAGCCGACTGCCATGTGTTGAATCTTGGTAGTTTTTGGGAGGTCCCCGGGGATGGCTAACTCTAGTACCGTGCTACACGCCTCCGTGATAGCTTGTTCTACTTCCCAGTAGCATGCGACCAAGTCATCATGCTGGAGAGTGATCTGTTCTAATTTTTCCTTTTGATCTGTCAAGATGTGGAAAGCGTGCCCTTCCTTGGCTCGAAACTCTTGAGTTACTTCCTCTTGTAGTAGATATAGTGCTTCTTTAGACAGGGTGGCTAGATTTAATTCCCAACTATATTCTTTGCCCACTGTTGCGGCTAGGATAGATCTTGCTGGCAATGGTAGGGTGTTTGGTGAGTGCGTGCTGGCCATCTACTTGGCGACGACTTTATCTTTTGGTAGCTGTCAGGTGACCCAGCCCGGGGGCTGCTTTTGTAATGCCTGCAACTACGCTCTGATATCCCCCGACATAGTTGTCTGTTCAGTGATAAGTTCAAGCAATGCTCTGGTGGGAACATTTCTTGTGGGTTGGTTACTGTCCATGAATTCTTTCTCTAGGGCCTTCGCTGTTTTGGACTTTTTTCGGGTGGCTGGTGATTCCTTGGCACGCGACTGCTTGAGGTGGTCCCGCATCTCCGTTTCCTGTTGCGGGTCTTGTTCCAAGTCCATTCCCTGATCTGCCTAGTTCCCTTTTGTTGTTGGGCTTGTAGTAGCCTCCTGATGCAAAGCGGCTTGTTGTTCCTGACGTGTCTTTTCTGCCAGTTGAGTGAGTTGCTGCTGGCATTCCTTCTTCTACTATTGTGCTGCCAGCCTATCGAGAACGACCTTGTCTGGGGTGCGCCATTCGAGAGCCCATGTTGCTAATAACGTGTAAATGGCATCATCTGTTGCAATGAATGGAAGTGTGACCCATGATCGGTCTGGATCCTTTCGCGTTCGGATATACATGTGATGCATTTCTGCTTTGAACTCGGCCGTGCTTTGAAAATTATTGTAAATCGTGGGGGACATGCATGGTCTTCGATTAATCCGTGTCTGTATCTTTCCTTCCATGGAGATCCAAAATGCCCAGATCATGGAAATCCTTGTTGCATCCTTTGTAGCCCAGAGCGAAATATACCGCACAGCTTCGGGTAGGCTATCCTCAAGGCTGGGAAACTGGCTCTCCTGTGGCAATTCGCCTGTAACTAGAAGGATTGATAAAAGCAACCATGCGTAATGAAATGTCTTACCTTTGTCTTGTGCTTCTTGACAATTGGTCAGAAATTCGTCACATAAAAACTGTGCCCAATTGAACTGAACCCCTTCGGCACACTGCCCTGCCAATGCAATGACAGGGGCTGGCACCTCATCTGCACGACATTTTCTCATGAGTTTACTGTCTAGTAGATGAGTGGCGACTCATATCACACGGTCACTAATGATTGCTATGACATACCCCTCTTTCCTTTATCTAGATGGTATCTCACCTTGATTGTTTTGGCGAGGCCTCCCTCGCTACTAGATCCTGCTATGTCTGCGGGGTTATTCCCTTTAAGTGGCAGGTGCATAATCCGGTGGATTAGGTCATCTGTGATCGGGATCGGCTCTTCCAACCATAGATGTCCGTCATGAATGAGACATAGTAGCTGTTAGATCACAAATATGGTGATGGTCATGCGATGATAGTTAGGTATCCACCTGTTGAGGGCCCCGAGGTCGGGTCAACAACAAGGGGGATACCCACCCGGTCCGGAACCTAGTTGGCGGCTCCTTGCCCGTTTGGAGTAGCGGGTCCGACTGGGGGTAATGGGACCAGTTTCCCAATGTGATGGGTGTGTGTGTGTGCGTAGAGTCTGATGGTATTAATCTAAGGAAGGGGGAAGGATTCTTTTAATCTAGTCTTAATTCTAACTGCTAAATGAACTCTATGCTAATGTAATCTAATGAAGAAAAATAAATTTAATCTACGCTAACCCGGGGTGTTTTTCTTTTGTTATGCGATCTAGAAAGATTTCTAACAGCAGCCGGTAATAAATATCATTCAACTGATATCAGAATATAAATCAATAAAGATAAACCATTCTGCATAAGAAGTTAGGCAGAGTAGTTGTGAACAGCATATCGCATAATCAGTTTTCTATATGTTAAACATAAATAAATGACCCCACCGTACAGAAGTGCCAAATGGTAATACAGACATTCATGCAATAACATACAAAGAACTCAGCCACATATCACTTTAGGAATACTAGCAGAATCTAGCCAAGAGATAAAAGTACCATTTATGACTAAGTTCACAAATAAACTCTAAGTAACAATGATTTATTTCTACTTGTTCTAACATCTGCTAAGAGTACAGAAGTGAAACATCAGTAACAGATATTAAAATGCAAACATAAATAAATCTCGATCCATCCATTCATCAAAAACCTCCTGTGAGGGTGCAGAAGTGCATGTTCTGAGGATAAGTTTTTTGACAGATTTCCGGACCCTTCTCAAAAAACCATGAGAAGGGTTAAATACTACTAACTAATCAATATTAATTACATGAAATTAGGGAATCGGCCTCAAATGACCGCCCTTTTACTAAAAGCAACTTTATTTCTAAACTTAAAATCTAATTTCTGACCGTTTCTGTATATTCTCTTTAGTGCTGTCAACAGTGTAATGCTTTCCTGGGAAGAGTCGGCTAGCCGCCTTCTTGTTTCGCTCGGGAGATAAAAGTGGAAATAGCAGGAGCTGGCACTTCCTTCCGGCAGACCAGAAGATATTTTCGAAAACCTTTCTCTAGCTGGGTGTATTCGCCGTGTGTATACTTAGCGTGTCCCAGTTTCTTCTCGAACTGATTTTTCTGTTGCCGTTTTCGGTTTCTGGTCGTGCAAATGACTGAGTGGGTTAAGAGTCGTGCTGTATGGGCAACTCCCTGTGTCGAGAATTTCTTCCGTTCTTTGTTCCAGGTTTCCCTGAAGCGTTCTCCTTCTCATGCGCTTCTTTCTCTGCTTCACTAAGTCTTAGCTTCAGGATCTTTTCTGAATATGCTGCTTTTGTGCGCCTTTGACTCTGAGTCCTGGATAGTCTAATTTCATCAGTGCCGGTTGGCTGATAGCCTGGGATCCGCGGTTCTGCTGCATGCGGCATCCATTTTGCGAAAGCATTCCCTCTTTGCTGATTGGCGCTTTCCTCTTTCCTTCAGATGTTTCCTGCATATAAACTTATATCAGTTGCGTGTCTTGCAGTCTACGCAAAGGAGAAGTGAAATGAAAAGACTTGACGTGAAAGCATTAATCTGTAATGAATGCATAATTCTGACATCCATCATCACTTGACTCTTCGATAAATGTAACGCAATCATTCCTAGATAATTAAGCATGCGGTCATTAAATTCTTTCAAGGCGCGTGCTTAATGCATGGGTCTATCGTGTGGTAAGTCTTTTCAGATCGCAGGTCGCAGATCGCTGCCATCGCAGATCGCAAATCGCTGCCATCGCAGGTCGCAAATATCGCAAGTTCTCGTTTAATGGTTACGTCGTATAGCGTAATGCTTGCGATTTGCGATATCGCATATCGGTGATCGCATTGCTCGAAGGTTTTTCTTTTAAGGGGTGCGTGTGAAGTATGCGATGCGATGAACTTCGCATCGCAATTTCGCAGTATTTGTTTTTTGCGCTCGAGTTATGCTTCGGCCTTTCTTTGCGATGCGATTTGAGCCTTAGGGAGAGAAATACAAAAAACTTTAGAAAAAGTATTTTTTTGAGATTTTCGTTCAGGGTCCCCTCTTCGCTTGACGTTATTGCTAATGTCAAGTGAAAAAAGGGGGGTTGTTGGTGACCACAACAATGGCGATTCACTGTGAAGAACCAGTTATCTCTGCTTGTTCTATTGCATTTTCACTTCCAAAACAGAAAAGTTTTCTTATGCCTAAATTTTGTTATGGACAGATAGAGTATTACCTTTTATCCTGTCAATGATGCTTCGTCACAATTTCTTATTTGATTCTGATTGTTTGTTTCCCCTGGGTTATTTTTTTGTATTCATACCTAGTCATTACTCAGTCTCCTCAAAGACAAAATAAGGTCTTCTCTGCGTACTGGCTTTGTAAAGTATGCTCATTTGTCGCAGGTAGAGCCTCTGCTGCCCGCAGGCGTCCATAGCCTCGACAGGGTTACCATGTTATCCAGCAATGATCCTTTTTCCTGCTTGAGGTCATTTACAACATTCCAGAGAAAAATCCTTTTGACACTTTTTCTTTCTTTTTTGATTTTTTATTCTCTAAAGAACAATGTCTTGGTTTGGTGGCCAAATTATGACACAGTCATTCACTTGATTTATACTTCTTGCTGAACAAGCTGGCTCGTGATGAGACCCCTTGTCTTTCGATTGCACAATCTTGAGTCGTTGCCCTGTTTTGGTAGACAGTAGTGGCAAAGTCAGCAAGTTATAATATCTGTGATCATGATAAGCCGGCTCGTGATGAGACCTCTTATTCTTTGAGATATAGTGTTTTCTTGGATTGTCTCTCTAGATGCTGCGATTTTCCTTAGCAGGGAGGAAGTCATTGTTTTTCCTTAAGAAAGCTCTGGACGACAATAATAGAGTTTTAAGAACAACAGTTTTGCAGAGAATACCTATTTTGTTATCGATGATACCTTTCATAGCATTGGCATAAAACAATTTTTTCCAAAAGTTACTCTCATCCCAGGTTTCTTTGTGAAGTTTGAAACTAACATCATATTCAGGTTAAAGCTGACTCTATTTGTCAATAATAAAAGTCAGATTTTTCGAAAAGTTTTGCTATTTATACAAGTGAAATCAAAATCTGATACATAAATGGTATGTTTCTTCATGAATACTATTTATGATCATTTACAACCAGCCCTATCTATGAAAAATGAAAACTAACATGAAAATTTAAAACTATCCTACAAAAACAGAAGGATGACCTTCTATGGGAAATACATTTTGAGGATTTGTCCGTTTACAGGCAGAGAATCTCTTCTACCTGTCAAGTCCTGCAACACAAAAGTCGACGGGCCTATGAATTCTACGATTTGAAAAGGACCGAGCCATAGCTTCTGGAATTTCGTATGTTTGCCCTTTTCTTCATGAGCCTTATCCCACTTCAAAACTAGATCACCCATCTGGAAGTTTTTTCTGGTCTTTATGTTCGAGTCAAAAGAGGATTTTATCAACGCTTGGTGGTGAGCATGGGTTTGCTTGGCCTGTTCTCGTCGTTCTTCTAACTTGATTATCTCCATTTGCCTTAGTTGTAAGGGAGAAGTAGGTACTTCATCAATGTGTTGTACTAAGGACAAAGAGGGAATGAGTAAGTGAGTAGGAAGAACTGCGTCTCTCCCGTAAACCAAATTAAAGGGAGAAGTCCCGATAGAGGCTTTCTTAGTAATTCTGTCTGCCCATAAGGCGTTTACCAGCGCTTTGTGCCAATTCTTTTGGTTCTGGTCAACTGTCTTTTTGATAATCCTGATTAGGTTCTTGTTTGTTGATTCAGCCAACCCATTACCTTGCGGATAGTAGTTGGCAGAATACTTCAGTTTGAACCCTCTTTTGAGCGCGAACTCAGTCATGGTATTTCCAGAAAAATATGAAGCATTATCAAATATTAAGGCCGTTGGCAATCCAAACCTAGTAATGATAAACTGATCTATGAATTCAACAATGTTTTCAGAATTAGCTGTCTTGAGCGGAACTGCCTCTACCCATTTAGTAAAATAGTCGGTTGCAGTGAGGATATACCTATGCTGTTTAGAGGAGTGAGGAACGATCTCACCTATTATGTCCAGGCCCCATTGGCTGAACGACTGTTCGATGTTAACCGAATGCAGTGGCATGGATGACTTCTTTTGTTTTCCTGCAGCAGTTTGGCAGACTTGGCATTTTCTCACGTGATTGTACGAGTCTTTAAACAGCGTGGGCCAGTAGTATCCCGCACGTAAGATCTTGTGTGCGGTGGCTTCTCCAGCATAGTGTCCACCTGCTGGTCCATCGTGGAGTTCCTGCAAAACCTTTTCGGCTTCAGTTTTCTCAAGACATCTAAGAGGCACAGAATCATAGTTTCTTTTAAATAAGACATCATTTACGAGTTGGTATTGTTTAGCTTTTAACCTCAGGGCTCTCTTTTTTATGTGATCCAGGTGAAATGGAGCATATCCGTTCTTTAGGAAATAAATGATGTCGGCATAAAATGATTCTGCGTCGTTTAGGCTTACCTCATACGCGTGTACCTCTTCAGGTGACTCTTCGGGGATTTGCGATGCTCCAGCTAACATCTTGCAGAAGCCTTGGCCTCTTACGATGTGTGTCGGCTTGATTTCCAGGTCATATTCTTGCAAGGCGGTGATCCAATTCGCTCTCTTTTCGCCCACGTCTTTCTGAATCAGGAGGTTTCTTACCACCGGGAATGGTACTATGACCTTGGTATGGGCCTTTAGCAAGAAGGGTCTGAAATATTTGACTGCTTTAAAGACGGCATATGCCTGTTTTTCTACGTCCGAATATTTCAGCTCAACACCTTGTAAGTTTGAGCTAAAGAATGCGATTGGGGCTTCTGCCTTTTCTTTGTTTGCCTGGGTCAAGATCGCAGCGTAAGAATGCTCTGAGGCAAACGTGTATAAGACAAATGGTTCTGAAAAATTTGGGGTTGCTAGGGATGGAGCGTCGATGATGGCTTGTTTGATTAAGTTAAACGCTTCGTGCTCGTCTAGACCCCATTTAAAGTTTGAATTTTTTTTTATCATTTTTTGTAAAGGAGAAATAATACGTGAAAAATCTGGGACAAATCTTTTCACAAAATTGATCTGTCCTAGGAAAGATTGCATGGTCTTTTTGTTATGGGGCATGGATATCTCGGAAATTTCTTTGATTCTGGCAGATTCGATGTGAATGCCCGATTTGGACACTATGAATCCTAGCAATTTTCCTTCACTCAACGCGAAAAAAGATTTCTTCGGGTTAAGCGAGATTCCATACCTTAAACATCTTTGAAAGATTTGCTTCAAATCTCTGAGATGGTCGCTTCGTTTTTTGGAGTACACAGTTATATCATCCAGGTAAATCACTACTGATTTATTGATTAACCCTTTAAATGCAATATCCATAGCTCTTTGAAAAGTAGCGCCGACGTTGATCAGACCGAACGGCATCTTTCGATACGCGTAGGTACCCCATTTAGTTCGGAAGGTGGTTTTTAGCTGATCGTCTGGGTGTACCAGCACTTGATTATATCCTGAAAATCCATCCAGGAAAGACATCAATTCTGAGCCTGCCATAGCCTGTAATATTTGCTCCATAGGTGGGAGGGGAAAATTGTCCTTCTGACAGGCTTTGTTGAGATTCCGGAAGTCAATGCAGATTCTAATATCTCCGTTTTTCTTCCTAACAGGTACCATATTGGATACCCATTTGGAATGTCTAACCGGGAAAATTATTCTGGCCCTCAACAACTTATTCAGCTCAGTTTTTATCTGATTTTCCAGGTTGGGGTGGATTTTTCTGAGCTTTTGTTGGACAGGTTTCTCGTTATCGATCATAGGGATAGTGTGCTAGATGATAGAAGTGTTATAAGTTTTTAGCTCATCGTAGTTCCAGGCAAAGACGTTTTTGTACTGTCGTAGAAGACGGATGTATGCTGATTTTTCTTCAGGAGCTAGGACTTGGCCTAGATTGACGTTTTGGGGTTTCTCGTTGGTTCCTAAGTTCACTGATTCGTAGTTCAGAGTTGAACTGTAAAGTTTGGCATTAGCTGACCTTTTGAACCGACTTTTTAAGTCATAAAAATCTTCTAATTTGACCACTGATTTGGGTATAGCGTTATCAGTGCTACTTTGTTGTATTTGGTGGTCATGATAGTCCTCGTCAATTATCTGGTTTGAGTAGGATCCTTCGGAGGTAAGGAAACTTACGATGTCTGGGTCGTCGTTGAATACTCTCCAGTTGGTGATGTTGTCAGGAATAGACGGTTTAAAAATTAATTCTATCGAAAACCTATCTGGACTAAAGTCTTCAGAGGGAATGAGTCTGGAGGCTACGTTTGCTAGCAGGTCTGCGCTTGCATTGTGAAGTCTTAGGATTGATGCAATATTAAATGCTGTAAAATGCGTAGTGAGATCTTGCACTAAAGATTGGTAGTGCTTTAAATGACTAGACATGCAATGTATGGTGTTACGTACCTGTTTGACGACGATCTCAGAATCTCCAAAGACTTGAAGATATTTGACGTTGGAGCCGATTGCTTTGTATAGGCCTTGCACCAAGGCTTCGTATTCCGCTGTGTTGTTCGTGCAATCGAACTCCAGTCTGCATGTGAGCATTGTCTTATTTCCGTCTGGGCTAATCAAGACGCATCCTGCTCCCGCTCCCTCGTTGGACTTAGAGCCATCAAAATATAATTTCCAAAATAAAGAAGTATTTACAGGGTTATCTAAGAAACTAACACATTTTGAATCATCAGTCTGGGAAAAGTTTTCTACTTGGGACACGACTGAATTTTCTAAATATGGTGATATGTGAGCATTGAAATTTCCAAGGAAAGAGTCTACCGAATAGTTGCCTATGATGCTGCTGTTGTATGCTATGGCTTCGTTCTCTCCCTCCAGGTCCGTCACTATGTACTTTTGGTGCAGTTCTCGTTCAACCTTTATTTGATTTGGCTTCCTGTTGAAGGGTAACCACATGTGCGACCAGTCAGTCGAAAAATATCCGTGGAGCTTCTCGGACCAATCCCTGCTAAGAATTAGACCATAAAATTCAGGGATGTCAGCAACTAGAATATCGATGACCTGGCACACCTTGGGGTTGGACGATAGTCTTATATTCACTTGATTTAGTTCGCCTATCACTTCGACTTGTGATCGATCAAGTTGAACTATGCGTACTGCGGATTTTTGCGGTTGAACATTAAGTTTAGCACATATTGACTTGGGTAGAATATTGGTTGAAGCACCAGAATCAACCAAGCAGTTATGCACATTTCTGTTAAAGATCTCGTAAGTGAGGAGGAAAGGGGGAGTGTGAGATCTAGACCTCCCTCCAATCAAGGCGATGTCATTTGGATCGATTTTATTGATCGCGTTGATTGGGGGTCTTCCTACATTATGAGAAGCTATAGCTGTAGGTAGAGGCGCAGTAGGTACGGCGTGTAACTCTTTCATCATGATCTTCTGTTGGTGTTTCAATTTGGTCAGCTCGTACAGGGTGATATTAGCCCTAATCTTCTTCATGTCGTCGATGATGTTATACTCCATTTCATCCGACACTATTAGTGTCTTTGATGGAGGCGATTGCTCTGATTGGACTGGGCTAAATGAGGTCGCTTTAGGGGTTGTCTTGTTTGTTGCGACCTTTTCTCTTGCTGGAGGGCTTGCGCCCTTCTGTTTTGGGGTAGCCTGGGGAGGATCAAGTTGATTTCCGCTTCTTGTACTAACCGGAAGTGCTTCTTGATCTTCCTCTTGTGGGAGGATGAAATCCCACATTCCTTGCAGTTCCACCACTTCTTCATCGTTGGTATGCGTTTCAGCGGTGTTCTCTTCTTCTTCTTCTTCGGATTCCACATTAGAGACCACGCTAGGTGGCTTCATCTCCATAGGAGGATTTGTCTTAAAACTCCTAAAAGGCTTTCTTGGGGACGATTCTGCTACTTGTTTCCTGATATCAATCATCTCATTTGACATGGCCTTTAATACCTTTTGTAATCCTTCCATGTCGAAAGGATCTTTCGTTTGCTTCTTCTTGGTTTCTTCTTTGAAAGAGATTTTCTTAGATTTACGCTCTTCGATTGTAGATCTCTTTTCTAGGGCTACTACGCGTCTTTCGACTGCTAATGCCTCAGCCAAATTTTCGACTAAGGTTGTCTTGCTTGCCCTATCTACGAAGATGACCAAGTTTGAAGGTAAGGCGGTGATGTACCATTCGCATCTTACTTCCTCGCTGGGTTGGGAAGCAGCGGGGATTTTATTGAGGATCTTTAATGGGTTCCCGAGCCTCAGCTTTAAGATTGGACAGATCATTGATCAGTGTCGCTGTCGATCTATCATCTCCGAATTTAGTGAGAAATTGATTTTGAAAAATATCCCAGCTGGTGATAGATCCGGAGGGTAACGAGAAGTACCATGACCCGGCCGTCCCTTGCATCGTATAGGGGAAGAGTCGGACCACGGCGTCTTCGTTGGTAACTCCGTTGAGATTAACAGAAAGCATGAAATTATTGATATGTTCTTCAGCTAGCATTCCAGTTTCTGGATTGAACTTTGGTAACCACTTCTCGGGATGGGCAGGTATTGGACTCAGGGGTGGAGGCATTAGAACCGCCCCAGGGTTGTTCCATGGAGATTGCGCCATCGCTGAGTTGCTGGTTAGTAAAAGTGTAGAAGATGATCTTTGAGGTTGAGAAGATAGAGATGTTATGATCTTTGACGATTGTGGAGGAAGAGTTGCGGAAGATGGATGAGTGATTTGATGTGGAGATGTGGGTGGTCGACTTCGCGGAGAGGGAGTTGAAATGGATGAGGTGGATGAAAGAGTCTCTCTGTCAGACTCTTGAAATGTTTTCCTTGCTCTTTTCCTAGTGGGGAGAGGGATTTCAGTTGGCTGAACACCAAACTTTTCACTCTTCAATCAGGTCAGGGGATGAGCAGGGTTGTATTGCGAAGTCAAGCTGCTTTTAGATTTATCAGATTTCTGATTAAAAAAGGAGAATCCCTGGAGTCTACGGATCAAGGTTTGAACTTCAGGGGGATCGACAATAAGTTGTTCTGATGTATCGGGATGTATAGCAGCGGTGGATGTCCGAGCGACTTCTAGTTCCGAGTTTAGTCGTATTGGGGAAGTCGGGGAAGTTGGTGAGGGTGATTTGCTCTTAGAATGGTATTTGGGTTTTGAATTATGTGCCATTCATAGCTGTGGCCCTCCTTCTAGCGCCAGAAATGTTGAGGGCCCCGAGGTCGGGTCAACAACAAGGGGGATACCCACCCGGTCCGGAACCTGGTTGGCGGCTCCTTTCCCGTTTGGAGTAGCGGGTCCGACTGGGGGTAATGGGACGAGTTTCCCAATGTGATGGGTGTGTGTGTGTGCGTAGAGTCTGATGGTATTAATCTAAGGAAGGGGGAAGGATTCTTTTAATCTAGTCTTAATTCTAACTGCTAAATTAACTCTATGCTAATGTAATCTAATGAAGAAAAATACATTTAATCTACGCTAACCCGACGTGTTTTTCTTTTGTTATGCGATCTAGAAAGATTTCTAACAGCAGCCGGTAATAAAGATCATTCAACTGATATCAGAATATAAATCAATAAAGATAAACCATTCTGCATAAGAAGTTAGGCAGAGTAGTTGTGAACAGCATATCGCATAATCAGTTTTCTATATGTTAAACATAAATAAATGACCCCACCGTACAGAAGTGCCAAATGGTAATACAGACATTCATGCAATAACATACAAAGAACTCAGCCACATATCACTTTAGGAATACTAGCAGAATCTAGCCAAGAGATAAAAGTACCATTTATGACTAAGTTCACTAATAAACTTCAAGTAACAATGATTTATTTCTACTTGTTCTAACATCTGCTAAGAGTACAGAAGTGCAACATCAGTAACAGATATTAAAATGCAAACATAAATAAATCTCGATCCATCCATTCATCAAAAACCTCCTGTGAGGGTGCAGAAGTGCATGTTCTGAGGATAAGTTTTTTGACAGATTTCCGGACCCTTCTCCAAAAACCATGAGAAGGGTTAAATACTACTAACTAATCAATATTAATTACATGAAATTAGGGAATCGGCCTCAAATGACCGCCCTTTTACTAAAAGCAACTTTATTTCTAAACTTAAAATCTAATTTCTGACCGTTTCTGTATATTCTCTTTAGTGCTGTCAACAGTGTAATGCTTTCCTGGGAAGAGTCGGCTAGCCGCCTTCTTGTTTCGCTCGGGAGATAAAAGTGGAAATAGCAGGAGCTGGCACTTCCTTCCGGCAGACCAGAAGATATTTTCGAAAACCTTTCTCTAGCTGGGTGTATTCGCCGTGTGTATACTTAGCGTGTCCCAGTTTCTTCTCGAACTGATTTTTCTGTTGTCGTTTTCGGTTTCTGGTCGTGCGAATGACTGAGTGGGTTAAGAGTCGTGCTGTATGGGCAACTCCCTGTGTCGAGAATTTCTTCCGTTCTTTGTTCCAGGTTTCCCTGAAGCGTTCTCCTTCTCATGCGCTTCTTTCTCTGCTTCACTAAGTCTTAGCTTCAGGATCTTTTCTGAATATGCTGCTTTTGTGCGCCTTTGACTCTGAGTCCTGGATAGTCTAATTTCATCAGTGCCGATTGGCTGATAGCCTGGGATCCGCGGTTCTGCTGCATGCAGCATCCATTTTGCGAAAGCATTCCCTCTTTGCTGATTGGCGCTTTCCTCTTTCCTTCAGATGTTTCCTGCATATAAGCTTATATCAGTTGCGTGTCTTGCAGTCTACGCAAAGGAGAAGTGAAATGAAAAGACTTGACGTGAAAGCATTAATCTGTAATGAATGCATAATTCTGACATCCATCATCACTTGACTCTTCGATAAATGTAACGCAATCATTCCTAGATACTTAAGCATGCGGTCATTAAATTCTTTCAAGGCGCGCGCTTAATGCATGGGTCTATCGTGTGGTAAGTATTTTCAGATCGCAGGTCGCAGATCGCAGATCGCTGCCATCGCAGATCGCAAATCGCTGCCATCGCAGGTCGCAAATCGCAAATATCGCAAGTTCTCGTTTAATGGTTACGTCGTATAGCGTAATGCTTGCGATTTGCAATATCGCATATCGGTGATCGCATTGCTCGAAGGTTTTTCTTTTAAGGGGTGCATGTGAAGTATGCGATGCGATGAACTTCGCATTGCAATTTCGCAGTATTTGTTTTTTGCGCTCGAGTTATGCTTCGGCATTTCTTTGCGATGCGATTTGAGCCTTAGGGAGCGAAATACAAAAAACTTTAGAAAAAGCATTTTTTTGAGATTTTCGTTCAGGGTCCCCTCTTCGCTTGACGTTATTGCTAATGTCAAGTGAAAAAAGGGGGGTTGTTGGTGACCACAACACCACCTGAGATTTATTATTCCCGCCTTCTCCACACTTAGTAACTACTTCTGCGGTAATAGCTTGTCTTCGGGCAGTTCGGGGGAACTTGTCTCTATCAGCAAGGTCCCAATATTTGAATTTGGTGCTTGGAACACGCCCCATCGGAAACCTTTCGAACCTTATGTCGTTTGGAAGAAGCGGGATCTGGAGCGTAGTCTTTGCAGTGTCCACATCTTTTGATATCTTGGTCATCCCGGTCCATAGAGAAAGATACGGGGGTAACGACAGAAGTTGGAACGCAACTTCTTCTTCCTCCACTTGTGCGTCAATCTGATCAATCTGGGCTTGCAAGTCGTTGTCCTCCTCAGCAGGTTCGGTGGTGACTGCTTTGCCTTTGTCAACTACCAAGCATTTATTGAATCTTGGTGAGGCCCAGACCATTCCTACTGTTTGCTTGTTCTTCCTACATCACGGGGTACGAGAAAACTTAGGAACTTTGGGAACTGGAGTCACGTCCTCGGGCTCTTCCTGATGCACTTACATTTCCTCTACGACTCGTGCTCAGGTTCTTGCCGTGGAACTCATGGGGTGCCTAGTAGTCACGTACTCACTACTTTTTGTTGGTTTACAACACCAAAAGTCTAGTGCCGGCCACAAACTATGAGATTTGAAAAAATCCCTTCCCTCCATTTTTAGTTTATTAGTGGCACCAAGTCAGCAGATAATTGCGTATCTCATCCGTAACTTTCATCTTAATGTCTCGCCGCCCGCTCCTCTCTGACGTAATCAGACCTTCCTATCCAGACCAATGTTGCTAATGGTCATATTTTGCCTTTTCCCCGCGGTAGCGCCATCCCTGGGGCGCAACAACGATCTTGTGGACTACTTGACTTGGTAAAGAATCCTTTTTCCATGCCGATTTTCTGCATATTGGTTTAGAGTCCCACACCTTCTTTCAACTGCTCGAGGTGCTGAGACTATAGTTTCTATTACTAGTCAGGTGCTCACACCTTTGGTGCGACTTCAGAACTTCCCTGCTAGCCTAGGCTGCGAACACCTCTCAAGCATCTGGGTAGCTGATCGGGGGGTTATGTTCTTCCGTGAGTGAGGGCGCAACCATGATAGTAGGGTCGTAGCTTGTTCCTGGGCTACTCTGCTGGACCCATCCCTTCTGAGCACACTCTGCTTCCTTGGCCATATCCACAGTTTATTAGGCCGATGGCTACTCTGTCTTTTCTAAGCTTCCTTCTGTCGTCTATTACAGGCCCAATGAACCTGTGGTATCCGCAACTTCCTTGATCCTTAGCTAACCTTGGCACTGGCTGCTGGTGCACCGGTCTGTTGGGGTGGCTTTGGACTACTAATTCTAAGTTGGTTGGAAGCTCACACCTCATACACCTGTAGCCTATACTAGCGAGGAATGATTACTTTGTTTCTCTCTTCCACCCATGCGCGCCCCTAACTTCGACATCTACGCCCTTTCCTTTGCATCTTTAGAGCCACACCCTTTTCTGCAATAGTGGTTGTGCGTGATGCTTTTGCAGATACCTCCGACTGTTCCTTTGCCCCTATTGTCACCATCTTATTACAATTGCGTGTGGTTACTTCATGCAGTCAGTTCTGCCATCGTTCAATCTCTTCATCTTAGTCTGACGTGCAAGAACTATCATGGTCCCATGAGAGTCTATCATCCACTGTTGGATTCACCCTGTCCTGATCGTGCACTGTAATCTAGTAGAAACAGTCCAACTCACCATCGCTATCTATGTCACGCACGGGCTCGGTATATCGCGCCCCTTCCGTTGGATCCAACGGGACTACTACGCAGAGAGATTTCTTTTCGAATATCATTTTTTGTTTCCTGAAGTTGATAACCCATTCATATCCATTGCCCAATATATCCCTACCAATGTAGGATATGGGTTACTATCATCCACAATTTCTATGACCTTAAAATCGATTTGGGTGTTGGCACCATCGATGTCTACGGTAACCTCATGCAGTCTTCCCATGCGTAGAATCTTTTGTTGGTTAGCCATCCGTAATTGAATCGTCGACCATTGCAGTGGAGGCCTGCCCATGCATTCCCAAGTCTGATTTGGTAGGACATTCGCATCAGAACCTAAATCTAAAACGACCTGGTCCATCTCATAGTCTCTGATCTAGATAGTCAATCACATTTGCAACCTAGTGTGCAAATCATGTCTACCTAACTTTCAGACCATTCGCGGTTCGTCTGCTCCTGTGCATCGAGTTATCAATTCTTGCAGTCCATTTACCGCTTTAGCATCCCTAAGTAAGTTCATGCAAATTTCCAAGAAGGTGGTTAGCATAGAAGTATCATTCTTTGATCTGAATTGATCCTTATTGTCTGACGTAGAAGCTTCCGTGAAGTTCTTCTTGGCTTCTATAAAGGTTTCCTTCGAACACTCCACGTCAAAGTATGGTTGTTTCGGGCGGGGGGGGGGGGGGGCTTATGGACCATGCATCCTGATGCAGGAGCATCGGACCTGGCCAGCAATGTGGAAAATTGTCCACATGTTGTGGCCTGACAGGGCGAAATTTATTTCTGTGTGGCTACTAAAGAATTCGATTTCCTAAATAATTAGTATTTACTGTAAGTGAGTGTGTTACAACAGGTGTAAGTGCGTGCTATTAGCTAGGAGTTTTCTTGCTGGAATTTTAAATTAAAAGATTGTGTATTTGTTGTAATAAAAACGAGAAGATTGAGTTAGTTCTGATGTGTAATCTTCTGTTAGCTCAGAGCGCCGAAAATTTGAAAATGTCAATCCCTGGAATCGCGGCATGCCCACCGGCGGCTGGACAGCAATCCGTTGCAGAATTGACAGTCCAGATGTTGGTTCAGGCGTTGTCATCTGGAAGTATACGCAATGTGGACGGAAAATAGCGTTTATTGTGGAGAAACCAAAGGACCTTCTGGAATGCTACCTATTCCAATGCTGGACCAGCCATGCTGGCGGCTTCGTTGTCCACATTCTTCTCATTCTGTTGCATCTTTACTCATTTTCATTAACGTGATCCAAGGGGGATGCTCTCTCGTTTTTGGTAGTATAGATTTAGAGCGTTCAACGCTGATGAAACCAGATGGATAGATAGTATTATGTAATTGTATGTAAAGGGGAATAAAGAATCGGCTCAGAGGTCGATAGTGTGATTTTTATAATTAGATACCAATGTCTTTATATGCTAAAGCTGTGTGTTAAACCAGCGTTTTCCTTTTAGTTATTCTTTTATTCAGAGTTCATGTAAAATACGGGCCATTGAGGTAGCAACGAGTGTTTTCTGAGCTTAATAAACGTGGTATTAAAATTTAGTTCATGCAGAGATTGCGTTACCTATATTAGAGGCTTGAAGGGTAGCGCTATTGCGTTGTGTCATGGTGTTTTCATAAGCAATGCTTTCGATAAGCATTTAGCTCTTAGTGGTGTAGCGTTTTGGGAGTTGATGTAGCCCAAGCGTGGAACAGAGCTCTGCGTAAATTAGAAAGAATGATTTGCGTGGATCCATAGGGTCCAGTTGTTGATTATTTGTTATAACAGTTGTGTGTGAGCTCCTCTGGGAGGTATTGAATGATCTATCCTTGTTTTACAAAACTCTGTTATTTGTGCCTTTGGTATCACAGTTGGATGGTGGTATACTGAACAAAAGAATTGGAAGGCTGTGCCTGTATGTCAAACTGAAAGAATTAGTTGTCATATTTAATTGTAACAGGGTTTTCATTTCGACATTCCGCCTTCTTAAAGTGAAACAGAATTTTTTTTCAGTTTGTATTGTTGTTTGTGCTACAAATTGTAACCTAATTGGATTGAGCACAGGAATTGCGGTGCATCATTTTTGGTATCAGAGCCAAGTTAACGGGTGTTTGCAGCAAAGAAAATGCCGCCAAGAAGAGGGATTGGTCGAGGAAGACCAGAACCTAATGCAGTTCTGATAGACGAAGTGCGAAGACTGCGTGAACGAATGGAGACAATGGAAACAACCCAGAGAAGAGCACCGGATGAGGGGGCTGAAAGCTCTTCAGAAGAATCTGAGGAAAATGTGGAAGCAGAAGAAGAGAATGAAAACGTTAAACTCATGAAGATGCTGGCGAAGGTTGGAAGCAAACCCAAGATAGAAATTCCTATGTACGAAGGGAATTTAAATGCCGAGGAGCTCATGGATTGGATCAGATCCATAGACCAGTATTTTGATTATGAAGAGGTTGAGGAGAATAAGAGGGTGAAGTTTGCAGTCACTAGACTGAAGGGCCATGCAGCCATCTGGTGGGACGAGTTACAGACATCAAGAACGCGAAAGGGGAAATCTAAGATCAAGCAGTGGGATAAAATGGTAAGCAAACTGAAAGCCAAATTTTTGCCTAAAGACTATCATTTAAATCTTTTTAAGCAGATGCAAAATCTGAAGCAGAAAGGAATGTCTGTTAAAGAATACACTGAAGAATTTTACAGGTTAAATATCAGAACAGGCCATGTAGAAGATGATCTGGAGAAAGTAGCTAGGTATATTAATGGGCTAAGGTATGAGATCCAAGATGAGATTAGCCTGTTAAGTTTGAAAACTGTTGAGGATGCCTATCAAGAAGCCTTGAAAGTAGAGGAGAAAATATTGTGGAAACAGAGTCAAAGAAACAGAGGAAAGAGCTCAGCAAGAGGTAGAGGATCAGTCAGATCCAGAGGAACACCGCATCAGTTTGAAGCAGGAAGTTCCAGCAGCAGATCACCACAGATGAGTGACTCTAGTAGAGGAATATTCACGCCCAGAGGAAGAGGGCGGGGAAGAGATGTCAGGTGTTATACCTGTGGAGAATGGGGACATACGTCGTGGAATTGTCCTCATAACAAATCAGCAAGCCAGAGAGGTGCAAATGTGGCTGAGGCAAAGCCGGAACCACCTCGACTTGTAGAGAAGGAAGAACCACCGGAGGAAGGTGAATCATTGCTGCTCAGAAGAACTTTGCTGAGATCAGAAAAAGAGATTGGAGAACCTGCGCAAAGGAAGAACTTGTTCAGGACTACATGCAAATCAAAGGGTAAGTGCTGTAAGGTTATAATTGATAGTGGGAGTACTGACAATCTTGTGTCTACAGAGATGGTGGAAAAGCTTGGGTTAACAAAGAAAGCGCATCCTGCACCTTACAAAGTATCTTGGCTTCAGAAGGGTCATCAAGTCACCGTGACAGAACAATGTAATGTGGAAATGCAGATTGGCACATACAGGGATGTGATTTTATGTGACGTAATGCCCATGGACGTATGTCACCTGTTATTGGGGAGACCATGGCAATTTGACCGAAAGGCGATTCATGATGGAAGAAGAAATACCTACACCATAGAAAAGGATGGAGTTAAGCATACGTTGCTGCCCGTGAAGAATGATGCTGATAAAGAGCTGCCTGAAAATAGTATCATGTTGGTGAGTGGTAAGGAATTGCTACAGGAGGTTGATAAAAGCGAAGAGGTGCATTTTGCTATCGTGGGAAGGCCAAAGGTAATTTTAACCTCCACAAATTTAAATGATTTTCCTGAAGAAATTCAATCTGTGTTAAATAGTTACATGGATATCATTGTGGATGAATTGCCAAATGAATTACCACCGGTTAGAAGTATAAGTCACCATATCGACTTAATACCAGGAGCAAGTCTACCTAATAAAGTTGCATATAGATTAACTCCTCAAGAAAATGCAGAAGTTGCAAGGCATGTTCAGGAGCTGATGGACAAGGGGCTGATTCGAGAGAGTCTGAGTCCGTGTGCTGTGCCAACGGTGCTCAGTCCGAAAAAGGGAGGAGAATGGCGCATGTGCACCGATTCCAGAGCTATCAACAAGATAACAGTCAGGTATAGATTTCCTTTGCCCAGGATGGATGATTTAATGGATTGTTTAAGTGGATCCAGGTACTTCACTAAGATAGATCTGAAAAGCGGGTATCATCAGATCAGAATCCGGGAAGGCGATGAGTGGAAAACAGCTTTTAAAACCAACAGTGGATTATATGAGTGGTTAGTGATGCCTTTTGGGCTCACTAATGCGCCCAACACGTTCATGAGACTAATGAACGAGGTCCTGAAAGAATACACAGGTAAATTTATTGTTGTTTACCTTGATGATATTCTAGTTTTCAGCAAAAGTAAAGAGGAGCATTTGGAACACTTGAAGTTAGTTTTGAAAACTCTGCAGAAAGAGAAACTACTAATCAATCTGAAGAAATGTAGTTTCATGAAAGAGGAGTTGGTGTACTTGGTATTTGTGATTTCCAGAGACGGTTTGAAAATGGATCCGGAAAAGTTACAAGCAATCAAAGACTGGCCCACTCCCAGGAGTGTCTTTGAGGTAAGGAGTTTCCATGGACTTGCTAGTTTTTACCAAAAATTTATAAAGGGATTTAGTCAAGTTTGTGCACCAATCCTTGAGACAATCAAGGAGGTCAATCAGCCATTTTGATGGACAGAAGCAGCTGATAGGAGTTTCAATCTGTTGAAAAGAAAGATAACAGAAAAGCCTATTCTAGCCTTACCAAATTTTGAGAATTTTTTCAAGTGGAAATCGATGCAAGTGGAGAAGCAGTTGGTGCGGTACTAAGCCAAGAGCAAAGGCCAATAGCATATTTCAGCGAGAAGTTAAATGATGCAAAGAAAAAATATTCATCTTATGATAAAGAATTTTACGCTATTGTGCAGGCATTAAAAAAGTGGAGACATTACTTGCTACCGAAGGAGTTCATCTTATATTCAGAAAACCATGCTTTACAGTTTATTAATAACCAGCCAAAGCTAAATCAGAAGCATGCCAAGTGGGTGGAATTTCTGCAAAGTTTCACTTTTGTAATAAAGCATAAAAGTGGTAAGTCTAACAAAGTAGCGGATGCATTAAGCAGAGTAAGTTTTCTTTTGCAAGAATTTAAAGTGGGTGTTGTAGGTTTTGACGAAATGATAGAAATGTATAAGGATGATGAGGATTTTAAAGACATCTACACAGCAGTGCATAATCCAGTGAGCCATAACAGAAGTCAATGGATGGATTACCTTGTTCAAGGAGGGCTGTTATTTAAAAACAACAAATTGTGCATCCCAAAATGTTCCATGAGAGAGAACATCATTAAAGAAAAGCACAGTGGCGGATTATCTGGCCATTTTGGACAAGACAAAACTTTTGCTCGGGTGAATGCTTTTTATTATTGGCCTAAAATGCAAACTGATGTCAAAAAGTTTGTTGAGAAATGCAGGGTATGCCAGTATGCCAAAGGAAGGAGTCAAAATACCAGACTATATCAGCCATTTCCCATACCAGATCGACCATGGGATGCAGTGAGTATGGACTTCGTTTTGGGTTTACCAAAAACTCAAAGAGGAAATGATTCTATTTATGTTGTTGTAGACAGATTTTCTAAAATGGCTCATTTTATTGCTTGTAAGAAGACTAATGATGCCACACACATAGCAAATTTGTTCTTTTCAGAGATTGTAAGATTGCATGGTTTGCCTGTGAGTATTGTATCAGATCGAGACACTAAATTTGTGGGGCATTTCTGGAGGACACTTTGGAAGAAACTGGGAACTAAACTCAGTTTTAGTTCAGCTTACCATCCTCAGACGGATGGACAAACTGAAGTTGTAAACAGAAGCTTGGGGAATATATTAAGAAGTTTGGTACATCAAAATCCCAAACAGTGGGATTTGGCATTAGCTCAAGCTGAATTTGCTTACAATGACACACCAAACCGAAGCACTGGAATGAGTCCATTTCAGATTGTGTTTGGAATGCATCCGAGAGGAGTATATGAACTAAGAGACTTGGGAAAACAGGAAACTAGAAGTGCAAGTGCTGAAGAGTTTGCTGAACAAATGCAAAAGCTACAGGAAGAGGTCAAAGGCAAACTACAGGACAACAACAAGAGATACAAACAGAGTGCAGATCTGAAAAGAAGAGAAAAAGAATTTCAAGTGGGAGATTTAGTCATGGCATATTTGAGAAAAGAGAGATTTCCTACAAAAACTTACAACAAGCTGAAACTGAAGAAAATAGGGCCATGTAAAATCAAAAGGAAATTTTCAGCCAATTCATATGAGATAGAGTTACCAGAAGAAATCGGAATATCTCCCATTTTTAATATTGCAGATTTGTATCCATTCAGAGAGGCAGAAACAGAATTGCAGACCGAAGCTACAGGTGAGGAAGTTCAAACTGTGGATTGGGCAGAACAGGTACCAAAAACACTCAAGAAAGAAGTTGGAGCTATTTTAGATCAGAGGATATCCAAGAAAACTCGAGGACAAACATATTTTCAGTATCTTGTCAAGTGGAAAGAGCAGCCAATGGAGGATTCGAGTTGGTTGACAGCAACTGAATTGCAGAAATACGGTGTAAGTCCTGAAAGTTTAAAGAACCAAACTTTTCTTCTCCGGGAGACTGATGCAGGAGCATCAGACCTGGCCAGCAATGTGGAAAATTGTCCACATGTTGTGGCCTGACAGGGCGAAATTTATTTCTGTGTGGCTACTAAAGAATTCGATTTCCTAAATAATTAGTATTTACTGTAAGTGAGTGTGTTACAATAGGTGTAAGTGCATGCTATTAGCTAGGAGTTTTCTTGCTGTAATTTTAAATTAAAAGATTGTGTATTTGTTGTAAGAAAAACGAGAAGATTGAGTTAGTTCTGATGTGTAATCTTCTGTTAGCTCAGAGCGCCGAAAATTTGAAAATGTCAATCCCTGGAATCGCGGCATGCCCACCGGCGGCTGGACAGCAATCCGTTGCAGAACTGACAGTCCAGATGTTGGTTCAGGCATTGTCATCTGGAAGTATACGCAACGTGGACGGAAAATAGCATTTATTGTGGAGAAACCGAAGGACCTTCTGGAATGCTACCTATTCCAATGCTGGACCAGCCATGCTGGCGACTTCGTTGTCCACATTCTTCTCATTCTGTTGCATCGTTACTCATTTTCATTAACGTGATCCAAGGGGGGATGCTCTCTCGTTTTTGGTAGTATAGATTTAGAGCGTTCAACGCTGATGAAACCAGATGGATAGATAGTATTATGTAATTGTATGTAAAGGGGAATAAAGAATCGGCTCAAAGGTCGATAGTGTGATTTTTATAATTAGATACCAATGTCTTTATATGCTAAAGTTGTGTGTTAAACCAGCGTTTTCCTTTTAGTTATTCTTTTATTCAGAGTTCATGTAAAATACGGGCCATTGAGGTAGCAACAAGTGTTTTCTGAGCTTAATAAACGTGGTATTAAAATTTAGTTCATGCAGAGATTGCGTTACCTATATCAGAGGCTTGAAGGGTAGCGCTATTGCGCTGTGTCATGGTGTTTTCATAAGCAATGCTTTCGATAAGCATTTAGCTCTTAGTGGTGTAGCGTTTTGGGAGTTGATGTAGCCCAAGCGTGGAACAGAGCTCTGCGTAAATTAGAAAGAATGATTTGCGTGGATCCATAGGGTCCAGTTGTTGATTATTTGTTATAACAGTTGTGTGTGAGCTCCTCTGGGAGGTATTGAATGATCTATCCTTGTTTTACAAAACTCTGTTATTTGTGCCTTTGGTATCACAGTTGGATGGTGGTATACCGAACAAAAGAATTGGAAGGCTGTGCCTGTATGTCCAACTGAAAGAATTAGTTGTCATATTTAATTGTAACAGGGTTTTCATTTCGACATTCCGCCTTCTTAAAGTGAAACAGAGATTTTTTCAGTTTGTATTGTTGTTTGTGCTACAAATTGTAACCTAATTGGATTGAGCACAGGAATTGCGGTGCATCACATCCGCCTCTGGCTGCTTCCCCTTATCTTCTCCGGTGGTGGCGCCGGAGCATCATATTTACGTTAGGATCCTCCACGCAGGGTTTAGCCTTCATCATTTGGATGTTCTGAGTGGGGTTTTCCGGAAGCACCCCCTTTTCCTGCATCTGAGCAATCAGCGTGGGGAAATCGACTGCGTTGTGGTCAAATTGGTAACAGTAAGGACAATAGGCTTTGGTCGGGTTCGTGCAATCCCACGCATAATGCCGCAGCCCTCCACAATTATAGCAAATTAATTGTCCTCGACCCCATCCAGGTTCCACCCCCCCACAGCCCTGTCCGTGTCCTTGGTATGCTCCCCGCGTGAGTAGTGTGATGGGATCCTGTCCGTGTGCCTCTGTGTGCATCCTATAATCAGGTGTTCGATCCATCAACATTTTGTAACTACGAGAATTTCTTTCATCGTGGCCCACCGTTCTGTAGAAGTTACAAAATAGTTGTTGAGGAGGGGGTTGTCTTAAGTTTGGTAATAGGTGATAATTGTCCATGGCATGATTTCCTCCCACCTAACAGATTACGCACGAGAGTACGGGTGCCATGCTTGGCCCAGCTTGTACCTCAGGTCGCAACGCTATTGGTCCCCCTCTTGCCACATAGTTCATGAAGATCAGACATTGGTCCTTATCGTGGCCTTGTCCCTTACATTTGATACACCACACTTCTCCCTGTATCTCTGTCCTAAGCGCTTTTCCTTGTTGCAAGATTCACATCTCTAGACATAAGTTTTGTATTTACGCTTGGATTTGCTGAACTCCCAACCCTGGATCCTATATTGGGGTTTCGCTCAGCCGCATTGCTGCCTCCAGTGCTTCAGCTTGGGTTGAGATCATTTGTTGCGACAAAGCCGATCTTAGATATGGCGTTAATGATGTGACAAACCAAGCATGGTGCTGCGCATCCGACAAAGTCATATTGGCCTCGCAGATGGTGCTTTTCAAGCTCTGATCTAAATCCCACGGGGTTTCACCATGAAACATTACAATTTCCTTGAACCCAATAACCGACTGTGATTCTAACTTTGGTCACCCAAATTCCTTGTTTAGTGCCTCTTAGATTACTGCTATTCCTTCATTTGGATAATCACTTGAATATTTCATGTACCAGGTCAATGCGTAGTCCTGCAGCGCGCTAAATAAGGTAGCCTTCTTGATGTTATCATCTATGATGCCCTGAGTGTCCCATACAGAATTTATCAGAAACCAAAACTGACCCGGTTCCTCACTTCCTACACACTTAAATGTTGGCAGCTGGACTGCGCTCAGCATCTCAACTTTTGGTGGGGGTGGGGTTGGTGTTGGGGTGGATGGATCTGATGTAGGTGAAGTGGGTGGTGGCGTGGATGGAGGTGGTATCAGTGGGAAGCGCTCCCTGATCAACCAGACTGCACTTTTGGGTGAGAACCTCGCGAGCTCCTCCTCGCTTTCCCATGAAATAGAAGCCAAAGGACTGTTTTCTACCCCTCCCATTCCGCGGTAACCTCTTTTGCTCCGCGTTACTCCGGACATCAATAAACGTGCATAATCTGTTTTTCACACAACAACATCTTAATCCAAGTATTCAATGATTTGATATACTTACCCCGTAGTCCTTGAAGAAATTTCCTTTCTGCTTCACTATAGCTAACAATTGTATCTATCACAAACTCAGTGATAAATCCTCCTCTCACTTGATCTAGCCAATGATCTACGGTGCATGCGATTTTATCTTTTGTGGCTTCTAGCCTGCGCACCAGTTCCGGAGTCCACACAATAGGTTGATATAATCTGCACCTCCCCACACTATCAGCTAACCTCGCGATCCACTCGTGCAACTCCACCAGAAATGTCGCAAAGAAGACTTCGTGAATATCTGTGTATATATAACGGTCCAACCAATCTTCCTCTGATATGCGCAGATTTTTGTTTCCTTGAACTGTGAACTCGTGGAGTTTCAGATCCCTCTACTCTTTAATTTCTTTCTTTGTAGGGTTCCAGTGTTCCAAAATTAGACACCCCTTAGGCAGATCTCAGTCCTTTCAACGGAACCATTTGTTGTCTTATATGAGCCTGACCCAGGTTCGGAAAAATTATTTAGCCAAACAAACCCTGCAGCTACCGGCCCTTTCGGAAATAGCCTATGGAATGCATACTGAGGTCTCACGCGAGGTAGCAGGGGAGGGTGCTGGAACCAGGTTTCCACACCCTTGGGATGTCTAGATGTGGTCTGGAGGGTTTGCGCGCCGTTTTGCAGCTTCGCGCTGCTCCGTTCTGCGCAGATTTGAAATCAGAATACTCCTTACTACTTATTATTGTGTTGTTTAGGTATTCAATCTACTTATTGGGGTATTTAAGCAAAAATTTATCAAACTTATACATTCATAACATAAGCATATGCACATAGATCAAAAATTATTTTAATCATACAAAAAGCCAGATTCGCGATAATTTAGAGTTAACACAGAATTGCAAAAGCAACTTATCTTTATTTCCACTTTATCACCAATACCTCTAGATCCGCCCTGCGCACTCAATTGCAGGGTCCCGCACACACAGCTGTGGACTCTTCCAGGCCTCTGCACACATAACTGCAGAGCCTCTATCCCTTCCCCAATACCCTCAACTCGGACTTACAAACACTTTCAAACTCTTCTCTTCAAAATCCCATTACACATAAGCTCCCAGATTACATACCAAAACTAAGCTACCTCTACCCATAGAGCCTCGCTCTTATTTATACATTTCCATGGACCGCGATCCATGGGTGAGCCAAATCAACTTATATTTCTTTACATTATTTTTGGGTGGACTACCCTTTGACTCCATTTATTATCTATCGTGCTCTGCACATCCCGCAGAGTCTTTACCCCATCCTTACCCAAACTTTTGGGCTTTGTACCCCATGACCGTTGCGCAAGGCTTCTGCTACCCAACACATACCTAGCTTGACACCAAGATATTAGATTAGGGAATTGATGGGTCTTAGGAAAAGAAAATAATGGCATAAGTGTCTCCCAGAAGTGAATGAAATCCTCCTTATCGGTATATTTCAGTTTTAACCATGAATGCAATTCATAGAAATCAAATTCACATTCACAGTCATTGATCTTGAAGAGGGAGTCTATAAGTGGCATATGATCCAGATCAAGGGAGACTGTGGAGTGATTCCCTTCTTTGGCAGCCTTTTGTATCTTTTCTTTCGAAACCATCACTACTGCAAGGGAAATTCAAAAGCTGTTTTTAATATAAAATTGATGACAGTGGCAAAAATACACAGAGCGACAAATTGTGCTTTTGGTTTATGGATGGAAGTGAAAAGTGGCAAATATTGGAGCCATGGAGGATTTATAGGTTCACTTGGGCTCAATTGACTATTTAGATCTAGCCGTCGACATTCAATTTTCAGGGGAAATGCGAATTAATTCTTAACAGTTGTTTAAATGGATAATCAGGCACAACAACGAGTTTGGAGCATATGGGAAATGGTATTATAATGCGGCGATCGGTGAATGGGTAAGTGAAAATGAATCGATGATGTGGAGGTTCATTATTGGATGGAAGATAACAGATGCACAAGGCATGGGAGAAGTCAACGGTTGGATGGAAGAAAAACCGGAAGAGAATTTCGGGGGGGGGGGGGGGGGGGGGGGGGGTCATAATGGTTTGTGGTTTTGGGCCTTGGGGGTCTAGAATATTTTGGAGGTGCCACATTGCAAAAATCAACAATCATGAAAACTAATTTTCAGAGCCCCCCCCTCGTGTTAACGGGAAACGGCCAAGGGGGGGTGTTTCCGGGAAAACTAGTGTCTTTTTGATCGACTAGGCCTCTAGGATTGGCAACTATCCTAGAAACAAACAGTTTAAATCAATTTGTGATTTCCTCTATGTATGATAGATAAGAGAGAGGAAAAGGAACCAACCTGGATCTTCCACTTAACTCCTTGCTTGATCTCTCTCCCCCTTGACAGAGCTTGCCCCTCTTCTCCTAATTATCCCACTTAGTGAATACCTGTAGAGACAAAGTAACAAAACACCATCAAAGCATCTTGATCTATTATATCATAAGCATTGTAGAATCAGAAATACAATGAACATATAATAGCATTCACGAATAACAACATTCACAAATACATAATTGTATGGAGGAAAACTCAAAGAACTTTATTAGAATAGAAGGAAGAATTACAACCCAGCTGTCTGATCCAACATCATCCTCCTAGCATCAAAGCCCTCTTCACCTCATGAAAAGCAAGATCACCCAACAATACAATGATCTTTCTCAGATACAAACTATCAACACTTCCTTACAAATGACCAAATTCCAGCCTTTAGATCTCTCAGAGGAGGGATCCATTTATAGATGTCTGCAAGGGTGTGAGTCATCTTTGGGTTTTTGATTAGTGTCATTCCACTTGTTGTTTTTGGTTCCACTTGGAGATTTCTTGGATCTCTTACTCATCCCTGGGTGAATTCAGAGAAACAAGTGTCATATGAGAAGTTTCTAGAAGATTCCATGAGCATCCACTTAGCAAACTGTCTCGGACATTTGTCCATTCTCGCTCATCACACCCCACAGAAGGCCTCATCAGTATGCATCACACCTGGCTAGTGTAGAAGTCAGTATGCATCGCACCCTGATAGTGGAGCTCTTAGTATGGTCCAATTCAGGCCAGTTCTGGATGGTTTTTCAAGTGGAACTTTTGGGGAATGATGTAATCAGTTGACCATGATATTTTAGGGTATGAAACAACACTTTTAGGGATTAAAGAGCCCTAGTTTATCGACATATAAGATTGGGGTTGAAGTGCCCAAATATGTCTATAATAGTTGCCCCCTAAAGCATGAAGTTGTAAATCTTTGATGTTGGGTGAAATGCTTTAACATGAGGATCCGAGGTTTTCAAAACTGGAAGGTGACCTGTATAAGATACAATACAATACATCATCATCATATAATTTTCATGATCTAGCTGAGGCGGGCATTCCCATGCTCAGCTTTATAAATTCATTTCATGTACATAGAACAGATAATCGTCTACAGTTGTAGACTGGTGATTCTTCATATGTAGGGTCATTGTCCTTGGCTCGGATGACCATATGTGTACATTTGATGTCTTTACATTCCTGAATATATCACAGCCCAGATGGATGAAACTAGATCTAGGGTCTTCAAACTCATTCAATCTTCGCCCGATGTACAAGTCGATCCATGTGAAAAGATGTTCTGAAGTCGAACATGGAAAGACATCGCCTGATTACCAGCCAATAATGTGAGCTGTTAACAGACGCGAGAGGAATCACTGATAATGATAATTATCCTCAAGGTACTACAGTACAATTCACGTGGTGTGAATATATGATCCGATGTCAAACACCGTGCAAATTTTTTTGGTCAAAGGCTATTGATGTCAACCTGTCGCCGGAAGTGAGAAACTTGCCATTAAGGCATGCAAGCTTCAAAGTACTGAAAGGGTTGTTTCTGTGTTAACTTATTGGATAATGAGCTGATGTTTACAAGAAGAGACTTGTCATAGGAGGGCCTTAATGTATCCCACATCTACGACACGAAACGAAGCAAATGATTTTCTAGAGGTGAAAACGATCGATGACACAAGGTTCATGAATGGCGGTCATGAAAAATGGAGGTTGAAGGTATTGCAATGGATGAGGCATTAACTGGATGGTGAATTCTCAACTGAATGACTTCCCTTGAACATATCGGTGACACTGATATGGATTGGTAGCATTAACCCCAAAATGGATGGTGTGAAAGACCAATGGTGAAATGACCGGTGAACAGAAAAAGGCAACCCAACTCAATCATGGTGATGGAGTGAAAGTGTCATGTTCAAGAGCGACCTACTACCATAAAATTCTTCAAGTTTTCTTCCCTTTTTCCCTAATCATTGCTGACCAGTACCTCTTTATTTTTTTCAAGCTTGAGGAGGATAACATATGCTTGTTCTATAATTTTCTCTTCGGGCAAACCTGTCGCTATGTTTTTAGCGAGTGTAGCGACAATGAAACTCGTTCTTGTCTTGTTGGACAAGGTTGTCGCTATTGCTTTAACGAGTTTAACGACAAAGGTAACTCGGTCCTTTTCATGTTTAGACAGTTTGAAAAGGGTTGAAAAGAAAACTCTAGTAGTTCTTTTTCATAGCATAATCCCTTAGGTCCGAAAAAGATTAAAATAATACAAAAGGGATGACTTTTCGATCACTTTAGCGAGCTGAAATAGACAAACGCTCGAAATTTTTCGTGAGATAATCCCTCAGGTCTGAAAAATATTAAAATCACCATGAGGGATGGATCTTTCAATTATTTTAGCGAGCTGGAAAGGCCAATAGATCGACAATCTTTTCATATTTAACAAGTCTGAAGAGGGTTTAAAGAGGACTCATTTTTGAGGAACGAGTGGTGTCTAAGATAGCAACTGGTTCCGGGTAAGCTTGGAACTTCTCAAAACATGGTGGTGTGAAGAGGGTGGCTAATAGGACCACTCATTGTAGCTATTCCTCAAAAGGTAAACAATCAAGTGGAAGCGTAAGATTGGCCAAAAGAATGGAGGTGATGGCAGGAACACAACCAAGGCTTCAAAAGGCTAATGTAATGGCAATCACAAAGGTTATTTACCGAAGGTAGGTTCATTTTTAATGAGCTTGAACTCTGGGGGGACATATGCTCTGTTTAGGTGCGGGTTCATTTTTTAATGAGCTTGAACCTTGCAGAAACTATGCTCAGTGGGTTTACCTTTTTATGCGAACTAGAAATGATCAAACTAAAAGCTAGAAAAACTAAAAAAGCTAAGGAACTGCTGAGGTTAGGTAGGATGGTTTCATCAGTGGTTAGAAAAAACACTTCCTTTGCTTCATCCACAGAATAGATGAAGGTGAATGGTGTGTCAGACCAATCACCTGACCTCAGGAGTTAAAAAAAAACTAAAAAGCTAAAAAGCTAAAAAGTTAAAAAAAACTAGGAAATGAAATTGGTCATTTTTAGCTTGCATAAAAAGGTTTGCATGCCCCCAACATGATGAAAAGGAGAGTCTCCAGTAGCCATATGGAAACTTACCGTGGTTATGCAGGATGGTTTCATCCGTGAAACAGACAAAATACTTCCCACACAACGTCCACACAATAGACAAAGGTGAAAGGTATCCTAGACCAATCACATAACTTACAGGGAGACCTATTTTTCAGTTGGGTTTGTCCACCAAATAGACAAGGGTGCACGCCCCCTAAGCTTCGTTTCATTCACCAGACTACTCGCGGTAATTAGGTGGATGGAATGAAGGTTGAAGAGACACCGTGGATATAAAAGGACCATTTAGGGATGATGGTTGACTTGGAGCTATGCCTGAACCAGGAAATGAAAGCTAGTCAATGGTGATAATTTTGCCTTCAAGCAAGAAACACATTTTTTGAAAGAGTGTTGAAATTTAACGGTCCTAGGACTACCATCACGTTCAGGTGAATGATTTTCCATCCCAAAGTTATAGGTAACTTAGGAAGGATCCCTAACGGTCAGCTGGTTCCTTTGTTAAAGTCTAACAAATTCTATGTAACAGGCATAAGCGATGGTGAACAACAACTTTCCAAACAGTTTAGGAAAGGATACTCACTGACACACCCTCATCTATGATAGTGCCTGACACGATCATTTTTTAAACTTGTACTATGATCTGGAAAGGTACATAAGAAGAAAGGTGAGATCTGGCTAGTCGATTCCAATCAAAGGAAGTGATTAGACTGCTTGGAGGGGGTACCGAATAAACAGGTGAAATAACCCCTTAAGTAGCGGGAACTGGGGGATCCTCTTCCTGTTGTGAAGGAATGGGTGGATTGCCCCCAAGTTCATCGAACTATGAAGTAATAAAGAGAATTTGAACGGTATCGTTCTCACTCTCTTGAGGATGGATATGATCTTCTGAAGGTAAAAATGGGTCGACTGCCATCTCGACTTGTTGACTTTGGTCCGATATGGACTTAGAAGATTCACTTTCATTGATAGGTGTTTTGACTGATGGTTCAATTAAGTCAATCGAATTTTCCACTAGTAAAGGACTAGGGGAGAGTTTCCTGTATCTAGGTGGAAGTCGCTGTGGTGAAGCAGGACGATTATGCAAGACTCTTTTGGCCTCACCCAAAAAAGGACAACGGGGAAGTGTATGGTTCCCTTCACATAACTCACATGGAACTTTGACTTTTCCTTTCTGTCCGTGGACTTCATTATCACTAGTTGATGGTGTATTGTCAACATGATCAACAGAGGTTGATGACACCTGCTGGTGCGAACGGGGGGACCATTCTCTCAAGATCCGAGGAATGCACAGAAAATCTCAATGAAAATGGTCTCCTTTATAGATTGTGTATGGATATCTGGGTTTATGAGCTTTAATGTGCAGATTTTCACCAGCTGATGCATCCAAATCTATGGTTGGTTGGTTGCCCCCTTGCTGAATTGGCTTCTTCTTCTTCTCCTTACCTTTTTTCTTCTTCTTAGCCACTTGGTTATTAGCATCACTACTTTCACCAAGTGAAGAGGAAGAAGGGGAGGGAGAAACAAACGAAGAAGAAGGTGAGGGGTTAACCTTAGCATCAACTGGATGCTGATTCGATTGCTGAGGAATCACATTATTTTGAACCACAGAGGTTGAGAATAGCCATACTGGCAGGCCAATGGTAAGTCCCAGAAGGGATAAAGTGGCCATATGAGGAGCACCAATATTTCCCCAAGATGTAAAAGGACTAGGATTCCCCTCAAAAGGGATTCCATGACTGGTGCACTCCATTATCTCAACCTAAGATCAACGATGGAAATAGGGATGTTATTCAGAAATTAATAAATTTTAATGACGCTTTGACACAACTTTGCTTTTCCAATTTTTAAGAGTCGAGAAAAAGCTAAAGATGACTCTAATCCCCTTCGATTTTTAATGAGCTTGAAGTGACAAGTGCTCAGATGGACCTTTTCTTTTAAAGAGTCCAAAAGGAACGAAAGTAACTACTCTGGAGTTCTAGATAGAGGGATTACCAAACCAATCGCAAAACTGTAATATACACCTTGGTGATAAATTAAAGAGAAATTACCAAGGACTTATGTACGACAGTCAATATTTCTGAATGCTGTGTTCAGTGCATTGCGATTGATAAGGCGGAAAACACGACTTCCTATGGATAAAGGATATAAGCCTATTGTGGTCTCCCAATATATACGCGATGATACGGGGAGCACAAGTCTGTGCTAGCACTTGTCGTATCAAGGAGGAGGAATCACCCAACCTTCCATGAAAATGATAGTTACTAGATTTTATGACGCCGGAACACGTCTCTAGCCTAGACCTCTAGATGTGTTGCGTTAGGTACCAAAGTGTTGTTAAGTTTATTGAAATTTATTTTAGAGTTGATCTTGTTTAAAAGTTTTCCTTTCAATGGTTCACCACGTGATGTAGATTTAAAATTCCTAAATATGCAGTCTACAATGATAAATAATCATTGTTTATTTTGATCAATGAAAATCTTAGCTACTAAGGAAAGAAGATTACGATTCTTTCAAACAAAGAGCAAAGAGCGCACACTAAATGCTCTTTTCCTAAATCATTTTTCGCACATAGTCTAAATGCAAATGCAAATGCATGTATTTGTTTTTCGTTCTCTTTAATGTGAAAATGCCAAAAAAGAAAACTAAATGTAGTAAAGATCTGAAATATTTTTACTCAAAGCGACATTTTGGACAATTTCTTTTTCAAAATAGAAAGGAAGACTAAATGACACTTTTCGATTTCGAATAGAAAATGCTTTTGACACTTCAAATTTCAACAAATCAAATCAAATACATGAAAAAAAGTTCAATCGACTATCCAAGGAAGGAAGACTCAACGACACTTCTCTTTTTGACACAAAACGACAGTTACGACACTTTTTGTACCAAAACGATAGTTTGATTTAAGAAAATTTTTGACAAAGGATCGTAAATGATGGACAAGTACATAATTTTTTTTACTAATCCTAATCAATGGAGGCTGATCTATCTGATGCAAGGATGCTTCAGTAATGAGGTACTGTTTATAAGCAGCAAAACAACTAAACAGAGTTGAAAACATGGACAAAAACCCCAAATTTCAAGAAGGGAAATAGGCTCAGTCAATCATCGCACCTGGGCTTCAGAGAAACAAAGATGCATTGCACTTTTCAGACTCAAGAGGAGTGATGCATACTGGCAGGCAATGACAGATAGTGCGATGGGCTAGGGAGCGCAATTGAGATGGATTTTGGCTCAAATTTGTGGTTGATTTCAGTGAGTTAAACTGAGCTATGGTAGAAAGTAAATAGCAAAATACAAAGGTATGATATTAGGAGGTTACTGAGCTACCACAAGGGCATCTAGAATGTTTGTAATTCAGATGTTCAGTTCATAAATTAAACCAGAGATTGAATGAAGCAGCATTCATCTACTATGCAATCGCAGAGCAAGAGTAGTTCGAAGGCTATCTAGATAACTTCAAGCTTCGTCTATAGTTTATAAAACAAACAACAATAACCAACAAACATCTATTCGATCCCCAGTGGAGTCGCCATTTTGTTTCCGAGAAAACTAGTGTCTTTTCGATCGACTAGCCCTTTAGGATTGGCAGCTATCCTTGAAACAAACAGTTTAAAGAAATTTGTGATTTCCTCTATGTATGATAGATAAGAGAGAGACAAAATAACCAACCTAGATCTTTCGCTTAACTCTTTACTTGATCTCTTTCCCCCTTGACAGAGCTTGCACCTCTTCTCCTACTTATCCCACTTAGTGAATACCTATACAGACAAAGTAACAATACACCATCAAAGCATCTTGATCCATTATATCATAAGCATTGTAGAATCAGAAATACAATGAACATACAATAGCATTCACGAATAACAACATTAAAAAATACACAATTGTATGGAGGAAAAATCAAAGAACTTTATTAAAATAGAAGGGAGAATTACAACCCAGCTGTCTGATCCAACATCATCCTCCAGCATCAAAGCCCTCTTCACCTCATGAAAAGCAAGATCACCCAACAATACAATGCTCTTTCTCAGGTACAAACTATCAACACTTCCTTACAAATTACCAAATTCCAGCCTTTAGATCTCTTAGACGAGGGATCCATTTATAGATGTCTGCAAGGGTGTGAGTCATCTCTGGGTTTTTGATTAGTGTCATTCCACTTGTTGTTGGTTCCACTTGGAGATTTCTTGGATCTATTACTCATCCTTGGGCAAATTCAGAGAAACAAGTGTCATATGAGAAGTTTCTAGAAGATTCCATGAGCATCCACTTAGAAAACTGTCTTGGACATTTGTCCATTCTCGCTCATCGCACCCCATAGAAGACCTCACCAGTATGCATCGCACCTGGCTAGTGTAGAAGTCAGTGTGCATCGCACCCTGATAGTGGATCTCTCAGTATGGTCCAATTTAGGCCACTCCTGGATGGGTTTTCAAGTGAAACTTTTTGGGAATGATGTAATTAGTTGACCATGATATTTTAGGGTATGAAACAACGATTTTAGGGATTAAAGAGCCCTAGTTTATCGACATATAAGATTGGGGTTGAAGTGCCCAAATATGTCTATAATAGGGGGCCAAAAGGCTTCCTTCGCCGTTGAACCGGGTGGAGTGAAGGATCTTCGTTGAAAAGTACGTGTTGGTTATTGGCGCCCGATGTGTTATTTTGTCGTTTCTGCGAATACGAAAAAAGTGTCATTTGTCACTTATTTATAAGGTCATCAAGTTTTATTACAACAATTAAATCATAATTAAAGAACTTAAGCATGATTAATGAAAAGGATATTTTTCAAAGGTGCTTTTGAGCTAGCAACCTGAATTTATTTTCTAAAGAAAATATTTTTCTTTTGTTGCTTATCTATCATTTTCATTTTGCCTTCCTTTTTTAGAGCAACTACCCTATCATTTTATTTGATATGGACCTGCAATAATAATCACTCCTAACATTTTTATTTTCCATATTGTTTTTGGTCCATATCCTAACTTATCATTTTTTGTATGGCATTTTGAATTTTTATCTAATAGCTAACTTATCAAAAACAAGAATGTTACAACATCGGCTCTAACTGGGGAGTGCTTTCTCCTATAGAATGGAGAGAACTTGTAGATCCATGTGCCTTCTCCTTGGGCTCTGGAGTCTTTGCTGTAAAAATCAAATTGACAGTTGAAAAAGTAAAATAACACCAAACTTTTTACAATGATGGCAGTAAAATCTACTCCAACTTCTCAGTACTGAATGTAATGTTTTAGAAATCTTCCATTAACAGGATATGTGGAATATTTTCCATCTAGATTTTGTAACACAAAAGTGTTGTTTCTTTTTATTTCAGCAATAACTATAGGTCCAAGCCATATGTTGTCAAAATTTCCATGTTTTCCTTTGTCTTCTCTTTTGGAATCCCATCTTAGAACTAGATCACCTTCCTTGAAGTCCCTTTCCCTGGCTCTTCTATCAAATAGGGTCTTCATTATATTCTGATACTTTTTCAATTTGTATTGAACTTCATCTATGTTCTCATTTAGTTTAATGATTTGATTTATCCTCCTTAAATCATCAGGTTCATCAGTTGAATCCTGTAGAAACTTTAAAACAAGGAAGGCCAAATTGGTAGGGAAAATTACATCTTTCCCATAAAATAACCGAAAAGGAAATTTTCCAGTAGATCTCTTTGGAGTAATCGTGTTTTCCCAGACTACATAAATTAAATGAGTGTCCCAACTCTTTTTATGATCTGCTAAATTTTTTATGATAACCTCGACCAGAATTTTATTGGATGATTCTGCAAGACCATTACCTTGAGGATAATCTGGAGTTAAATGATGTAGCATAATTTGATATTTCTAGAAAAACTCAATCATTTTAACACTAGACAATACTGTGGCATTATGAGTAACAATATAGGTTGGGCAACCAAACCTAGATAAAATATTTTCTTCAATGAATTTGATTACTACTGAGTAAGTAGCATTTCTTACTAGAATTTCTTCCACCCATTTAGTAAAGTAATATGTTGCAGTGAGGATCCATCTATGCTAATTTCTTGAAGTAGGATGAATCTCTCCAATAAAATCTAATCCCCATTGGAGAAAAGGTGCTGAAACTACTGTTAGGATTAGTGGAAGATGATGAGCCTCATCATTGGGTAATTATATGGGCCTTAATTCACCTCCTAGCTTAGTCAAACCAACTATTCTAATAACTTATTGCATACTTTTGATTATATTTTGTTTATGAGATGAGTTAGAGTTGGATATTTGCTTTGTGGTTTAATGTGCATTTAATGCAGGATTAAAAGATAAAAGCAAGGAATTTCGGAAAATACCTTGGTCAAAACTCGAATGGCACAAGGGAGAGAAATTATGGGAGGGAAATCCTCCTCATTTACTACCCCTCCATTCTAATATTCCTTCATCAGATCGGAGTGCAAACATCCAAATCATGAGGACTAGAAGGAAACCGAGAAAGTGAAAGACAAAGAACTAGTTTAAATTGAGTTTGGGAGCCGAGCCTCCCTAATTTTAAGGATTCGTTGGAGACTTCAGATGTATAAGTAGACATGCCTAGGACCTCAGTAGGATTCAGATTTTTGATTGTAAAACTCTATTCTATTTTCGAGCTGCAAGACTTGTGACAATTTTTGATGTAATCCATTGTTTTGATAATAAGAATGAGTTTTGTTTTGAGCCAGCACTGAGTTAACTCAGAGGGATGAAGCTCTTGGGTTAGGGCCCAACCCTAGCAACCAAGGCTCCTCTTTATTTTACATGTATACTATCATAGATTCATAGTTTAATTGTTCATTTTCTTAGTAGCTGCATTTCCATTACAATAGTGTAGATTAGATTGGTTGTATGTTAGTTTGCTTCCATTTGTGACTTATTTCAATTAGCAGGTTAGCAAGGAGAAAAATGATCACCATAAGGTTTTTAGGAGGTGTCTCGACCTCACTTCCTCCCTCTGGGACCATGACTTGAGGAAGAGACCCTTCAGCAGCACATAAAACATAGATTTCTAGTTCTTGCATGAGCTTTGGAGTTTTTGTCGTGATTCAACATTTGGTTCATTTCATTGTCATATTTTTCCATTACTCCATTTCTGCAATAATATCTTACTCATGCTTTCATTCCCTTCAACACTTTCTTCATGCATAATATAGGCAATTGATTCATGCTTTTCTAGTTTATGAAAATGTATCTTGTTGCATAGTTCTTGGAAAACACACATGTTTTAAGAAAAGCAGGTACTTTAGGAGGAGACCCAGACTTCATCACCAGCAGCCACCTTCCACTTCATTCACCCTAGCCATCTCTTGTTCTACCATCACCCTCACTAGTGTTTTTTGTCATTTTTCATTAAAACTCCCCTAGATACATTGAGTGAATTTAGCCATCTCTGATCTTGGATATTGACTCATGAGTGTTCCTAGACCTTCTAACACCCCATACCACTCATCACACACCTTTACAATCTTACTAACACCTCCAACACCTCACAATTAGCTCTCGGCCATATCATGTAGATTTCTTGTAATTCTGACAAGATCATCCTATAGGTTTCTAGTACATCCTATAGGTTTTCCTAAAACGACCTGTTTTGAGGCCGAATTGATGGGGAACCTCTAGGAAGTCACAAAAAGCATCCTAGAACCCTTCCACACCATCCAACCACTCCATAAGCCTTTTATCCATCCTCAATCACCTTCCATCCACCTGTCAGTTCTACAAGAACAATTAATTTGCATACTTGATTGTGCTTTAAAAAACCAAAAAAGTGAAAACAGATTTAGTTTAGTTTTCTTGCTTACACATTAGTATGGTTTGATGCTCTTTACTTCTGTAGCTTAGATAGCAGCATTAGGATAGTGATGATTTAAAAATTCTGCTTAGCACAACTGTTTAAATGGTTAATTAGGATATGGTGTGATTTAGCATTACATGTTGTTTTCTTCATTACTACAGTAGTGTAGCTCTCTTGGAATAGTTTTTCTCTTCTTACATCAAAGAATCAAGATTCTTATGACTCTATAGAAGTCTGGCTTGGAACCCCTGGGGTCTCTCTCCGGATGAACAGTGACAACAGGCAACGCCTTCACTTTTACTTGTGCATATAGCACTCTCACCTCCAATTTTGTACGAACCTCGGGTTGATAAGTAAAGCTAGTAGCCCAGGAGTTGCAGCATCCTTGTTGCAATACTATTGCTCATCACTTTTTGGCACCGTTGCCGGGGAGGTGTCTGAGTAGAATGTGATCACTGCTTTCTTTTCTTCTACTTCTTGTCTTCAATTTTATACCATTAGCTTATTTATGAAAAAGTAATCTAGTAGCTTCTTTTCTTTCATTTTTAATTATCTATTTTCCTTTCCATTCTACAAGTAGAATTTCAATTCAGCAAGTGGCTTTTTCATTCTATCAGTGATTTTCATTCAATCAACAATTTCATTTCTGTAAAGTACTTTCTAGCTTAAAAAATTACAAAACCAACCCAAAAACATTTCCTTTCATGCCTCATAGGAATAGGGACAATTTAGGGAAATTTTTGCAAAATACCCCCACTTCATCCAACAACCAACTTCTCTCTTCTTCGGTGGTTTTGAATTGGAGGAACCTTTAGGTGAGCAACCTGACGTATTTGAAGAACTTACAGGGGAAGAAGAAGAAGAGGAACCCATTCCTACTAATCCAATGGTTGAAAACCAAAATGACAAAGGGAATAGAGAGAGAGAGAGTTGAGGGTGTCTTTCCCATTAGGGAAACTAATGGGGACACTAAGATGAAGAATATAAGCCCCTCGGCCCTACCTCATTTCCATGGTGTGACCACAGAATACCCTGACACTTTCCTATTTGAGTTTGCTATTATATGCCGAACCTATGACTATACGGATGATGAGCAAAAGTTAAAACTATTTCCATCTACCCTCAAGGATGCAACATTGTGCTGGTTCATGGGCTTACCTGAAGATAGCATCACAACCTGGGCTCAGATGCAACATGCTTTTAACAACATATATTGGGACTAATGTAGGTCAAAGGATAGTAAAGAATAAATTTTTAGGGTAACCATAGGCCAAGATGAATCCTTAGAAGACTATGAAGAAAGATTCCAGCTCAGCTACAAAAGGGCTAGGTGCACACTTGACCTTGAGTCACTAAAGATGGTCCTGCTCAGGGGAGCAAGAGGAGACCTTCTGGATAACTTACACTTGTTAGCAGGAGGAGATATCTACCAATTACCCTATGAGGATATCAAGATTGTCTTTAGAAACCATTCTAGGGTAGCCAGAAAAAAGGGTAGGGGTAGTCAACCTATGGCCAGTACATCATCTTCCAACTCATCCATCAAGGGTGAAATTGGAAATATGCTGGAAAATTTCAAAAGTGAGATGATGCAAACCCTTGCCTTGCAAATGGACACCACAAACATCAAAAGGAAGTAAGAGGAAGTAGAGAGAGCCTTGGCCATATTTTGTCTTAGATGCACTAGGAGGCTTCCTAGGAATGAATGTCCATTGAACTGTAGTGAAATTTGCTCGGTCTGTGAAGAGAACCACTCCACAGAAAAGTTTCCTTTGTTACCCGGACTCAAAGCTATATATCAAGGAGCTGAAGAGGTCACTATGTAACTTTGCTACATTTACCAAAGGAGGCCTCCTGGGCCTAGACCATACTAGCAGGGCATGCAGGGGTCATCCCATGCATATTACAACCTCGACCAAAACAAAACTATACCTTCTTGGGGATCCCTTGCTCATCCTTCCTGGTCAACACCCCCTCCTTGGTCCTATGCATCTCAGTATCATTCACAACCAGCCAGCCAGTCATTTCAACCTTACGCTCTGTTGTAGCTCTGATCCAAAAATATATGATAACAGAAATAAACCCAAGAAAGAACAAGATCAAAATAGATAGAAATGCTTGTTTATTATCAAACCCTTAAGGTAGGGCAACACCATACATTCACTCCTTAAGGAAGGAGAGCACTCCACAAGCCATATGCTTGTTCATACAATAATACTTCTCTTCATTTCCCTCAATGTGGAGTCTCTAACCTCTATATAGGCCTCATACATACAATACCATGCATCATGGTTTCCTCATACCATCAACTAATACCATGGGCCCATTACATTATTATTAACTACTTGTGGTCCCTTACATGACATGGGTTAACCACCTTATTTATTACTATGGCCCATCCCATTATTACATTATTACCTTGGGTACCTCCCTTGGTGCCCCATATTATCCCCCCTAGGTATATAACATTCCACCCCCCTAAGCATGTTTCGTCCCCGAAACATGGGAAGAACATAAATAATAAGATCTACTCAAAAGAGTAGTCCACTGATACCATGCACGTGCATCTAGCCATCCTAGAGAGAGGTGAACCCTTGATCTCGCTGGTGCCTCGCTCGCTTGAGCTAGAAGTTGACCATGGCAACTCTTTTGTGTTGATGTGTAGTGGGTGGATCTTCTCTCCTCACTATCTGTCATGTGACTACTTGGTTTCCATCTTGATGGTTGTCTTGCGGGGTGATGTGGGTGATGATATGTTGAAGTTTTAACCCACGATGTCTTTTTCTTTAATTCACCCTGCTGTGGTGCCTGTTGTCGTGTCTTCTTGTCCAATATGACTTCAACCACTGAGCCATCCTCTGATGTAGCAGCACCTGTAGCCTTTTCTGCTTCAGCCTCTGTTTGAGTTTGATTATCTATCATTACTAGCTCATCATCCGACTCTGGAACATCTTCTGCTTCAGCCTCCTTGGACTCAACCTGCTTATTAATGGAAATATCTTGTAATGTAATTTTATTCTTTTTATACCAGAGCTTCAGGAATTTCTTCTGCACATTAATATTTATAGTACCCACGGATTCCATCCAAGGGTATCCCAAAACAACATCCATGTTATCCATATCTGAAGCGTAAAAATCACCATGAAACACATACTTATCCATAGAAAGCTTCAAATCCTTGTACACTTGAACATCCTCATGATCAATCTGTGTATGTTCAATTTGTTTCGCTAGGACTTGCAATTTCTTTGCGAAGTTGACATTTATAAGATTTTGTTTGCAACTCGGATTGATAGACACAATGATTTTCTCCTTTTGAATCAATCCATGAACCTGCAATACAGAGATACCAGCCAAAAATAACCCTTTTGGTTCCTTGGTTTCCTTCTTTCCTGTAAAAATAAAAGCTTTGCTAGGCTGTGTGTCTGTTTGTGTGTGCTTATCCACAAAATTTGATTTACGGTCAAAGCGCTCTATAAGAGCTTTTTTGAAGGCATCCCAATTCTGAAAAGGTCCATTGCAACGCTGATGCCATTCCGCCCATTTGCATCTTTCAAGGTCCAAATACATTTCTCCCCTGCTCAACTGAGTATAATGATCATATATGTATTCCGACTTGAAATATTTCTCCATTTGTTCTAGCGATTTAACTGGATGAGAGCCATCAAATTTATACAAGCCCCTCAAACTCCGATCTAGGCCCGCCATCACAAAAATATTGGTGAAAACTTGAAATGGTCACAGATCCGTCAATATTGCTCAGAATCTCTATTATAACCTATTTTTAGAAACAGAACAACCACTCTGCATCTGCCCATGTGGTAGAAATCTTGATCTAGACACTTGAAATTTCAAATCTGCGCTGCTACTCTCCCGCCGTCACCCAAAATTTCTGCAAAAAGAGCTGATTTTAATTCAGCGATATCTCCCTCATCCGAACTCTGATTCGACTGATTTTTTTTTGAAATTATGTGTTTTTCATAAAGATTCCAGATATACAATTAGATCTGGTAGATATTGCACCAGGACTTCTAGATCTGCGCCGCAAAATCGCTGCCCTGAAAATTGTCTGCAACCCCACTGATTTTTAAATCAGCGATATCTTCTTCATTCGGACTTTGATTTAACTGATTTTTTTTTTTGAATTTGGGTATTTTTTCACAAGGAATACAGATCTGTAATTAGATTCTACAGATCTGGCACCAAAACGTACAGATATGATCTGCAATTTCGCCACCCAAAAATCCCTGCAAAAAATAAAAAAAAATTTCTCCACGGTTTGCCCAAGAAAGTGCTCTGATACCACTTGTTGTAGCTCTGATACCAATTGTTGTAGCTCTGATACCAATTGTTGTAGCTCTGATCCAAAAATATATGATAACATAAATAAACCCAAGAAAGAACAAGATCAAAATAGATAGAAATGCTTGTTTATTATCAAACCCTTAAGGTAGGGCAACACCATACATTCACTCCTTAAGGAAGGAGAGCACTCCACAAGCCATATGCTTGTTCATACAATAATACTTCTCTTCATTTCCCTCCATGTGGAGTCTCTAGCCTCTATATAGGTCTCATACATACAATACCATGCATCATGGTTTCCTCATACCATCAACTAATACCATGGGCCCATTACATTATTATTAACTACTTGTGGTCTCTTACATGACATGGGTTAACCACCTTATTTATTACTATGGCCCATCCCATTATTACATTATTACCTTGGGTACCTCCCTTGGTACCCCATATTATCCCTCCTAGGTATATAACATTCCCCCATATCCATCGTTCATTGTCCAGGTACTTGGTCCCCACCCCAAGCTTAGTCTAATCATCTAGGATATGATTCAATCTGAAATACTGCTCCTCTACAACCTCAGTGGAATACACCTCTATAACACGCTCCTCTACAACCTCAGTGGAATACACCACCCCATGGGTGGAGGCCCCATTACAATAATCCTTCAGCTCTATTGCCTCCACCATCTACCCAACCACAACTCCTACACTCTGCTCCACCCAAGCAACCCCAGATGCCTGCCCAACCAAATCCAAACCTGAACAATAGGGAGGCTCAACAAGTATACAGTGGAGAGACATCATATTCATCTTATGCTGTGGAAATCTAGGAGATTAACCTAAGATCTGGGAGAGTCCTCTCGGATAACCAACCTCCCCCTCCACATAGGGAGGTTGAGGAAGAAAGAGATGAAAGCAACCATAAAATATATCCACCCTTTCCTAAGAGATTAACCCAACCACTCCAACCTACTCCAGAAGAAATTGAACTTCTGGGAGAATTGAAAAATCTATGTGTAAAGATCCCCCTTCTCCAGGCAATAAAATGTGTTCCCATTTAAAATAAGTTGATTAAGGAGAAATTCTTCAAGCATCCAGGAAGAAGAAAAAGGGATGCCCCTATCGTTAATGTCATTGGGCAACTGTCTGACTTAATTCTGGGGCTGGTAATATGTTCGAAATATTTGGAACCTGGAAGCCCTGTAGTAGATGTGCACATCAATGGCACCATTATCCCACATAATCTTATCGATCTTGGGGCTACCATTAATGTGATGAACAAAGACACCATGCTCAAACTAAACCTCCAAGGGTCATTGAGGAAGACCACAACAGTTCTGCAACTTGCAGACCATTCCACAGTCACCCCTGAGGGAATTGTGGAGGATGTGATGGTCTCCATTGACTCCTGGGAGTACCCTGCAGATTATGTAGTTCTCTAGCCTAAATCTAAGCTCACTAGTTATCCTCTCATCCTTGGTGTTATCACTTAGATTTTTTTTTTAAAAAGGAAAATTTGCATATAATCCTTTGTCCTAGTTCAATGTCAAAAGTCTGTGGCAAATTGTTTTCGTTGTATGTTTCTTACTTAGGGTTGGAGCTTTAAAGGGGTTTGATTTAAATTAGATTCGAATTCTATTGGTTCTCCTCCACCATCATGGTTTCATAAGTCATGTCTTGTCTTATCCTAGTCACCGATTCTTTTCGTGATTTCGCAGCGTAATCTCCTATTGGCCAGTTTCGCAGCGTAATCATTGTTTAGCCATTCCGCAGCGCGTGATCATTAAGCCATTTCGCAGCGCATTATTAGAATTCAAAACTAACTGCGCTGCGAAATCGGGGATTCGTGCATTTCGCAGCGAATCTTTCCCAAAGTGTCAAGTCTGTTGATGAGTCACCAATTCTGTCCTCTCATGTCAGTTTGTGTACCCTCCCGTAGCATGTCTAAACGCTCATTAGTCACTACTCCATCAATAGATTTGTTGAAATGCACCGAAATATCATTCCAATGGATTTTACCGTGCATGGATCTTTATGATGATCGTAAGTGATGCATAAGTGACAAGCTCGTATGATGATGTATTTGAGTTTTCAAGCGAGGCTGTTTTCAAGCGAGCCTGATTACAAGCGAGGCTAAGTTAAAGAGAACTGATCCGCCATTTCAACTGAAGCTGTTGGTCATTGTGTGTGTGAAGATTTCAAAAGCAAAATGGAGAGGAAAGAACACAGATCTGGAAAATGCCAGAGAACCGAACCCGAAGGTTTGGATATAGCATTGAGAGATGAAGGTGTGAAGAAAGCATTCAAAGATGCCGGGTGCTGGAACTTTTGTAAAAAGCTGCAAGGAGGACATGCGCAGGTAACCAAAGAGTTTGCTTTAAACTTCACCGGTTTAAATTCAAAAATAGCTATGTTGGAAGTTCAAGTGTCTCCGGAGGCAATAGCTGCTGTAACAGAGATTCCAAGAGGGCGGCAAGAATGGTTTAAGAATTTTAAGTTTGATATGAATCCATGCAAAGAGTTTTTAAAAGAGGCATATGTGAATGAAGACCTAACAAAAGCAGTGCCCAGAAACTATGTCAAGGAGCATTATGCCCTTCTTCTTACCTGTATTCAGAAATACTTGACCTGTGAAGGAAGATACAATAAGGTCTACTCTTATCACTTCAAGCTGCTTTTACATTTCACTAGGAAAGCTTCCATATACATTCCTTTTTACTTATTTCGCAGTTTGAGTAAAATGTGTGATAAGGTGCAGCTGAGGAAAGAGGATTGTGAAACTTCTTTGTTTCACCATGGTTTGGTTAAATTGTTAGTTTTAGATGGCCTTCAGAAGATAGGCAGAGACTGGAATTCGTTCATCTTCATGGTTGGTTTCCAAAGCAAAACTGGACTTACTCCACAACCAGTTAAAGAACAACCAGTCAAAGAACTCACGATAGCTGAGCTTCAAAAAGAGGCAAGAGATAAAAAGCAAGCCAAGTTACAACAAAGAAAACCAGTGAAGCCACTGATCATTAGAGAACAACCTCCTCAGCAATCAACAAAAGAAGAAGCTCAGCATAAGAGGACTGTACCTGAAACAAGTAGATCTGAAACAGTGTCAAGGGTAAGGACAAGAAGCCAAATAAGTAAAGAAAAAGGTAAAGCCTTAGCTGTTGAAGAAAGCCCAGTATCTAAGGCAAGCCTGAATGATTTATTGGAAGCCATTGAGTTTGAGCAAATTGAACCAGTGCATATTGATTTGACACAGTCATCACCAGAAAGTACCAAGAAGCCTAAGGCCTCAAAAAGGCTGAAGTTTGATGAACCAGGTGAAGAATTCATTTTCAAACCCAGAAGACCTATTACAAGGAAGCAAGTAAAGGAAGCTGAGAAATTGCCCAGAACAGAGGAAGCCGAGGAATTGCCCAGAACAGAGGAGGCAGAGAAAATTAAGCAAAAAGACACAAATAGAACAGTCATCATATCTCAAGGAGGTAATATTATAGCTATAAGGAACCAGTTAGAAGCAGCTAAACATGAGATTGCTCAGGTGAAGAATGCCACTAGGGAGTCTGCAGTCAGGTATGCAAATTATCGTAAAGCTGTATGGAAAGGAAGTGAAAACCTAGTAAACCAGGTGGATTCAGTAGCCGATGTTTACACATGGACAGTTCCCGCAATTAAGGAGGCCAAATTCATCAGAAAGATAAATATGCATCTAAGAGCTGAAAATAAAGCTATGAGGAAGAAAGTTGAAGACTTGAAGGCATAGTTAGACCAGTTAGCTGCGAAATGAAGTTACTGTTCAAAGAAAGGTTTTGTTCCAAATTTTGTCAAATTTTGCTTAGTTTTATTGTTTTGAGGACATGTATATCCCTGCTATATGTATCAAAGATCAAAAGGAGTTTTGGCAATCAAATGTCTAGGCGGTAAATACCTCAGGAAAAAGACAAGCTGTTTAAACAATTCAGCAGTTTCGTAGCGCACTACGAAACTGCTGTAGGTGGTGTTTTCAACGCAGAAAAACAGTGTGATAATATGTGCGGGAATTTTCAAAAGGAAACACCTAAAGGACATGTAAGGGACCAAATGAAGCCATCACAACCATTCAGATCAAGACAGCTGTACCTTTAAAAGGTGGAATGCTTTACCTCAAGTTTGAAGTTTCTGTTATAAAGCCACTTTATTACCGGTCATAGGGTATTGAATGAGTTGCATACAAGGAATTTTGGCTTGCACACTTGGCCATCGATGAAGCCTCCAACACATCAGGAACATGGTGATCTCCTATATTTTTGGGTTATTAAAAGGGCTAAAAACATGCTGCTGTATATTCGAAGTTATGGAGGACTGGAACCGAAAAGCAAGGGATACATCACTGAGCAGTTAAAGTATTCAGCATCCGAGGCCAACATGGAGCTTTAAATACTCATCTCAGCCATCTCAGCCAAACTGCAAGGAGTCCAAGTGTCAAAGAACAAGAAGGAATCATTCTACGAAGAAGATAGAGTTAGAGTCATAGTAAAATTAGAACTCTTTAGAACTCCAGTTAGCACTAATTGTATTTAATAGTTTGTTGTAAAGCAGATAGGTGTCATCATAGGTAGAATTCGAGTTCCCCTCATGTTGGAGGAGGAAGCTCGAAGTAGTTAGAATAAGGATTCTATATATAGCTGGAACATCTATGTAATGAGGGTTGGATATTTTATAAAACAGAGTACTGTTTTGGCTTATGTAAAGACAGAATTCAGTAATATCAGTTGACTGTTTTTCTTCTCAGGATTCATGAGGGATTTCCATGTTTAGAATGTGTGTTTTATTCCTTCCTTAATGTCTTTTACAGTTGCATATATGTGTAATCACTCAGAATTCATTGATCATGCTCTGACTTCCTGTATGCATGTATGAACTGTGGTTTTGTATGATTTGTGTTCTGAACATCTAAATGCTAAATGCCCTGACTTCTATGTAAAGGCAGTCTCATTATTTACTGAAGTATGATTGACTCCATAGGCCCAATGGAAATTAGTTTAATGTTTGTCCAGCCTTCATATTTGTTAATGTTATTCCACAAGAGTTAGCCATCTTATTAATAGTCAAAATCAATAACCCTTTGAGAGAGCCCTCTCAGGCTAAGGAGGCTAAGCCTTAGTCAAAAGATTGGTTTGAAACAGTTACTTGAAGTCTTCCTGGTCTGCAGCCTTCCAGGGCTTGATTTTGAGATTTAATAGTTAACTCTTGATTTTTAGGGCGCTGTGAAACTGCTAAAAGGATTTAGGCGCATCAAACTAATGTGAGCGGTTTTGAAATTTTGGCATTAGAATTTTCAGTGATAACAGTGGCTCCACTTGGGATTAGCATGTGTAAGGTCTTACATGTCGGTCTTGACACGTGCAGGCTCTGTTGGCATCAAAGGGGCTACAGCTTATGAGGTTTCTGGTAACCAGCAGAACATGTTGCAAGATTATGTGCGGAAGCAGGGGATGCAGTTCGATTAAACAAAGGTGTGATAGAATTAGTAACAGATCATGTAGTTTGCCGAGAAGGAGAGCCGATATCACCCTAAGCATCTCGCATACTACATTTAATGTGTGTTCAAATGGCTACATTCCACCTCAACCTTGTATGCCGGTGGAGTCCTGATGAGTTTGAGATTTACAGAGATCATGGTGTGGCAAATCCTTCAGATGGTTCGTAGTGCATGCATTAAGCATCAAATTCTTTTACAAGTTTTTTGGTTCACGGTATTATTTTAATGTAATACCTCAAGTTCCTTACCATGTTATCATGAACCAACCTGAGGAGATGTTTACTGTGAGCAACAGTTCTCTGTCAGAATTTGGTGTTCTGGGTTTTGAATTGGGTTATTCAATGGAAAATCCCAATTCATTGGTCCTGTGAGAAGTTCAGTTTGGTGATTTTGCAAATGGCGCCCAAGTCATTTTTGATCAGTTCATAAGCAGTGGGGAATCAAAATGGCTTCGCCAATCTGGACTTGTTGTTTTGCTTCCTCATGGATATGATGGCCAGGGTCCAGAGCATTCTAATGCAAGATTAGAGCGACTTCTCCAGATGAGTGATGACAATCCTTTTGTGATTCCTGAGATGGATCCTACATTACGCACCCAGATTCAGCAGTGTAACTGGCAAATTGTAAATGTGACAACTCCTGCCAACTATTTTCATGTTTTTCGTCGCCAGATAAATCGGGATTTCTGTAAACCTTTGATTGTCATGTCTCCAAAGAATCTTCTTCGGCACAAGGACTGCAAATCAAATCTGTCTGAATTTGATGACATGCAAGGTCATCCCAGATTTGACAAGCAGGGAACCCGATTTAAACGTCTCATTAAGGATCAAAATGATCACTCTGACCTAGAGGAGGGCATCAAGCGTCTGATACTTTGTTATGGAAAGATCTATTATGAGCTGGATGAGGAAAGACAGAGACTTCAAAGGAAAGATGTCGCTATTTGTCGGGTTGAGCAACTATGCCCATTCCCATATGATCTGGTCCAACGGGAGTTGAAGCGATATCCAAATGCGGAGATTGTTTGGTGCCAGGAAGAGCCTATGAACATTTTGGCACAATCGTAAAATTCTGGGGCAAGTAAACCCACAAAATCAAGGAGATAGCATCCGGGCAGTTGGCGGTGTTGCTGCCATTCTTGCACTTGCGCATCCAACAAAATAAAAGACTCATTCTCCGCATCTTTTATGTTGGTGTTGTGAGTGAAATGAACAAGCAGAAGGTTACTGCCGCTGCCCATCAAGCTGTAAATTCTTTAATACAGTTGATGAAGAACCCATCTACACCTCAACGGTTCTGGCTATCTCTATTGAATGATTCTGTGGAGTTGCTTATGTGGCCAGATCATGCTTTAATCAATGTTGCTGAAACTAACCTGTTGTTAAACAAGTTGCAAGAACTGTCTCTAGCAAAGGTCCGAGGTGATTTGGAGGTTTCTCATAATGACGAGTCTCCTCAAGCTGTCCAGCATGTGAGGCTGGCACTTGCTACAAACCTTGGCTGTGCTATATTGCAAGAGTTTCCCCTGAGGAGAAAAATGCTGGATCAAGGTCGACTCAAGTGTTATCTGGTGCCTTGAGGGAAGAAGAATTATTTGATACAATGGTGTTGCTCTATCATTTGGGTCTGGCTCCAAATTTTAAGCAGGTATGAAGTTAGTAATGGGTTGCAATCTTTCTTTTACCTAAGGTTGAGGAGATGCAATGGGAACTCTGTCGGCTTTTGATAAACTTCAGTCCCTCATCCAGCCCATCACAATCAACAGGTTCAGTGTTCACGTCATTTTTACAGAGTCTTGTTCGGAAGAACAGAGGAGCAGATCGTAACATGCCTCCACCTGGTCTTTCAAATAACTCAGTTCTTGTTTCTGCATACATAATACTACTGCGTTTCTTGTCTGAAGGTTTTGGTATGGATGATACATGTGAATTGATGAAGGGACCAAGACAAAAAATAGATACTGGGTGCGGTTTTTAGTCATCTTCTTAAAACTCATCCTATTGCCAGTGAAGATTTTGAAGAAATCACATGGAATAAAGGTGACATGGATGTTGAAGAGAGTAATGTCACACATTCTACAAGGCAAAAACCCTGTTGCTGTTTAGGTGCGGCTGCATCTCTTTCGAGCAGTGGGAAGAATCTTATGAAATTTGTAAACAGGTGTTCCAACAGTCATGGCAATGCTATTCCAGAAAGGCCAACAAATGTTAGCACAGAATGTACTTCAAGTAGCTATAGTAATGAAGTCATTGGCCAACCTTGATGGAATTGAGAAGGTTGCTCCCTTCCTGAAACCAATAATAGAGGTGAAAATTATCAAGTCATTTCTTCAAGGATTTCTACCAAGATACTAAAGACTATTGGAGTTTCAATACCAACTTTTTCATCACTTATGTCATGGTTGATGGATGGGCTTGCATTGCTGGTGAAATTCTCCGATTGAAGCCATTAATCATTTTTATCTGAAGAACATGTTTTTGATGAAGACTGTGTTTTTGAAATTACACAGCAGTTTCGTAGCGCGCTACGAAACTGCTGTAGGTGATGGTTTTAACGCAGACAAACAGTTTGGTAATATGGGCAGGAATTTTCAAAAGGAAACACCTAAAGGATATGTAAGAAACCAAATGAAGCTATCAAAGCCGTTCAGATCAAGACAGGTGTACCTTTAAAAAGGTGGAATATTTTAACTCAAGTTTAAAATTTCTGTTATAAAGCCACTTTATCACCGTTCATGGGGTATTAAATGAATTGCATACAAGGAATTTTGGCCTGCACACTTGTCCATCGATGAGGCCTCCAACACATCAGGAGCATGGTAGTGTTCTATATTTTTGGGATATTAAAGGGCTAGAAGACATGCTGCTGTATATTCGAACAAGTTGTGGAAAACTGGAACTGAAAAGCAATGGATATCTCCTAACACCATTGAAACAGTTAAAGGGGTCAGCATCCAAGGTCAACATGGAGCATTGATTACCCATCTCAGCCATCTCAACCAAACTGAAAGAAGACCAGATTTCAAAGAACGAGGAGGAATCGTTATACATGGAAGATAGAGTTAGAGTCATAGTCAAATTAGAACTCTTTAAAACTCCAGTTAAGCACTTTATTGTATTTAATAGTTAGTTGAATAGCAGATAGGTGTCATCAAAAGCAGTTATCGAATTCCCCTCATGCTGGAGGAGGAATCTCGAATTAGGTAGAATAAGAATTCTATATATAGCTAAGACAGTGATGTAATGAGGGTTGGATATTTTACAAAACAGAGGACTGTTTTGGCTTATGTAAAAAGAGAGTTCAGTAATATAAATTACTGTTTTACTTCTCAGGATTCATAAGGGATTTTCTTGTTCAGAATGTGTGATGGTATATTTTCTTTAGTGTTCTTTTATAGTTGTACAAATGCATAATCACTCAGAATTCATTGATCATGCTCTGACTTCATGTATGTCTTTGTAAACTGTGGTTTTATATAAGTGGTATTCTGAACATCCAAATGCTAAATGCCCTGACTTCTATGTAAGGCATCATCATTGTTTGCTGTAGTATGTTTGACTCCATAGGCCCAATGGAAACTTATGTAATGTCTGTCCAGCCTTCATATTTGTTAATGTTATTTCAAGAGAGTTAGCCATCTTATTTATAGTCAAAATCAATAACCCTTTGAGAGAGCCCTCTCAGGCTAAGGAGGCTAAGCCTTAGTCAAAAGATTGGTCTGAAATAGTTACTTGAAGTCTTCCTGGTCAGCAGCCTTCCAGGGCCTGATTTTGAGATAACACTTGGGAGGCCATGGTTGGCCATAGTCGATGCTTATATCAGCTGCAAAGCTAGGAATATGACCATCAAGAACGGGCATGTGTCCAAGTAGTTAGTCCTATACCCTCCTAGTCAACCTTCTCTAGAGCATGCTTTACCTTTATGGTTGGAGGAGGAGGAAGAATATGAGGTTTATTCCACCCAACTTTATGATTTAGAGGCAACGATGGGAGGAGGACAACAAGATGAGGATGACTTGATTGAACACTTGCTCCAAAGTCCAACTCCTGGTTCATTACCATTAGAAGAAGAAGTTAGGGAAACCCAAACTAATCATCCAATTGACTTATGCTTGGCCGATTCCAACCCACTCCATGTCAAAACCATAGAATTCGGCCCAGAGAAAACCTTGAAAATTAATCCATCCCTTTCTGCTCTCGAAGAGGAAAAGCTATGCAACATGTTAAAAGAAAACCTAGAAGCCTTCGCTTGGAGTTACAAGGAAATGAAGGGAGTATAGCCCTGAGTGTGTACTCACCACATATACATCAAAGAAGGTTGTAAGCTGGCTTGACAACCAAAAAGGAGGATGAATCTAGCTCTTAAAGATATAGTCAAAGAAGAACTGCAAAAACTGTTAGATGCAGGATTCATTTACCCTATCTTCGACAGTGAGTGGGTCTCCCCTTTAGTGTTAGTTCCCAAGAAAAATGGTAAGTGGAGGATTTGTGTCGATTATAGGGAGTTGAACAAAGCCACAAAGAAGGATCATTTTCCCCTACCCTTCATTGACCAAGTGCTAGATGACCTGGTAGGGAAAAAGTTTTTTTCTTTCCTAGATGGATTCAATGGGTACAACCAAATCCAAATCTACCTAGAATACTAGGATAAGACCACATTCACCTATCCTTGGGGTACTTTTTCCTATAGGGTACTTCCTTTTGGCCTATGCAATTCTCTTGCCACTTTTGAGAGAGCAGTCTTGAGTATTTTCGTCGAATTAGTACATGATGTGGTGGAAATTTATATGGATGATTTTACACCTTATGGTTGTGATTTTCAAGAATCCCTGACTAATCTAGGAAAAGTACTGCACAAATGAATTGAAATGAACTTGTCTCTGAGTCTTGAAAAATGTGAATTCTTAATGACTAAAGAGACTGTGCTAGGTCATTCAATATCTCAGCAAGGACTGCAGGTGGACCCGAACAAAATAGTAATAATCCAAAGGGTCCCACCTCCACAAAAGTAGAGAGACGTTAGGAGTTTCTTAGGGTTAGTTGGATTCTACTGAAGGTTCATAAAGGACTTCAGCAAGTTGGCCTCTCCTTTATTTTGGTTGTTGGCCAAAGATTCTGAGTTAATATAGTTAAAAAGCTGTCAAGAGGCCTTAGACATTCTAAAGGGTAAGTTAACCACTGCACCGGTTCTTTGAGGCCCAAACTGGGCCCTCCCCTTTCATTTTCATGCTGATGCCTCACACAAAGCCATAGTGTTATAGACATTTTTGGGTACTGAAACCCCAAGCATGAAATTTCCATAAACCAAGGGCTCCTAAGTCCCTAAAAGTGTTGTTCTAACCCCTAAAGGAACAAGGTCAACTGATTACAACTTCTCCCAGAAGTTCTCCATGAAAAACTGCTCAAAACTGGTCAAAACAGGATCATTTCAGCTGCTCCATAGGCAAGTTGCGTTGCATCTCACCTAAGTACACTCTGTGGGTGTGTTGCATTTCAAAAATCCCTTCTATGGGGTGTGATGGGCGAGAAGTGACAAATGGCAGTGTCAATCCGCGAGGTGGAGAGGCATGGAATCTTCCAGAAACTTCTCCTGTGACACTTGCCTCTCTGAATTCGACCAAGGATGAGTAAGAGATCATCAATCTCCAAGTGGAAGCAAGAACTATCAGAGGGAAGACACTAATCAAGTCACAAGCTGACTCATCTCCCTTACAGATATCTATATATGGATCCCTCATCCCAAAGATCCAGAGGCTGGAATTTTGCATCTTGTAAGGAATTGTTGTTGGTTTCTTGAGACAACATCATAGTGTTGGGTGATCTAAGCTTTGTATGAGGTGAAGAAGGGCTTACTCACTGAGAGGATGATGCTGGGTCAGAACAACTGGTTGTAACTCCCTTGGCTCTTTCTTGATTATCAATAAAAGCTATTCAAGTTTTCCTCCATACTCATGTGTCATTTATGTTTTATGCATTTGTATAGTCAATTTACATCTGATCCTAGATTTTTTATGATTATAGATCCATGTTCTTGTATAGTGTTATGCTACTGTGATCCTACATGTACTCTGTGAAGCTGAGCGTACAAGGGAGCAAGTAGCGAAAGACTATCAAGAGAGAGAGGAATCGAAACCAGAGATTCTGGGTTCGATCCCCAGTGGAGTCGCCATTTTGTTACAGGGAAAAGTGTCTACACAGAACTGTTTATCCCACTAAGGTGTGGTAGCTACCTTAGAAACAAACAAAGTAAAGCTACTTTCGTTTTTCCTTTATGAAATATAGACGAGAGAAGAACAAAGAAGACCAACCTCTGTCTTGCGCTTATCTCCTAGTTCGATTCCTTTCTCTCTTGATAGTCTTTTGCTACTTGCTCCCTTGTATGCCCAGCTTCACAGAGTACCTGTAGGATCACAGTAGCATAACACTATACAAGAACATGGATCTATAATCATAAACAATCTAGGATCAGATGTAAATTGACCATACAAATGCATAAAACAAAAATGACACAAAAGTATGGAGGAAAACTTGAATAGCTTTTATTGATAATCAAGAAAGAGCCAAGGGAGTTACAATCAGTTGTTCTGACCCAGCATCATCCTCTCAGAAAGTAAGCCCTTCTTCACCTCATACAAATCTTAGATCACCCAACACTATGATGTTGTCTCAAGAAACCAACAACAATTCCTTACAAGATGCAAAATTCCAACCTCTGGATCTCTGGGATGAGGGATCCATATATAGATATCTGTAAGGGAGATGAGTCAGCTTGTGATTTGATTAGTGTCTTCCCTCTGATAGTTCTTGCTTCCACTTCGATATTGGTGATCTCTTACTCATCCTTGGTTGAATTCAGAGAGGCAAGTGTCACAGGAGAAGTTTCTGGAAGATTCCATGCCTCTCCACCTCGCGGATTGACACTGCCATTTGTCACTTCTCGCCCATCGCACCCCATAGAAGGTATTTTTGAAATGCAACGCACCCACAGAGTGTACTTAGGTGAGATGCAATGCACTTTGCCTATGGAGCAGCTGAAATGATCCTGTTTTGACCAGTTTTGAGCAGTTTTTCATGGAGAACTTTTAGGAGAAGCTGTAATTAGTTGACCTTGTTCCTTTAGGGGTTAGAACAACACTTTTAGGGACTTAGGAGCCCTTGGTTTATGGACATTTCATGCTTGGGGTTGCAGTGCCCAAAAATGTCTATAACAGTTTCCCCCTAAAGCATGAGGTCGTTAATCTTTTGATGTCGGGTGAAATGCTTTATTATGAGGATCCGAAGTTCTTTCAAGCTGGGAGGAGACCTGTAATAAGATACAATACAATACATTATCTTCATAATATTTTCATGATCTAGCTGAGGCGGGCATTCCCATGCTCAGCTTTATAAATTCATTTTCATGTACATAGGATAGAGAATCGTCTGAGTGTAGACTGATGATTCTAGCAGAGCCATCATCACTTTGATTGGATGATTATCTGTGCAACAATGATGTACATTTGATGTCTTTATTTCCCTAAATATATGTCGCAGCCCGGATGGATGAAACTAGATCCGGCGTCTTCAATCTCGTTCAATCTTCACTCGAAGTACAAGTCTATCCATGTGAGAGATATTCTGGAGTCGAACATGGAAAGACATCGCCTGATTACCAGCCAATGATGTAAGCTGTTAACAGGCGCGAGAGGAATCACCGATAATGATAATGACCCTCAAGGTACTACAGTACAATTCACGTGGTGTGAATAAAGGACTTGGCGTCGAACACCATGCAAAATCTTTCGGTCGAAGGCCATTGATGTAAACCTGTCGCCAGAAGTGAGAAACTTGCCATTGAGGCATGCAAGCTTCAAAGTACTGAACGGGGTGTTCCTAGATCGACTTCTTGGATAATGAGCTGATGTTGACAAGAAGCGATCTGTCACAGGAGGGCCTTAATGAATCCCACATCAATGACACGGAACGGAGAAAATGATTTTAATGGAGGTGAAAACGATCTGATGACATAAGGTTCATGGTGGCGGTCATGAAAGAATGGAGTGTAAATGTATTGTAGCGGGTGAGACACAGGTGAATTCTCTGAATGACTTCTCTTGAACATATCGGTGACACTGACGTGATGGATTGGTAGCATTAACCCCAAATGTGGATGGTGTGATGGGACCATGGTGATGTGATCGGTGAATGAAACAACCCAACCCGACTTGGATGCGGAGTGAAAGTGTCATGTTCAAGAGCGACTTGCTACCAACAAAATTTCTTCAAGTTTTCTTCCCAATTTTTCCCCAGTCACTGTTGACCAGTACCTCTTTATTTTTGTCAAGCTTGAGGAGGATAACATATGCTTGTTCTATAATTTTCCCTTCAGGCAAACCCATCGCTATGTTTTAATGAGCCTAGCGATAGTGAAACTCGTTCTTGTCTGCTATGGACAAGTTTGTCGCTATTAAGTTTTAACGAGTTTAACGACAAAGATAACTCGGTCCTTTTCAATTTTAGAGAGTCTGAAAAGGGACGTAAAGGAAACTCCAAAATTCCTTTTTCATCATCTAATCCCTTAAGTCCGAAAAAGTATAAAACAATACAGAAGGGATGAATTTTCGATACTTTTAACTTGCCAAACAAAACAAGCGCTCGATCTTTTTGTGTAATAATCCCTTAGGTCCAAAAAGATTAAAATCTAAAGGAGGGATAGCAATTTTGGTCTCTTTAACGAGTTGGAGAGGCCAATGGCTCGGCAATCTTTTCATATTTTACGAGTCAATTGAAAAGAGCTTAAAGGAGACTCGTCTTTTGAGGAACGAGTGATAAAATTGGGCAGCAGTTGACTCCAGGTAAGGTTTGGAATTTTCCAATCACGGCAGTGTTACAAGGATAGCTAGTGGGATCACTCTTCGCAGCTGTTCCTCAAAAGGGGTAAATTAAATGGAGGTGAATGATCGGCCAATATAGAGTGGAGGTGATGATGAGAACATGACCAAGGCTTTAAAGGCTGAAGTACTACATTCACGATGGTTATTTACCGGAAAATAGTTCATTTTTTAATGATCTTAAATGCGGGGAGAAACATTTGCTCATGAATTATGTTTATTTTTTAACGAGCTTGAACTATGTGCTAAAACTGCTCGATTAATCCAATCGTATAATAAGAATGTCTCATCTAAGATGCCATTTTTCAGAAGCTTAAACCTCGCTCCTGATCCTTTCTTTATGCAAGTTAGGAAACGACCAATCCAAAAAACAGATAAATGATCGCTCTTCGCTTGCACGCCAAAAGGTTTGCATGCCCCCAGGTATAAAATAAAGCCTCAATGTCACCTTTCATTCTACCGACAAAACATTTGTTTTATCAGGAAAGGTCTACCTCTTTCAGGTTACCAGGCTTTACGACGACGGAATACGTCTCTAGCCTAGACTTCTAGATGTTGTGTGCTAGGTTCCAAAGCGTTGTTAGATTCATTAAATTTATTTTATAGTTGATCTTGCTTAAGAAATTTGTCTTTCAGGTTCACCACGAGATGTAGATGTACAATTCATAAATGCAATCTAAGATGATAAACAATCTTTTATCTTCTTTGTGCAATGCAAATCCTAGCTACTAAGGAAAGAGAGACAGTATTCTTTCACAAAGAGAAAAGAGCACACACTAAATGCACTATCCTAAATCAAACCAATCAAACAGTCTAAATGCAAATGCACATGCATGTATTTGTTTTCGGCTTTCTTAGTATGTGAATGGTAAAAAGAAAGCTAATGCGCAAATCTGAATTACTTTTCAAGCGACAATTACTAACAAGTTTCTTTTCAAAATAAAAAATGGAGACAATCACAACACTTTACGATTTGGAAATGAATACTTGCTTTCGACACTAGAAAAACTACAAATTCAGACCAAATACAATAGCAACAGGGTAATCGACTATCAAGAGAAACCAAACTCTCTCATATGACTGAAAATGACACTTGTGACACTTTCAAATCAAGGGACGATAGTACAATTACGTTACTTTTTGCAAAGGAGAACTGAAAATGACTCAACAAATACACAAAAAAATTTACAGTTCTTTTGCACAATGGAGGTGGAATATCGGCAAGGAAAGTGGTTTCAAACAGAGAAATACTGATTACAAACAGCAAAACTCATGAATAGAACTGAAAAGAATGAATACAGAAACCAAAACTGAGGAACAATGCCTAGTCTGATCAGCGCACCTGTAACACAGGGACCTTGAAATGCAGCACACCTACTACACTCGGGAAGTGCGCTGAATTTCAGATTCACAGAACAGAGCCTGCGCTGGGCCAGAGACTAGACTTTTCTTGGGTTCTGGGTCACAGTTTGCTGTTCAGTTCAGGGGTTTTTGCCGAGCAAATGGTAATCAGTAAATCAACAATCAGGGGTAGATCTAAGGAGGTTCCAAGAGCTACCACGAGGGCAATTAGAGAGTTTGTAAATCAGTTGTTTAATTCATAAACAAATCCCAGAGATTGACTGAAGTGGCATTTATCTACTTTGCATTTGCATAGCAAATGCAGTTCGAAAGCTACCTGGCTCGACTTTAGGCTCCGTCTGTAAGTTTATAAAATAAACAACAAAGACGATAAACAAACAACCTAGTCACTCCCCAGCGGAGTCGCCATTTTGTTACAGGGAAAAGTGTCTACACAGAACTGCTTATCCCACTAAGGTGTGGTAGCTACCTTAGAAACAAACAAAGTAAAGCTACTTTCGTTTTTCCTTTATGAAATATAGATGAGAGAAGAACAAAGAAGACCAACCTAGTTCAATTCCTCTCTCTCTCTTGATAGTCTTTCGCTACTTGCTCCCTTGTACGCCCAGCTTCACAGAGTACCTGTAGGATCACAATAGCATAACACTATACAAGAACATGGATCTATAATCATAAAAAATCTAGGATCAGATGTAAATTGACCATACAAATGCATAAAACATAAATGACACAAGAGTATGGAGGAAAACTTGAATAGCTTTTATTGATAATCAAGAAAGAGCCAAGGGAGTTACAACCAGTTGTTCTGACCCAGCATCATCCTCTCAGCAAGTAAGCCCTTCTTCACCTCATACAAAGCTTAGATCACCCAACACTATGATGTTGTCTCAAGAAACCAACAACAATTCCTTACAAGATGCAAAATTCCAACCTCTGGATCTCTGGGATGAGGGATCCATATATAGATATCTATAAGGGAGATGAGTCAACTTGTGACTTGATTAGTGTCTTCCCTCTGATAGTTCTTTCTTCCACTTGGAGATTGATGATCTCTTACTCATCCTTGGTTGAATTCAGAGAGGCAAGTGTCACAGGAGAAGTTTCTGGAAGATTCCATGCCTCTCCATCTCGCGGATTGACACTGCCATTTGTCACTTCTCGCCCATCGCACCCCATAGAAGGGATTTTTGAAATGCAACGCACCCACAGAGTGTACTTAGGTGAGATGCAATGCACTTTGCCTATGGAGCAGCTGAAATGATCTTGTTTTGACCAGTTTTGAGCAGTTTTTCATGGAGAACTTCTCGGAGAATCTGTAATCAGTTGACCTTGTTCCTTTAGGGGTTAGAATAACACTTTTAGGGACTTAGGAGCCCTTGGTTTATGGACATTTCATGCTTGGGGTTGCAGTACCCAAAAATGTCTATAACACATAGGAGTAGCCTTAGTTCAGACAGAGGAAAAACTGCCTTATGCCATCTATTTTATCAGTAAGAACTTGTCAAAGGTTGAGCTAAATTATACAGTGACCGAAAAGGAACTCCTGGCTGTTGTGCATTCATTAAACAAATTCAGGCATTACATTACAGGCTATCAAACATTTGTGCATACTGACCATGCTGCAATCAAATATTTAATGAATAAACCATATGTGAATGCTCGAATTATAAGATGGTTTCTTTTATTACAATAGTTTGATCTAACCATTGTTGATAAGCTTGGTAAGGAAAATGTTGTTGTAGACTTTTTATCTAGGGTGAATCTACCTGTAGGTGAAGAAGGAATGGTGGATGACCAGTTACCAGATGAGCACTTGTTTGCTATTTCATTTCTCTCTCCATGGTTTGTTGATATAGAAAAATATTTGGTATCATCATAGTTCCCACCAAACTTTCCCTCCAAAGAAAAGATCAAGATAGTCAGGAAAAGAACCCCCTTCACCTAGATTGGGTGCAATCTTTTCAAACTTGGCCTAGATCAAATCTTGAGAAGGTGTGTAAGGGAAGAGGAAGTTTTTGACATCCTTCTAAGCTGTCATGATGGGCCTTGTGGAGGTCACTTTGTATCAAAGAGGACAACATTCAAAGTGTTACAAGTAGGTTATTATTGGCCCACTCTTCATTAGGATGTGAAAAAGTACACTAGTCAGTGTGATTGATGTTAGAAGATGGGAAAGCCTACTATAAGAGATGAAATGCCCCTATAGCCTCAAGTGAATTTCGAGCCATTTGACAAGTGGGGCATGGAATTCATTGGGCCTATCAACCCTCCTTCAAAGCAAAAACAATACATTATTGTGTGCACTGATTATTTGACTAAGTGGGAAAAAACCAAGGCAATTAAGGCAGCAACAAAAGAGAAGGTGGCTGAGTTCCTAAGGGAGAATGTATTCTACAAATTTGGGTACCCTAGAGAGCTAGTCACAGACCAAGGTAGTCAGTTTACCTCCAACATGATTGAAGAACTGCTCAACAATCACAAAATCAAGCATAGGACCTCCACTTCCTATCATCCACAAGCTAATGGGCAAGTGGAGGTGACCAATAGGGCACTGGAGGGCATCTTAACCAAGGTAGTGAGCAGCAGCAGGAAGGATTGGGTAGAGAGACTAGTAGAGGTCACTTGGGGCTATAATACAACATGGAAGACCACCACTGGATTTACACCCTATGAGCTGGTCTATGGGAAAAAGGCCTTGTTGTCCATTGAGTTTGAATATAACACATTGAAGATGGTAGCCTAACTAGATTTGGATCTTAGTCATGCACAAAAAGAGAGATTGTTCCAATTGAATGGCTTGGATGAATTCAGAATGCAACCCCTCCTACATACAAAGATAGTTCAGCTTCAGAGGAATATCTGGCATGATAAACATATTAAGGAGAAGCAATTTCAGGAGGTCGATTGGGAATTGTTATATGATTTTAGGTATAAAGACTTTAAGGGCAAGCTAAGGAAAATAGGACTCAGACCTTATGTTGTGGAAAGATGCCATGATAATGGGACAGTGAAAATCAAAACTATAGATGAAGAATCCATTTCGTTGAATGGGCACCGATTGAAAATGTACAAGAGACCTTTATCAAAACAAGAGTTCATTGACAATATCAATAAAAAAGTGATGATGGTGGAGCAAGTTCTAGCTCCTCCCTCATCACGTCATTGAGAAAGAAAAAAAAGAAAAAAAATAAGGACTCAAGTGAAAACCTCCATGAGGCGCCTAAGTTCCATCTTTGGGTTGAAAACCTCGTGAGGTGGCCCAATGATGAAAAAAAAGAGAAAAAGAATAAGAAGATCCCTGTGTGAAAACCTCCCTTGAGGTGCCTAGGGCAAACAACTAGGGTGAAAACCTCTCTGAGGTAGCCTAATTGTTTTTCCGAAAAAAAAAGAGAGAAAAAGATATAATTGTTATTTACAGGTGGGCGAGAAAGACAGTCAAGGAGAAAAAACAGGATCCAAAGGGAACCCTGCCTTACACATATTGATCTCCTCCACTCCTCACCATGCATCCCTCCATAATTTCTATCGTTTTTCCACTCCATTGCTTTGATTTATGTGAAGACTGTGTTTTCTAAAGGACCCCTTGTATTCCTATAGGATCCCCTAAAAACCTATAGGATGATCCTGTAGGAATTATAGTGGCCTGGAAAACCTACAGGAAGCAATCCGAGGGCACATGGTAGGTTTGTTGGGTGCCCAAAATTCATCCTAGGCATTATCTAACACCTCACCTCATCCACCATCCTCATCCCCACACTCACCATTCAAAACAAAAAAGATAATTTTCAACAGTTTCTGCCAGTCATAGTAAAAAAAGAAAAAAGAAAAAAATCTGAGAGGAGTAAGAGCATTCCCTGAGTGTCCTTTTCTCTACACACACTCCTACTCCCTCTGTCTATTCATTGCACCATCTTCATAGCCCCAACTAGCAACATGATTAAAGAATTCTAAGGGAGAAGTAGCTACAAGACATCCTGTAGCAGCCTATCCCACAAAATTCCAATCACCAGCTACAAGTCTTCACTAGGATGATCCAGGAGCTCCACAGTAGTAGAAGCATAAGATTTTTAGTCACAGATACTTGCAAAAACCAAGAAACCATTAACAGACAGCAAGAGGAGGAAGAAGAATGACATGCAGCAAATAAAACACGCAACACCTCTGATCTTCGACAACTACAACATGGCATCGAAACCACATGTAAGTATGCCTTTCGCTCACTCATATGCATCATTTAATCAAAATTTGTAAGGGTTATGAGATAGTTGGTTTATAAGTGAAAAGGTGGCTAGTTAACTTGGTCACCTTCTTTCAGTTAGCACATGCAAACTGGGTATCCTCTCACACGTCGCTGTAGTCAACTCAAAGAAAGAGGAGGAGTAGGAGAAGAAGTGGTTAAACTACAAATCTACAAGGAGGGAGAAGATTACGAGGAGTGGGAAATGATGAGGTGGTAGTGGGGACCAATGGTCCAAAAATGGCAATGTACGTCTGCTTCCAGCACACCACCTCACCCCGAAACACCATAAAGGGAAACAAAACATCCTTCACATGCATTCATGCATTCCACCTCCTCGAAAATCCCTCACTCAAGTCATTGTCATAACTCTGTCCACCCACTGGAAGCAAGGATCCATCGTTCTACACAGAAATTCCTACAAGAGCATGCATAAGGATTCCTACAGGATATAGTCTACAGGATACATATAGTCAGTCTACAGGATAGGCAGAGAAGATTTCAAGAGGGATATCACGGGAATTATCCACTACCACCATTCTAAAGTGGTAGGCTCTAAAATTCCATTCCCATTTACAAACAAATGAACCAAAAATACTCTAAAATCCAGTGAATTTAGCAATCGTGAGAGGTGAATTCCATACACAGTCAACTTTGTTTTGCTCCTGCATTTAAAAAAATTTGTGTCAACCCTCTCATTTTTTTCCTCAAGCTTCACAAGCAAGATGTCAAGAGGGTTTAATAAGAGAGAGCTCACAAACATTGTGAGGATACAACAACATCCCCAGGTTCTTGAAATCTTTACAAGACATAGCTAAATGAGGTTTTTCGAAAAATTCATAGGGTATGATGATGAAGTGGCTCAAGAATTTTCTCATTCCCCCACTCCACACAACAAAATCCATGCCACTGTTTTAGTTAGAGGTCTCACTATATATCTCACCCCAGAGCTCATTAGTAGGGTCACCACACTTCCCCTAGGAATTCCATGTAGAAAAGAAGACAAAGGAGAGAGTCAGGTGGCAAAAAGGAAATTCTTTTTAGAAGGTGAAGAACCCATGGAGGACAAAAATGGAGTAAGGAGGGACAGTCTGCCATACCCATGGAGTGAGGTAGGCCACCAACTCATCAAATACATCTCATGTGAGGGTAGATATAGTGTTGTTTATGGATATCATTTCAAGATTCTTAAGGAATTAAGATTTGGGGTAGAAACACCAGTTCACCAAAGACTCAACATACCCTATTTCTTGATGCAATCACTCATAGACTCCAACAACAAAGTGAAGGAAGGGAATTACAAAAAATTGGATCACCATGGGTTGATTAGGATGGTCATTGAAGATACCCTCCAAAACCTTAGAATCCCTATAACATGGTCAGTCTTTAGAGACTTGCCAGTAGAGGATGACATCAAAACCCTCACTTATGATGTTAGTCCTTCTGTCAGTGAGGAGGAGGCAAAACAGGAAGAGGAAGATATAGAGCTCAATAAGGATGAGATGGACGAAGAAGAAGCTAACACAGAGGAACATGATGAAGAAGAAGAAGAAGAGGGAGAAGAGAAGAAGGATGATGGTGAAACAAAGGAGGAAACAAAGGAAGAAACTAATAGAGATGATGAAGATCCACAAGAGGAAGAAGACAGAAAAAGCAGATAGGAAGAAGGTATGGAAGTAGAGGGGAAAGAACAGAAGGAGGAGTCACCTAGGGTGTCCCTAGAGGCCACTGAGAGAGAGGTAGTAGCTGCCCTCACTACTCTCAGCACCCCAGTCAAGCAAAAAGGAAAAAGGAGGCAAACCCCACTATATTTCAGAACAAGAAAGAGCACAAGAATCAAACAAGGGAAGCCACAAATATAAACAATAATTCCTATTGAGATTGAAGATTCCCCTACTCAAAGAGACAAAATGTGTCCCCCCAAGTCACCAATAACACATGTAAGGAGGCCTAACACTAAATAAACTTCCTTAAAGGGTAAGGCAATCCTACAGGTGTTGGGGTCCAGGTATGAACAATCTATTTTCCCTTTTCCTACATTAATTTATCAATCTGGGTGCGTATCCTTTTCAAGGCAACACACAAAATATATGCAGGGGCAAGGTTACCATCCGTCACCGACCAAGGGTTCGTGATTAATACTCAAAACATTGCTGTAAAACTGAAATTAACTGCAGTACTTAAGAAAAACAATTACAAGAAATAGCAACCTGCAACAGCAACCATGAAATGATAAACGACAAACAACATGAAACTACACAACACCTGATCAGAAGAGCGGGTGCAACTCTCTAATCAGGGCTTTGTTAATCACAATGGAGAATGGAGTAGCAAAAGAAGTGATATTTTATTAACTGGAAGAGAACTGTTACAATATCGAAGGGGAGTCCCCCTTTTACAGGAATAACCTATCTTTTATACAAAGTGAAGGAGAACAACATCCTTCCTAAAAACCAGGTAACTGTATATCAAAAAATATACATCGGTTCAAAATGGCACCAACATCGGATGAACAAGATCAGAGAATGGTCCAAGAATGGTTCAGGGACATCTGCGACTCCAACTACACGACTTCCTTATGGCTGGTTATTTTTGTGAATTGCGTATCTGCTGTGGGACGTTGAAAGATCGGTACCTGTTCTCCGAGAGCTACAGTCAAACATGTGTTTTAGTGCTATGAATAGGCAAAACCTCGTGACTTTACTTCATTAATAAAATATTCCAATAGACAGAAAAGGGGTAATTACCTTGCGGATTTAGCATAGTAAATACAGATGAATAAGTGCAAAAAGGACAAAAAGAGGGATGGAAATGCAATAGAAAGATAGCCTGATTTGGTGCCCAACATCTCCCCCCAACTAGCCTTCTGCATGTCCTCATGCAATTCGCTGCCTCCACAGGTCTAGGTTATGCAGACTGTTGGCTTCCTGGAGCTGAGCGAGATCATACTCTTCGGCCATCTCTGTCCCTAGAACCTTAAAACCTTCTGAGAGGAGGATTTCCTTCCACCAATCACCCGAAACATTATATGTTGGGGTGTAATCTTCCACTGGCAACCAGATGATGGGGAACTGGAACCGGATCCCCATCCACCGGACCTCACATGTTCGGACGCACGCCACATACCTAGGCACTCTGGTGAGTGCTAGTGCAAAATTTGGTGCTTCAAATGGTTCCCTATTCTAGATAGCAGTAGGTGACATCATCCATCTTTTCTGACATCAATCAAGGGCTTCATCTTGAAATGTGACTAATTGTTTGACACAAAGATCAAGGCACCATTTTTGTGTCCTTAGCATTCTTTCCTTGTTTCCCTCAATTCCCAAAAAGGTGTTGTGTTTAGTGAACATGGTTATTGACCTTTCATGTTCTCCTCTTACTATAAATGGATTTGTAACCTAATTGGACTCAAATGTATTAAAAGCCTTCTGCCAAATGATTTGATCAAAAGTGTAAGAGGTGAGAGCCCTTAAATGAATGTCTCCCACATATGGGACCTGGTTGAATTCTCTGTCCAAGCGTAGTAGATATCCATGCATGTGAAACTCCCACATCAAATGTTGAGTTGGCACATCATGGTTCCTCAATATGTGGAGGAACTGTACACCATCCTCTATTTCATAACTGATTTCGTTCTTGATGCTATCCATGCAGAATAAAAGAAAATGTTCATGCAAGAATAAAGAATAACAAGAAGCAGGGGAACGACATGCCATCACCTCTTGTGCTAAGTTAAACATCTGCTCCTTATCAACTTTCAACTCTGCCACTTGCCTTTCCAGCTGCTCCATCTTGAGTCGTTGCTTCGCATGCCTCAAATTCATGACATCTATACACTCCACATATTCGAAAATGGTTTTGCAGGCTCGTTCCTAAGTTCTTTTGACCTTGCTTTGATACTGAGCTATAGTGGATTTCCACGTTTGCACTTCGGTTGTTAGGGCATATTCACGGTCTTCAAACAGTTGCTCGACCGGGTCTATTTGAGTGGCAGCAGAAGTTGTGGCTATCTGGTCCATCTGAGTCCCTGCTTCCACTATTGTGGCCTTGGAATTTTTGGCCTGTCTCTTGTATTTCTTCACCTGCTTCTGCAATTTGTGTACCTACTTCCTCAACTTCCTAACCTCTGTCTTAAGCCGCATTGTTTCTCTAAATTTCATCTGGTAATTTTGTTTGACAGGTAGTCTTCATTGTTCACACAACTCCACCCATTCTTGCTTAACAAAAACCTCTTCAGTTTCTGCAACTGGTTCAGCTGGAGGTAAATCTCCTGGGACAGCTTCTGCTACACCGACTGTCAGATTTCCTTCCACTACCCATTCTTCCTCGATTATTTCTTGTTTTACGGCCTTCTCGTCTGGCCTTACCACTGGCTCATTCATCGAGACCGCTTTGCTTGGTCCCTCCTCTTCACCAACAACTGCTTCCTTTTGTTGTGTGATCACCACAACCGGTGGTGCCCTTGTGAGATGATCACCTATTAATATGTCTGTTGGAACCCCTTTAGGTTCCCCTACCTCAGGGATATCTACCTCTTCCTACCTTTTAGACTCCGAAGTGCTTGTCGCCTAGGCAACATCTATCCCACCCGGTTGTGGTCTTTGTGATAATTTCAAAGCAGGAGGAACAACGATATCTTATTTTGTGTGCCGAGGGGAACGAGATAACCTCGCTCCTCTTGGAATAGAAGAGAAAAAGGAAAATTGGCAGGGATCTTTAGTGTTTGGTCCCGAGGTTGACGCTGGTTCTTGTGAAGCAGCGCCAGCCTCATGCCCTATTTCTCCCAGGACTTCCTCCCTAGATTCCATGGTTCTCCCAGCTTCAAGCTCTTCTCATCCTGGTTCATCCTCCACCATTGGTCCTACGGTTGGGGTGGCCATGACCTCTTCTTCATTCGTGTTGTCTTCTTCCATTGGTTCCACGGGGGCAGGAGGTCCTTGTGGGATACCTTTGGTTGCAATATCAACCAATTCTCCCGTCCTTGCTTGTTGTGGTACCTCCTCTATTGTTGTCATGTTGTCGATTTGTTTTGCTAGCTCTACAGTCGAGGCTGGTTCTTGTGGAACAGCCTCGGCCATCGTACTAGTGGGTCTTTATACGTTGACTCCTGCATCTTCCATCGGTTCCGTAGTTACGGCTTGCTCTTAAGGAACCACCTCTTCTTCAAGTTCTTCGGCTCCCATTTCCATCTCCGCTGGCTCCTCTTGGTCAACATAGTCATCTCCTTCTCCATATTCTTCCTCCATTGCCACAATGGCTGCTACCTCTTCCTCCATGGAATCCTAAAATAGCTCCCACGGAATTGGAATCCGTCTAATTGCATTCATCACTAGTAGCTAGACTAGCCCGTGGTGGGTAATGACCGCCATCACCTGTCGCGACCATTGAGCAGAATGTGCCATCAACTGAAGGATCCTTAGTAGGAAATAAGGTACATTTAATGATAAGGCCTCTGCTTGGGGGAATCGGAGGTGAGCTAATATCCGAAGATGATATTTAAACATAGTGGAGTATCTTCCCTCACAAGTTATATATTTTATTACAAACTCTGCTACCTCTTCCCATGGATTCGGTAACGAGTTTAAGTCATATCCTCGACCCTTCTGAGCAATTCTTTCTCCTGACTGCAAAAAGGCTTCCACAATGTCCGGGAGGGAAGTCCTCCTTGAAAACCATCTTTGTCCATTTTGAGGGAGCCTGCTAACTTCTGCAATGGCTTCCTCCGTAATAGGGACTTCTATCCCGCAGACCCGAGAACTTTCTTCTTCCAGATTGAGTGAAAATTCCTCCGCAATTGCCTCGTGGGACCCCCTCAACCTGTCAAAGTAGAAATCCCAACTTGCATTTTCAAAGACCTGCCATACTTCCCTAATTGGTGTGAATCGTGTGATATGAATGCACTTTTTTGGTATGCTGTCATTTATTATGACGGGATCACCTAACTTAATTATGACCGTCCGCAGAACGTATTGATGTCTTTTGGAATATTTTAATTAAATCCATAAAATTCAGCGGAGACGTGCCTGGGAACCTACCTTGTGGTGGAGTAATAGCAAAATTACTTTCGGAGTAACAACAACATGGATTAACAGCAGCGACAGAGTAACAACAACAAGGAGTAACAACACCGGTAGAGTAACATCAACGATGGAGTAACAACAGTTGCGGAGTAACAACACCGACGGAGTAACAGCACCGGCGGAGTAACAACAACGGCAGAGTAACAACAGTTGCGGAGTAACACCACCGGTGGAGTAACAACAACAAATAGCAGTTTCGAAGTAACAACAACAGCGGAGTAACAACAGCTGCAAAGTAATAGCAATGGCAGAGTAAGAGCACTAGTGGAGTAACAGCAGCGGCTGAGTAGCATCACCAGTAGAGTAATCGGCACCAATGGAGTAAAGCACTGGTGAATAACAACAGTGGCTGAGTAGCAGCACTAGCAGAGTAACAACACCAGCGGAGTAACAACGCAGGTGGAGTAACAACAATAGCTGAGTAACAACGCTGAGTGTTACATTTCTCCTGGCTATATTCCTTTGTTATTCCTGCAAAATACAAACAAGTAAGTAACTATATATAAATATATATATTTTAAAGCAGAGTGAGAGTGTCCTTTATATAAACAACCATTAAACCATATGAATCAGAAATATATTTTATGAAAGCATCTCTAGAGGCTGGACGGTGGTATAGCTTTAGACGGTGTTCATTTACTAAAAACAAAGTATGATTCCAATATATTGTAATTAGTCTAACTGTTCCATTGTCAAACACTACATCCACCTCATACAGTCCCATCCAACGAGTGTAAAGCTTGCCTTTGAAATCTTTAAACTGGGAGTCGTAAAGTAATGCCCAATCCCCTACATGAAACACCTTGCTCTTGATAAAGTTATCATGCCATTTCATTCTCTGTTGTTGAACAACAATAGTTTTCTGTACAACTATCGATCAAATCTCGTCCAATTCATTGAACTATTCCAGTTGGTGTTTCTGTGCTTCTGATAAGTCTAGGCCTACTTCTAAAGCCTTTATGAGTGTGTTGATCTCAAATTCTACTAGAAACAAGGGGGATTTCCCATAGACTAACTCAAATGGAGAAAACCTGGTTGTGTTTCGCCATGTTGTTCTATATGCCCATAAAGCTTCTGGAAGTTTCTATGCCCAGTCCCGGCGATGACTTGCTACTGTTTTTGTCAAGATATTTTTCAATATCTTGTTTGTACTTTCTACTTGTCCATTCACCTGGGGATGATAAGGGGTTGTCACTCTATGTTTAACCCCGTATTTCTACATCAGCTTCCCTGTCATGTGAGATGTGAATTGCGCTCCTCCATCTGACACAATTTCCCTTGGAGTACCATATCGAGCAAAGATTTCTTCAAAAATAAAGTTTGCTAGTACTTGCTCTGTTGCTCTCATGACTGCTCTAGATTCCACCCATTTAGTCACATAATTAGTGTAGACCAAGATGTGAGCTTTCTGATGAGAAGGTGGATTGAAAGGTCCAACAAAATCGATGGCCCATTTCTCGAAAGGTTCGAGGACTATCTAGGGCTGTAGAGGCATTTCATCTGCTTTCCCAGGTTGTCCCATTCGTTGGCAACTATCACATCTATGGAAATAATCCTGAGCATCACGAAAGATGGAAGGCCAGTAGTATCCCATTTGCAGCACTTTGTGGCTTGTTCTCTTATCTGCAAAATGTCCTCCACAGGGTTCATCATGGGTAGCCTTTAATATCTCATAGATGTCATCCTTTGCCACACAACGCCGAATCTGTTGATCAACCCCTATATGAAAGAGATACCCTGCCATCCATCAATATTAGGTACTATGACGAATAGTTTTCCTCTGATCCTTATATGACAAATGGCGAGGCACCTTCCCTGTAGCAAGATAGTTAGCAATATCTGCATACCACAGAGTGTTAGTAGAAACTGCAAAAAGATGCTCATCTGGAAAATTATCTTCAATGGGTGTATTCTTACCATCATTTTCTATCCTAGACAAGAAATCAACAACCACATTGTCCTTCCCTAGTTTATCTACTATAGTAATGTCAAATTCTTGAAGTAGAAAAAGCCATCTTGTAATGCGACCAGGGGTAACAGGGTTATTCATTAAATACCTAATAGCTGCATGATCAATATGTACAAAGGTAGGATACCCAGTAATGTAATGCCAAAATTTGTTGATGGCATAGATGACAACAAAGAACTCTTTTTCAGTCACTGTGTAATTTAATTCAGCAGGGGCCAAATTCTTACTAACATAGTAAACTACATATGGTACCCTGTCCTCTTGCTGTCCCAACACCGCACCAACTGCTGTTTGGGAAGCACCCATGTGAATATGGAATGGTAATGACTAGTTTGGCCCTCTAAGGATCAGAGTGATACAGACCAATTCCTTGATTTTTGTGAAAGCTACATCACAGTCACCTGTCCACACACAATTTGCATCTTTTGTCAGTAATTGAAAAAGTGGATGTGCTACTTTAGCAAAATTTTCTATAAAGCGCTTGTAATAACCGGCACAACCAATAAAGCTATGTACCTGTGTGGGTGTTTTGGGTGTCAAAAAGTACAGAATTACCTTTATTTTAGCTGGTTCCATCTGGATTCCTTCAGCCAAGAGCAAATGTCCCAGAACAATTCCTTCCTCCATCATCATATGGCATTTTACTGTACTTAAGGAGACACACACTTGTATGCACCTTTCAAGAACTTTCTCTAAATTTCTCAACCCTTCTATAAATGAATCCCCGTATGGAGTAAAGTCGTCCATGTAAATTTCAACACTATCATCCACCAAATCAGAGAAGATCCCAAAAATTTCCCTCTGGAACATTGCAGGTGTGTTACATAGGCCAAAAGGAAGGAACCAATATGCGAATGTTCCCTAGGGGCATGTGAAAGTAGTTTTGTCCTGATCTTCAAGAGCTATTTGGATCTGGTTATACCCACTAAATCCGTCTAGGAAGGAGAAGAACTTTTTGCCAGCCAATGTGTCCAGAACTTGGTCAATAAATGGTAAAGGAAAATGGTCTTTCTGTGTTGCCTTATTTAATTCTCTATAATCCATGCATATCCACCATTTACCATTTTTCTTAGGGACCATTACTAATGGAGAAACCCATTGGCTATCTGAAATGGGGTAAATAAAACCTACGTCCAGTAATTTTTGAAGTTCTTCTTTCACAACATTTTTCAATGTAGGGTTCATCCTTCTTTGAGGCTGTCTCACAGGATGACAATCTTCCTTAATATGATGGGTACACAAATTAGCAGGAATCCCCTTCATGTCTGAGTAATCCCAGGCGAAGGCTTCTTTATGTTTCCGAAGGACATCTAAAATTTGCTTCTTCTGGGATTCTGACAGGTATGGATTAATGTTCAGGGTCTTTCCTGGTTCTAATTCCACTGGGATACTCCCATGGGGTGCAACTTTGGGTGGCTCCTCATTTCCTTCTTCTATTTCAATAGTTTCATCCGTTTCACAGCTTAAGATGGATTCTAGGATTTGTTGATTTGTTTATGAAATGGAGCAAAGATCATCCATAAAAGTGGTGATTACATCATCCTCTGATTCCATTTTTAATTGGAGAGCTTGTCCAATAGTAAGGACTGGTCTTAATTCCTCATTTTTTGATTCAAGTTCCTTCCTAGATAAGGTTTTCTTGCTACCTGTTGGTTTTGCAGATGGGTTTGGTTCTGGAGGTGGGTATAACACTAGATTCTTAGTGTTGTGCGCATTTGAAATGACCATGTGCCTTTAACGACACCCAATGTAAGAATCTGTAGTAGCCAACCATGGCCTACCTAAAATTAGGGGATGGCCGCTGACCGAATATTGCATGTGCAATACTAGGAAATCTATGGGATAGTGCCATGAATCCACCGAAATTGTTACATATTCTAACTTCCCTACAGGTTTTACTGTAGATCGATCTGCCAGTTCTAACACTGTAGGTGTGTGCTTCAAGTTACGAAGACCTAATGTATGCATAGTTTCAGTGGTGATAACATTGATGGCAGCACCTAGATCTACCAGCACATTCGGAATTTCTATCCCATTAATTTGTACTGTCAGAATTGGGTTCCCTGGATCTCCATACTTTACAGGAATTGACTTTCCCATCATAAAATCTGATAATTTTCCCATGACATGAATAGTAAGGGGGTCTTTGGATTTCTTTGTAGGCTTCTTAGAACAATATTCCCTAAGAGTCTTTGCATATATTGGTACATCCTTCATAGCTTGTAACAGGGGAATTTTGACAAATAAGTTCTGTAATTCACCTAATAAGTCAAATTCAGCTTGAGGGCTTGATTTACTCAAAGTCAGTCTTTCTGGATAGGGTGGTTCAACTTGATGTTGTTTTGCAGGAGGTGCCTGATTTCTACCAATTTGTTTTGGTTCCTTATTAATTAATTCTAATTCTTTACCCTCACTATCAAGTTGTTCAATGATGACTCGTGGTGGTTGAGCATCGACTATCCGCCCTGATCGTAAATTCATTTCATACAATTCTGCGGTGGAAATGCTATACGAGGGTAGGTTGAGAATGTCGGTTTGATGAACTCCTTTATTATTAGGATTCGGGTTAGGTTGGATGGGAAGTTGGGGACGAACAGGTTGACTACCAAGAGGCACATTAGAGGGAAGTTAGAGTTGCTGCTGTGGCAGCGGCTGAGGAAACTGTCCAGGAGAAGATCCTCGCCAAGTTCGAGCCCATGGGGAGCTCGAACCAGCTTGAGGGCTCCACTACTGCCAAGGTGGAAACTGGTATTGTGGCCACATGGGTGGATAGGGCATGTACCGAGGATTCATAATGAAATTAATAAAATATTGAGATGGGTCTGAATACATACCTTGATTTCCCATTGGTGGTCGAGGTTGCCATGGCTTTTTAGACCCCATGAGGTACAACTACTCCATGTCTTCTCCTGTCCCTTGAAACACTGCTTTTAGGCCAGACAAGGAGGGGCATGAGCTTGTTGCATGACTTAATTTACAGATTGCACATTCCTCTATGGAGTTCAATGGACATTCCCTCTCTGGATGCTTCTTTCTACACATTCGACAAAATATTGCCATGGTCCTGTCCAATTCCAACTACTTCCGTTTCACTTGTAGCATGTCCATCGGTGCCGACAGAGTACTCAGGATATCCATTCCCAAGTTGTCCATCAAGTTTCCAATTTCTGCCTTCGTAACACCTTTGCCAGATACCCTTGCTGAGCGAATCCCCTATCTATTTCTTGCGAGTCCCCTTGAGCACTGGATGCATAGTTCACATATAACCTTGAAGCTTTCCTTTGACATATCTCTATTTCCCACAATGTTCAAAAATTCCTAAGAGTGCTCACGAAAAGCCTGGAGGAGGATAATTTTCAAAATATCCTTATCCAGGTCGGAGTGACCCGACCTTTGTAATGTGTAATTAAACCGTACTACACAGTCTTCCAAGCTCTCGTCTTCTTTTTGTGTGAACTTAAAAACTCCGCTTTGATGTTCCAGGATTTGCAGTAATCCTAGTATTTTTCCAGAAAAGTTGTTTGCATCTCATCCCATGTGGAAATAGAACTCCCTCTAAGGCCCATAAACCATCGCAAAGCTTTCCCTTTTATTGTGGTAGGGAAAATTTTTAACTTCTGGGCATCCGTCATGTAGTCATACCCCCGACACACTATGTCAAACTTGAACAAAAATGTGTCATGGTCTTCTGAAATAAGCCCATGAAAGCTTGGTAAGGTTGCTAATGGAATGGGCTTCGTGGGTGCGCCAACTCCTAGATCCCCTATTGGAAAATCGACAGTGGAGGTTGTAGGTGCCATAAATATCCTCCAATAACCACTAGGTATTTCAACCGGCTCTGTGGACAATGGTCGAGGTTTCCTTACCACTCGAGTTCAAGTTGCTTTGGCAGCACTTCCCCGGTTCCTTGGTGATGCGAGTACCCCTACGTTTCCTTCTCCTATGTGCTGATGACTTGATGCCTCAGCTACGACTTCCTCTCCCTTGATGGAGTGGCCTAACTCTATCGTTGTTCGGCTTGCAACCTCTTCCCTTTCTATTGCCAGTGTAGGGTTCCCCTGGTTAGGTATATTGCTAGATGTCTCCTCAACTACTGGAAAGGGCTACTGTGTCGAATCACCCAAAAATGTTGTAGATAGCATTGGTTGATCTACCGATTGTCCCTCGGATTTTTACTCTCTGCGCACCCGGTCTCACGGCTGCGCGAGAGGACGATTTTGATTCAACTTTTGCTATAATTTGCTGGATGTAAGTCTTTCTTCCCAATTCTGGTCCTCCCCTCTTTGGGGCTCTTCCTCTACCCCTCTTATTTGGTTCTCTGTTCATACAAATAATGATATGACAAAAGGTTTAGGTGTCGAATTACAATGCTCTAATCTTGAAGTGAGGTGTCGAAAGACCATTCCTTCCCCAAGACGAAAGAGCTTACTAAAAGAGAGACAACTAATAGAAAAGAACATGAATCCAAGGTTCCAGACCTGGAGCAGGTCACCAAAGGACTCCTCCCTCCCCAGGACAAGAAATAGAAACAAAAAAACACACCTCCAAGAAGACCTAATACTTCCATATCTGAAGTAGGGCGTCAAAAGACTCCTCCCTCCCCAGGGTAAAAGCTAGGGTTTCCTGAAATTAAAACACAAAGGGGTTTAAAAAAAAAAAATCTAACTTAGGGCCTAGAGCAGGGCATCAAAAGACTCCTCCCTCCCCAGGACGAGAGGTCAGCCCTAGGAAAATAGGAAAGCAAAATAAAAATAAGCAAAACGAAACACCTACACTCAGGACCTGGAGCAGAGTGAGAAAACTTGTTCTCTCTCCAAGATGAGAGATTGACCCTCTGGTTGGTCTAGATCGTGTCTTGCACCTTGTTAGCCTCCCTGGAAATAGCGCCAAAATGTTGGGGTCCAGGTGTGAACAATTTATTCACCCTTTTCCTATATTAATTTATCAATCCGGGTGCGTATCCTTTTCAAGGCAACATGCAAAATATATGCAGGGGTAAGGTCACCGACCAAGTGTTTGTGATTAATACTCAAAACATTATTGTAAAACTGAAATTAACTGCAGTACTTAAGAAAAGCAATTACAAGAAATAACAATCTGCAACAACAACCATGAAATGATAAATGGCACACAACAAGAAACTATGCAGCACCTGATCAGAAGAGCGGGCCCAACTCTCTGATTAGGGTTGCGTTAATCACAAAAGAGAAAGGAGCAGCAAAAGAAGTTATATTTTATTAACTGGAAGAGAATTGTTACAATATCAAAGGGGCATACCCATTTTACAAGAATAACCTGTCTTTTATACAAAGCGAAGGAGAACAACATCCTTCTTGAAAACTAGGTAACCGTATATCCAGAAATATACATCGGTTTAGAACGGCACCAGCACCGGATGAACAAGATTATAGAATGGTCCTAGAATGGTTCAGGGACATCTGTGACTCCAGCTACATGGCTTCCTTATGGCTGGTTGTTGCTGTGAATTACCCATCTGTTGTGGGATGCTAAAAGATAGGTACCCGTTCTTCAGGAGCTGCGGTCAAACATGCGTTTTAGTGCTGTGAATAGGAAAAACCCCACGAATTTACTTCATTAATAAAATATTCCAATAGACAGAAAAGGGGTAATTACCTTGTGGATTTAGCATAGTAAATATGGATGAATAAGTGCAAAAAGGACAAAAAGAGGGATGGAAATGCAACGGAAAGATAGCCTGATTTGGTGCCCAACAACAGGATCCACAACAAAACCTACAAGAAGCAAAAATAGTCCTACAGGAAGCAAAAATAGTCCTATAGGATACTCTGCTGAAACTACAAGAGGCACAAAAATTGGAAAGTAAGGTAGGGGAGCAGAAAGAAACAAAAGAAGAAGACCCAGAGACAAAGGAACCAAGCCCCCAACCTAACCTGGACTCCTATAATCAGTTTATTGAAGGAGGCAGGGTAATACCTAAAAAATTTTCCATCCCATTATTTTTCGAACTTGAGAAGGAGAGGGTCGGAACCCATCGATGGATGCAAATCACCAAGTCAAAAGGGGTGGAAGACATTGGGTATATGGAAGAGAAACTCAAATAAATGGGCAAAGAGCTAAGTGGCTTAAGGGACAAAGAAGCAATCATGAGAAGTCAACTTGAGAGAAAAAATGCATGGCTAAGTGGAAAACTGCAGTAAAGAGAGAACCAACTAGCATGTATGGCTAGCCTCTCCTTGGAGGTCATCCAATGTAGGATGCCAGCTAAATCCTATGCTCTTTTCCTCAAAAAACAATGGCTGTAGTTTCAGATTAAGACACTAGCACAGAGGGGAACCATGCCATTTTAGGACTACAAGTAGTTTATTGATCTTTGTGATCAAAGTACACTAGAGGATAGGGCCAAAATGGCTAAGTTTTATTTGCACAACATGGCCCTCACAGACATGAATGTTTGGGACCCTAATGCCAAGCTAGGAGATTTACAATTAATGGCTTTGGCATCATGGATGAACCATGAGGAGTCAAGAGCTATAGAGATGAAAAGAATATTGGCTAGAGAGAAAAATGAACCTCTTTTCATCAGGGCTGATCAATCAAATCCCATGGCCCTAATCAAAACCCATAATTTGATTGCAAATGATCCTTAGCTAGCACCTAGATATCTTATTGCCCAAGAACAAGCAATTTCACATTTTGAGGATATGTTTAGGCTGCTAGGAGATGATAGTATACATGCTCCCTAAGGAGATGGAACACACTGCCACACAACTTGAAGATAAGAGAGTATCACTCCCCTCAAAGGTTGAGAGAGGCACTCAAAAGGACACCTATGTATAAGCAATCAATGCAAAGGTCGAAGGTCAATTGGATAGGCCTAAAACTCTATCCACTACTACTCCTCGGGATGCTAATAGGGAGAAAAGAAGAAGAAGAAAAGATGTAGTGGGAAGAAGTAGAAAAGAAAAAAGGCTTCTATGAACAAGAATAAGAGACCACAACATAGGCATGGGATGTCAGAGAGGCTACCAGAGCCACGAAGGACATGGATATTGACTAAGTTTCTTAGAGGATGAGCAACATTTTCAGTAGGGGGGTGATGATGAGCAAAGCTGAATCCTTGCTTTAGTCAAACCAACTATTCTCATAGCTTATTGCATACTTTTGATTATATTTTGTTTATGAGATGAGTTAGAGTTGGATATTTGCGTTGTGGTCTAATGTGCATTTAATGCAGGATTAAAGGATAAAAGCAAGGAATTTTGGCAAAGACCTTGGTCAAAACTTGAATGGGACAAGGGAGAGGAATTATAGGAGGGAAATCCTCCTCATTTACTACCCCTCCATTCGAATATTCCTCCATCAGCTCAGAGTGCAAACAGCCAAATCATGAGGACTAGAAGGCAGCCGAGCAAGTGAAAGACAAAGCACCAGTTTATCTCGAGTTTGGGAGCCGAGCCTCCCTAATTTTAAGGAAGTTGTTGGAGACTTCAGATGTATAAGTAGAGAGGCCTAGGACCTCAGTAGGATTCAGATTTTTGATTGTAAAACTCTATTCTATTTTCGAGCTGCAAGAATTGTGACAATTTTTGATGTAATCCATTATTTTGATAATAAGAATGAGTTCTATTTTGAGCCGGCATCGATTTAACTCAGAGGGTTGAAGCTCTTGGGTTAGGGCCCAACCCTAGTATCTAAGGCTCCTCCTTATTGTACATGTATACTATCATAGATTCATAGTTTAATTGTTCATTTGCTTAGTAGTTGCATTTCCATTACAACAATGTAGATTATATTGGTTGTATGTTAGTTTTCTTCAATTTGTACCTTCTTTCAATTTCTAGGTTAGCAAGGAGAAAAAGGGTCACCATAAGGTTGTTAGAAGGTGTCTCAGCCTCACTTCCTCCCTCTGGGACCATGACTTGAGGAAGAGACCCTTCAACAGCCCCAAAAACACAAATTTCTAGTTCTTGCATGAGATTTGGAGTTTGTTGTCTTGATTCATTATTTGGTTCATTTCATTGTCATCTTTTTCCATTACTCCATTTCTGCAATAAGATCTCACTCATTCTTTCATTCCCTTCAGCACTTTCTTCATGCATAATATAGAAAATTGATTCATGCTTTTCTAGTTTATGAAAATGTATCTTATTGCATAGTTCTTGGAAAACACACATGTTTTAAGAAAAGAAGGTACTTCAGGAGGAGACCCAAACTTCATCCACCCTAGTCATCTCTTGTTCCACCATCACCCTCACTAGTTTTTTTTGTCATTTTTCATTAAAAATCCCCTAGATACATTGAGCAAATCTAACCATCTTTGATCTTGGATATTGACTGCTTAGTGTTCCTGGACCTTTTAACATCCCATCCCACTCATCACACACCTTTTCCAAGCTTCCCAACACCTCCAACACCTCACAATTAGCTCTCGGCTGTATCCTATAGGTTTCTTGTAATTCCTACAGGATCATCCTGTAGGTTTTCCTGAAACGGCCTGTTTTGTGGTCGAATTGATGGAGAACCTCTAGGAAGTCATAAAAAGCCTCCTAGGACCCTTCCACACCATCCAACCACTCCATAAGCTTTTTAGCCATCCTCAATCACCTTCCATCCACCTGTCACTTCCACAAGAACAATTAATTTGCATACTTAATTGTGCCTAAAAAAACAAAAAAAGTGAAAACTGATTTAGGTTAGTTTTCTTGCTTACACATTAGTATGGTTTGATGCTCTTTACTTCTATAGCTTAGATAGCAGCATTAGGTTAGTGATGATTTAACAATTCTACTTAGCACAACTATTTAAATGGTTAATTAGGATATGGTGTGATTTAGCATTACATGTTGTTTTCTTCATTCCTGTATTAGTGTAGCTCTCTTAGAATAGATTTTCTCTTCTTCCATCAAAGAATCAGGCTTCTTCTGACTCTATAGAAGCCTTGCTTGGAACCCCTGGGGTCTCTCACCGGATGAAAAATGTAAATAGGTAGGACCTTCACTTTTACTTGTGCGTATAGCACTGTCACCTCCAAGTTTATACAAACCCCGGGTTGATAAGTAAAGCTGGTAGCCCAGGAGTTGCAACATCCTTGCTGCAATATTGGCACTCATCAAAAGAGCTAATAGTTGTTGCTTACCAGCAAACATCTGACAAGGGACACAACTTCTGACCTTTGCTCCTACTTGTAAGAACAATGTTGGCCAATAGAATCCTGCCTTTAATATCTTATATGTTGTTTCTTTCCAAGCATAATATCCTCCACAAAATCCTCTATGAAACTGATCAATGATCCCTTCAGTCTCTGATTTGTTAAACATAATAGAAATATATTGAGTGGGTCTTTCCAATATATATTTGCATTTATGATACAATACTTGACTATTTTCAATTTGAGAGTCTTACATTGACTTTTGGAAAATGATGCGGAACACTCAAAATGTATTAAGAAATTTACAATATCTTGATACCAATCTGATAAAAGAAATTTCTCATCAATGTGTACTGAAACAGTCTGATCTGAGGGTAAAGGTTCTTGTGGATTATTTTCTTAAGGATTTTGGGAAGGTTCTTGTGGATTCTCCCCTATTATTTCCAGAATAGGGTTGATGCCTAACACTTTACAGTTGGATTAAGCTAAAAGCTTAGCTAATCCTTGACCTTTTACTAACTTTGTGGTTTTGATAGTTAGATCATACTCCAAAATTTTGGTTATCCATCTACCTCTCCTCCCATAAGTATCTGGTTGAGTGAGAAAAGTTTTAACAACACTGTTGGGAACATAGGCTATAATGGTTGAAATTAAAACATACATCCTAAAAGATTTCAAGGATTGGACTAGGGCATAATGCTGCTTCTCAATTATGTCATATTTGAGATGAGCATCTCTCATGACTTTTCTAAAAAATGCTATAGGTTTGTCATGGGAATCTTCATTATTTTGTAGTAAAACAACAAGGGTTGTTTTAGAGGCAAAAGAAAAGATACTGAATGGTTTGGTATAATCAGGGTTGGCCAGGGTTGGAGCTTCAGAGATAGCTTTCTTTATTTGATCAAATGCATTTCTGGAAGAGATAGTCCATTTAACTTCATGACCCTTCTTAAGCATATCAGTTATATCTTTAACAATTTCAGCATAATTGGGTATGAACTTGCTTAAAAAGTTGATTTTACCAGGAAAATCATGAGCTTCTTTTTTATTTCTTGGTAATGTTAATGTCTAAATGGCTGATACTCTGTTTGGATCGATAACTACTCCATCTTTAGAAATTATATGACCAAGCAATTTCCCTTTTGAGATAGAAAATAAAGACTTCTTTGGATTCAATGATATCCCAAATTTCCTGCATTTTTCAAAAACCTTCATCAAGTGCTTTAAATGTTTTTTTATCAGAATTAGAGAAAATTGTAAGGTCATCAAGATAAATAACAGTAAATTTGTTTACCTGGCCTACAAAAACTATATCCATAACTCTCTGGAATGTAGCTCTTGCATTTGTCAAACCAAAATGCATCCTTGCATACATGAAAGTACCCCAAGGTGTTTTGAAGGCATTCTTTTCCCTATCCTCTTTTTCCACCATAATCTGATTATAACCAGAAAAACCATCTAACATAGAAAGTATGTTGGCTCTAGAAACTTGTTGAAGTAACTAATCCATATTAGGTAATGGATAGTTTTCCTTTAATGATGCTTTATTTAAGTTTCTGAAATCAACACAGAGTTTGATTTCACCATTCTTTTTTTCTGACAGGTACTAGATTGGGAATCCAATTAGAATATCTTAGTGGAAGAATAATCTATGCATCTAACATTTTCTTAAGCTCTTTCTCAATAGTTGGTAGAATAACTATATTAATTCTTCCGAGTTTTTGCTAGTAGGGTTTAGCTTCAGTTTTTAGTGGGATCTTATGTTTAATGAGGGATGTATCATAAGTTTTAAGATCAGCATAAGACCAAGCAAAAACATCTTTGTATTTTTTAAGTAACTTAAGATATTCATCTTTAACTTCTGGGGCTAAAGATGTAAAGATTTTTATATTTTGCACTTTTTCTTGGGATCCAATATTGATTTCTTCTATGTCATCTTTAGGAGAAATGGATGGAGGGTTTCGGGGGACATCATTATAATCAAATAATTTCTATAAAGGAATTAACCCCTTAGGAATGAAGTTGTTTGATAATTTTATGATGTCATGATCTGCAATCTTGGAATTTAATTCTGGATCATCATTAGCGTGAGGATTGACCATATCAAGATTGTCTTCATCAATTTGTAGAAGAGAAAATTCACCTACAATTTGAAGGAAAGATTTTAGCTGTTCATCATCCTCAAACACCTGCCAATGCTTTTGGTTATCAGGTATAGATGGCCTGTATTTAACCTAGATTTGGTATAACAGTGGTGTTTGATCAGGAATCTTAAATGAGCTTGTAGAAACAACCAAAGAATCTGCATGTATGTTTTCGTTTCTAAGGACATAAGTTATGTTGAAGGCATCAAATAAATTTTTAATGGAATCCCAAACCTCATTTCTATAATACCTAAGCCTAGGATGCTTTGTTTGGAAAATATTTCTAACTTGTCTTACAATGAGCTCCGAATCAGTGAAAACACTCAGGTTGTGTACCTTTAAACTCTTGGCTAACTATAGTCCTAGATGGAAAGTCTCATGTTCTGCTACATTGTTGGTAACTTCAAAATCAAGTTTACATGATTGTGTTATGTTTTCCTTTTCTGGTGAGATTAACACTACCCCAGCCCCTGCTCAATCCTTTGTACAAGAACCATCAAAGAACAACTTCCATACATCAGTTTGATTTGATACAGGGTTTTCAACTACATCTTCAATTTTTACTTGAGATTCATGTATTTGATTTGAAGAGAGTTGAAAACAGCCAAAATCTTGATCAATTGCATAAATGGGGTGGTTCTTTGGTTGATCTGTTTTGCATATCGTGTGGACAAATATAACCTCTCTATACAACCTAATTTTTTCTCCCCCATAAACTGGAATAGTGGCATAAGACATGTCCATCTCAAGAGTTCCCCCTAATTTGGCACATGGAGACCATGAAAGGAGAATTCCAAATTTGGGAGGGATGTCAGTGACAACAATATCTAACACTATGCTCTTTACTGAGATTTGGGCAAGAGTGACTACTAAAGCCCTAATCAATCCTAGACAAGGTACTCTTTTTGAATCAAAGGTGTACAAATCATGATAGGATCTAGTTATGTCAAGATTTAAATGATCCATGATGGTTTTTGGCATGAGATTGTGTGATGCTCCAAAATCAAGCATACAGTTATATAACATGGAGTCATTTGTCTTTAGTGTCACATAGAAAGGGGGTACTATTTCATCTATCATATATGAGCTAGGACCAAAGACAACTGTTGGTTTTTCATCTTGAAGGCTAATAACATCACTTTCAACATCAACATAGGTGTTTTGTATCCATTTGGAAAATTGATTTTTATATCTAGGGTTTTTGGACAGTTCTGAAAGTGGTATAGGAATTTTAACTCTTTCTAACTCCTTTTCAACATTAAATGCAATCAAGACATTTTTTTTCAATCTGAGCTGTATCAATTGACTGATTTAATGGTCGAATAGTAGTTGTCTGAGTTTCAATAGTTTTGGTATGAGGTTCAATTGTTGGAGGTTCCTTAGGAGGTCTTCTAGGGCTAGGTCTAGGTCTAAGATCATATCTTTTGTTGAGCTCTGCAATTAGGAATTTAGAGAAGGCATGGTATTTGGAAACCTGTGAGGATTCTTGATCTTCTTGAACTTGCTTATTTTGTGAAAGAGGAATAATAGTGGTCTGACTAGAAGAGCTATCCATATTGTTAATGTCTTCGGTGATAGTCATGGTATTGTCATCAGGTTGTTGATCATCTATCAGTAAAGGAGTTGGAACCTGCTGATCATTACTAGGTCTTTGAAGAATTTGTAATTGTGGATTTCTTTTGTATTGACCTTGATTTTGATTTTGAGGTTGAGTTATTGTTTTTTGCATTGTTCTAGGTTGAGTCTCAATCTTGGAAATTCTATTGGAGAGATTTCTAAGAAGTGAAGTGATCTCATCAATTTTAGAATCTTCAGTTTTAGTCTTTGAAGAAGTAGAGGCCTCTTAACTAGATTTAAGCTTTCTTTGAGCTTTTTCATCTTTAGCTTTTAAAGTGGCTAAGGCAACCATATTTGCTTCTACCTCTATAGTATTAGTTTGCATGTATTCAAGAGTCCGTGAAGTTATTTATATTAACATTACAACAAAATCATCTTCAAAGGATTTTGAAAACCTAGATTTGGCTGCTGCCATAGGGAGTTTGCAATCAGGGGGCATCTTATGATAAAGTTTGTTGAACCTTTTACTAAAATTAGATATAGGTTCACCAAAATTTCTTTTAAGTTCTTAAAACTTAGTGAAAAATTAAAGAGCATCTTTCTTCACGCCCCATTGGTTTTTGAATATATTTGTTAACTCTTCCCAAGACCTAATGGAAATTGCAGATAACTGCCTAAACTAGGTTCTTACATTTCCCTCAAGAGATTGAACAAACAACCTCATATAGACATTTTCTTGCTCTATGTTCATATTATCTGCAAAGTCTAGAAATGCTTGAAGATGGTCTTTAGCTAAGGGACCAGTTTCTCCATTATACTTAGGAAGGTTCTTTAAATATCCAAGAGGGAAAGAATCAATATTTGGAGGTAAAACTAAAGCTGCATATCTTGCCTGTACAATGGGTTGGAATGCCATAATAGAAGGTGGTGTATGAGGTGTTTGCATAGAAGAAGAAGAAGAAGATGATGATGGTGATAGAGAGGGTGAATAAGTATGTGGAGGTGAATAAGGATGGGATAAAGAAGGAGGAGACGTCCTAAAATATTTTAAAGGAGTTTTAATAACAAACTTGTGGACCTGAGAATGAATATCCTCTTTTGTTTCAAAGAGTGGATTTGAATATATAGGAAATGTCCCTTCAGGTTGTTTAGAAGGAGAAGATTCAGGGCATTCAGAAGTGGAAGGGAATGAATAAGTAGTGGGGGATATGAAATCTATAGGTTTGTATTCAGGTAAATGAACACCCAGGTCAGACTCATATTTAGGTGATCCTGGTGGAAGTAAGGGTTCTGGATGAGATTCAAGTGAATGAATAAGGAAAGATGATTTAAAATCAACTCCCCTATCTAAAATTTCAACAACCCTAAGTGATAAATGAGTCCAATTTGGATTGGATGGAATATTACTATAGGGATCAAATTGTAATACATCTTAAGACTGGAAGGCTGAAGTGTAAGAAGATGGTTGATGTCTCCTTTTAGAACTGGCCTTTCTTACAAGTCTTTCTGGATCTGACAGAGGACTAACTGTGTCAGATTTAGAATGGGATCTAGTGTGCTTAAAAGGTGCCAGTTTGATACAGTGGAGTCGCCAGGTGAAGGATTTTGACCTATCTAGACCTTTAGTCACCTTAAAGGAATAGGATTTATGTCGTTGACCCAAGAAAAATAATCAAATTCAAGTCTGCGGCAATGGCGCCATATTGATGTTGTTCCTTTGAGATGATAATGGTCAATTGATCATGCCAGAGCATCTAAGTTATTTGTTTTAGGAGATTTGGTTTTGGCTTTTATGGAGGAACAATACATAGAAAAAACTTTAAGAATGATGTATTAAATCTTTTAGATTGTACTAATAGATAATCAAAGGGCTGCTATTTGACTTCACATAGTGATTTGAATTTATAAGGTGTTTAGAAAGAATAGTAAGTAGGTATGATTAATTTAGATTTCAGATAGAAAGATAAACTATCATAAGTGGGAAAATCTTTGTCCAATGTTAAAAAGTTAAACAAACTATGCTTAAGATTATATAAGATGCTGACAATTTTATGATTTAGAGGGAACATTTTAGATAGACAATCTAATATCCATTCTCTTTATGATAATAAATTTAGAAAGGAATTTTAAGAATAATTGTAACACATTTATTCTCACCTGATATCTCTGTAAAACTTAAACATATTCAGAATAAACACAATGAATGAAACACATGAAAAAATTACAGAAGAAAACGAAATTGTATGAGACTAAATTAAGAATCCTTTGCATTATTATTAGTGATCTAGAGACAACTTGTACATCAATGCTTTTGCAAAATTGATTATGGAAAGGTACCACCTTTAATAACTCATAGAAGAGAGTTATTTATACAAGTTCTAAAAAAATATCCTAAACCGATTACACGATAGCTTGAAAGAAGATAGGAAAAGAAAATTTGCTACATGATGTGTCCCTATTAGATAGGAAGTTATTGATGACTGTTCCTTCAAAACTTGCTATTGTTGTCTTCTTGTTGGAATGAAAAGTTAATCAATTGTTTCACACAATTGATCCCACCTTTTCTCACTGGGTATATTGAGATTTACCTTCCTTCTAAGTATCTCATCAACTTTGGTATATCTCTAAAAATTGGGTTTGGTGAGAAAAATATGACAAATTTCATATTTAATGGAAAGGTCTAAGCTTAAAGCTTCTCAAAACTTCTTGGCAATAATCTACCATGTTATCCCAGCGAATTGACTACTGTCTGCTACAATGGTATAATGCCTTTCACAGTAATCCTCCAATTTTACTAGCTGATCATTTGATGATACTATCTCTGGTAAACCTTTTTTATGTAATATACTGAATTTGGAGTGAAACCTCTTGACTGTAGTGTTCAAAGCATCAAACTTTGTTTTTAGCTGAGTTAACAGATTCTTCTTCACTAGGACTTTCTTAATTTCCAAAATAGTAGCTGCCATATCTGGAATGTTCGTCTGTCGTAAATTCTGCCTAATTTTAGAGTTTAGTACCCTGATCATTCCTGATGCTTCTTTGGGTTTTGTGCCCAATGCTGCCTTCTAGGTCTTTATCTCTTCTTTGCATTTAAAAATTAGTTCTTACTACTCAAAATTTATTTGTATGGATGGCCATACTTCTGTTATAGAGTGTCTAATATCTAACTAGATATCTTCTTTGGCTTGGGCCAAAGTGTCTGCCATTAGAGTCTTGCTTTCTAACTATTTAACCTTGAGCTCTAACCTATGTGACTTTTGCATTTCTTCTACATACAAGGTATCATTTTTTACCTTTTGTGACTCCAGGGCTTGGAACTTCTGGAGTAACTTCTCATTTTGTTGTTTCTGTTCTTGTAGCTCCTGTGATAACCTTGTTGTTTCACTTGTTGCTGAAGATGAAGCAATGTCAGTAGGAGATGAGCTTAAATCTGCACCTGTCATTGGAATTGTTGTCACTGAGGTCACAACAAGTTGTGCTGTCTCTTTTTCCTTGAGCAGTTGTTCTATCTACTCCTCCATTTTCTTGATCTGTATGTTTTTCTCAATAATGAGCTTTAACATCTCCTCCCTGTGCTGTTCATTTTCTGCCATTTCTTTGGTCTATGGATCCTCAGTTGAAGGCAACTTCAACTATTTCTTCAAGGCTATAATCTCAACATTCTTCTTTTGTAGTATTTCTTCAATTGCTTTACAGTCACGGGAATCATATCCAATCTTGATAATAATATCTTATAAATATTTTAATTTGTTATATTTAGACAAGGATGACAACTTTTCAATCTTAAGTTGTGACTATACATTGGACAAAGTAGTTCTGATCTTGGAAAGAGACATGGTAGTTGTAGTCATTGTTGAAAATAACATCTCACCTAATTGCTTATGCAAATACATTTGATCAATGGTATGTATCTGGTTCACATCAAATGAGAAGATGGTCTTTTGCAGTCTGCTGTGGATTTAGGAAACGAAATTTGAGCCTGCAAAAATTCAATTTGCATCCTTCCTCTTTCACTATCGAAGGTAGAGAGAAGTCTATGCTGAGAAGTGGATGTATGTTTCCAAAACTCACTGTAAACTTGAGATTTAAGACTTTCATTCTTTTTCTTGATTTCCAAAAATGTTGAGAAGATATTAGTATCTCCTACTGAGCTGGTCTCAGTTGATTGGATAATCTCCATAGGTTCAGTTGAAGAAGGAGTTGAAGAAGTAGAGGGAGGCTTGGGATCAATGGTCCCTGCTGATGAAACATCTTCCAATTCTCCAAGATCAATTATTTGTGGTTATTTGCTTCCTGATGACATTGAAAACCCAGTTTTCAACTTCTTTTGTAAGATATAATACTCTTTACCTGGTTCTGTAGCTGATTGAGTTTCCTCTCTGGCTCTTTTATGCTGAGTACTCTGTGTAGCTGGAGTCTTTGTCTGAGGAGTTGATATAACTTGTTCATCAACTTCTGTAAGAGTACCTTCATACCATTGCTCCTAGTTCATGAACTTCTCCAATTATGGCCTGGGAGTATGGTTGTAAGGTGTTGCCTTCAACTGCACTCTAAGAGCTGAAATAATCCCAAAAGTATCATAAGACCAAGTGAAGCTTGGCTGGAGGTTCATGTTGTTTAGCAATTTGTCTGCTTCTGTACCTACATACCTAGTGTTATGGATGAAACTCCCTACTTTGGCTTTGAGTTTAAACTACATTTTCTTCTTGCTTGAGACAAAATGGATTTCATCCATATTTATGATTTGCTTGATGTATTCCAGTGAGAATATTCTCATTGGCACATACTTAGGCAGTTTGTATGGAGCCAATTCACTTCCATAGATCCTAATCTTAGTGTAATTTTGGTATAGGTACCAGTCACCAATCTTGGTTTGCTCTGATAGGTGCAGTGTATTTTAAATTTCTTCTCTAATTCTGGGCTTTTCCTGGCTATTGAGTAATTGGAGAACTAGATGTATGAAGGAATCAATGAACTGGGAGAATGTAAAATTTAATGATCCTTCTCTTACTAGCTCTGTCAAGTGAATCACTAATTGATTCACTCCCTGCTCATCTTGTCAGTTCATCTGAATAGGAAATAAATCTCCCTGTTGAAAAAAATTAGATGAATTATAATTGAACTATACCTAAATACTCCTTGTGTGGTCAAATTCATAAATTGTTCATGTATATTATCAGCCAAAAAGTGGCTATAACTATACATGAAGGCTGTATGATATTCTTTGCTAAAAGTAGAAAAGAATCCACGGATGGATTCATCAACAGCTTGGTCATTTTCATAACCTATGAGGTATGATAACAAAGAGATAATGTGTCTAGTAGCTTCAGGGAACATGGAAGATGAATATGGAGGATTTCTCTTGGGTAATGCGATATCTTCTGGTAGGAAAAGTTCAAAGATAAGAGCTCTCTGTGGGAAGGTGAGTTTATTGTAGAGGTCCATGAGAGCTGCAGGTGAGAAATGTCTAAGGGAATCAAATGGAGGTATCATAAGCATCTGGTCTATGCTCTAAGAAGTGATGCTAATCAGATTTTTCCATCTTGAGTCATTACTGTTCTTTGCACAAAGACATACCTGGCTTGACACAAAGAGATTAGATCAGGGAATTGATGTGTCTTAGGAAAAGAAAATAATGGCAGAAGTGTCTCCCAGAATCGAATGGAATCATCCTTATCGATATATTTCAGTTTTAACCATGAATGTAATTCATAGAAATCAAATTCACATTCACAGTCATTGATCTTGAAGAGGAAGTCTACAAGTGGCATATGATCCAAATCAAGGGAGACTATGGAGGGATTATCTTCTTTGGAAGTCTTCTGTATCTTTCCTTTAGGAGCCATCATTATTGCAAGGGAAATTCAGAAACTGTTTTTAATCTAAAATTGATGACAGTGGCAAAAATACACAGAGTGACAAATGGTGCTTTTGGTTATGGATGGAAGCAAAAAGTGGCAAAGATTGGAGCCATGGAGGATTTATAGGTTCAGTTGGGCTCAATTGATTGTTTAGATCTAGCCGTAGGCATTCAATTTGTAGGGGAAATGCGAATTAATGCTTAACGAATGTTTAAACAGATAATCAGGCATAACAACGGCTTTGGAGCACATGGGCAACGATATTATAATGTGGCGGACGGTGAATGGGTAAGTGAAAATGGATGGATGACATGGAAGTTTGTTATTGGATGGAATATAATGGATGCAAAAGGCGCGGGAGAAGTCAATGGTCGGATGGGAGAAAAATCAGAAGTAGATTTCGGGGGGGGTGGTGGGGGGGGTTCATAATGGTTTGTGGTTTTGGGCCTTGGGTGTCCGAAACATTTTGGAGGCGCCACATTGCAAAAATAGGCAACCATGAAAACTACGTTTTGGATCCCCCCCCTTGCATTAACGGGAAACGGCCAAGGGGGGGACGAAAGACTTCCTCTGCTGTTGATCCAGGCGAAGTGAAGGATCTTCGTTGAAAAGTACGCGTTGGTTATTGATGCCTGATGTGTTGTTTTGTTGTTTTCGTCAATACGACAAAAGTGCCATTTGTCACTTATTTTATAAGGTCATCAAGCTTTATTACAACAATTAAATCATAATTAAAGAACTTAAGTAATCAAAAGGACATTTTTCAAAGGTGCATTTGAGCTAACAACCTTAATTTATTTTCTAAAGAAAATATTTTTATTTTGTTGCTTATCTATCATTTTTATTTTGCCTTCCTTTTTTAGAGCAACTACCCTATCATTTTATTTGATATGGACCTGTAATAATAATCACTCCTAACATTTTTATGTTCCATCTTGTTTTTGGTCCATATCCTAACTTATCATTTTTTATATGGAATTTTGATTTTTTATCTAATAGCTGACTTATAAAAAATAAGAATGTTACAACAGGAAGGTGGTCCCAAAAATACAAGTGTCGTACATGAAGAAATTCAATTTTGAGAGGCGACAAAGTGACCCTTCTTGGAAAAATGGCTTCTGGGTGAAGTGTAAAATCATCAAAAACTGAGAAAGACCCATTATAATACTCTATGAGAGATTTCTAATGGTGCTGACAGTTCGTGAAACTGAGCTATGGTTTGGTCACAATGGGCGATAGAAAAATTGTGGGTTTTTCTACTAAATGGTGTTTTCCCTCCAATTTGAATTCATTTGCTAAGTGAGTTGTGGTGAATTTAGAGAGGAGGAAGAGGCCCTAAATCTTGTGAAGATCGTAGTAGACAAATCAACCATCGGAATCGAGATTTGCATCTTTCAGGCAAGTGGCCTTACTTGTCTAAAGATGGCCTTAATGCTTCTTGGAACGATGGTTCCTGGTTAAGAAATAAGGGAAGAGGAAAATGAGAATGAACTAATAGAGGAGGTCTAGAGTCATCCTCACCCACTAAGTCAAACATGGGGACTATGTGTAGATAGAGTAGAATATTTGAAGACATGGTATCAAACGTCTACAATATGTCATGTGAATATGGCTCGCCGGAGAGGTCGGTAGGACAAACTATCCAAGGAATGGGAGGATAATTGACCATACCTAGATTTAATGGGATCTAGGCTGAGACTTAATTGAGAAGATGGATAGGGGAAAACCATCATGCCCCCAAGCATGGGATACTACCCACAAGCATATGTGATGGACGGGACTAATTTGGTATGCAAAGGTGGGGATGATGCCTCCTAGCAGGAGGAGTTTGTGGAGCGCCATTGTGTTTTGAGTGCTCGAAAAAGGGATTTAAGCATCTTAGCCCAATATTGGCATGAGATCCAACAAAGGATGATAAGGAGATGTAGGGGCATATGTTTCCCCAGTATGATATGGGAATACTCGATGTATTTAGAGTGGTGTACTCCAAATATGGGAGGAAGTATGCACGATGGTGCATATCATCCCAATGATAATTAGGGGTAGTCATGGCTTTCATGATGTCCTCATCAAAATCGAAGATGGGGGGATGATAGGAATATTGACTACATGATGCGATGGCGTTACCTGGTGCATCATCATGAGAAAGAAGGTTCACATACACATCATCTGAATTGGTAGACAACGAGCTAGTAGATGAAAAATCTACCAATGTTGAGACCTGGGCTTTCATTTAAGGAGGTTCGATAGAAGTGCGTGTAAAATCCTCAGAGAGGTTTTCCTGTGAGGAACTCAAAGATGACGATAGGTAAAGGATATGGATCATGGATTTCATCATCTTAACATCAGGGGGAGGGATCATGATGGTGGGACCAGAGTCCCCGTGTTCTGCTGTACTAGTGGTACTAGAATCCACAGGTAGAGGAGTAAGTTATCCACTACGAGTGGTCTTGTATTCGCAAAATGCCTTAAGGCAATCACAAAATTCATTGAGACGAGGGATACAATGGGAATAGTGACCATGACGATCACATAATGCACAAGGGTGATTTGTGTGTAACTTTTTGAGTTTCTTGGCAAGACATGGTAAGGTAATTTGGACCTCAGGGATATTTGACTCAAGGAACGTTTCATGAACCAAAGGTTTGAGATGAGGGAGTTCAGGACAATTATTGGTGGCATGCCCAACTACTTTACACAAAGCACATGGAGGTGACGACTTTAGGGCCTTAGGGTCTGGAGGAGCTTGGGGAACCTTGTACTTAGGTTCTTTCCTCTTGGCTTTTCCCCCCTATCTGGATGCTTTTGTAACAGGAGTGGGTTCCTGTTGAGGTTGTGATGGAATTGGAGTAGCAGCAGGGGGCGTAGGGACCGGTTGAACCAGAGTCAAAGCATGATAAGGTCTTAGCTGACTAGGTGGAGTGCTTGTAGGGGGATCAATGTACCATACTGGGATTCCCAAAGTCATATTACAGAGGACCAAAGAAGCCATGATAGGGACAGAAAAGATTACCAAAGGAGGAAATAAGAAAGGTGTCTGGTGTTTTTGGGAAACCTAGTCTTTCTAAGAAATGCTAGCCCTCTAGGTTTGGTGGCTAACCTAGAAACAACAGTTAAAGCAATTCACTATCTTTCCTATGAGTGACAGATAAGAAATAGATTATGAAGGACCAATTTGTAACTTTCGCTTGATTCCTTGCTTGATCTCCCTCTCCTATGGCCGATCCCGTAACTCCTCCCCATACTTAACACACTTGGAGAGTACTTGCACAACTACAGAAACAAAGACGTGTCAAAGCATAATGATCCATCACAACATAAACATTATAGAATCAGAAATATAATAAACAAATGAATGCATTTACAATTAACACAATCAATTGGGAAAAATCTTGAGGAACTTTATTAATAACAAGGAGAATTACAACACATAAGCAGTCTGATCCAGCACCATCCTCCAAGATTCAAGCCTTCTTCACCTCATGAATCAGAAAGAACACACCAACAATAGCACAATGCTCTCACCTCACTACTGAAACTAGCAGCACTTCCTTAGAACTCAGAATAATTCAGCCTTTTGATCTCTTGAATGGGAGAGCCTTTTATAGATGATTGCAAGAGGGTGAGTCATCAATGGAGAATGATGAATGCCATTCCATTTGTTGAAATTAGTTCCACAAGAGAGGGGAATTGGAGATGGTTTCCTAGTTCCCTTAGTCATCCTTGGGCAAATTCAGAGACGCAAGTGGCATAGGAGAAGTTTCTAAAAGATTCCATGAGCAGCCAACTCACAAACTGTCCCGAAATTTTGTCCAACCTTGCCCATCACACTTACTAAAGGGCCAAACTGTGATGCATCTCACTTAGACAATGTAGCAGGTGAGATGCATCTCACCCTAACACAGGGCTTTCAGATATGGTTAGGTTTAGGCACTTTCTGGATGATTTCTGAGATGGAACTTTTTGGGGAATGAGGCATTTAGATGACTAAGCTTCTTTAGGGTTTAAAACAAATCTTTTAGGGGTTGATGAGCCCTAATATCATTGACATATGAGTTTGGGGTTGATGTGCCAAAATATGTCTATAACAGTTGCCCCCTAAAGCATGAGGTCGTAAATGTTCATGTCGGGTGAAATGCTTTATCATGAGGATCAGAAGTTTTGAACTGGAAGGTGACCTGCATAAATTACAATACAATACATCATAATAATATGATTTTTTATGAACTAGCTGAGGGAGGCATTCCCATGCTCAGCTTTATAAATTTACATTTCATGTACAGAGATCAGATAGTCATCTACATATACAGACTTGTGATTCTACAGATATATAGTCATAATCCATGATTAGGATGACCATCTATGTAAAGCCTTTGTACATTTGATGCTTTTGTACTCCTGAATATATCGCAACCTAGATGGATGAAACTAAATCTGGGGTCTTCAAACTCATTCAATCGTCACTCAATGTACACGTCAAACCATGTGAAGAGATGTTCTGAGGTCGAACATGGAAAGACATTACCTGATTACCAACCAATGATGTGAGCAGTTAATAGACGCGAGAGGGATCACTGATAATGAAGATGATCCCCAAGGTACAACAATAAATTTCACGTGGTGTGAATAGATGATTCGATGTTGAACACTACGCAAAATCTTTCGGTCGAAGGCCATTGATGTCAACTTGTCGTCAGAAGAGAGAAACTTGCCATTGATGTATGCAAGCTTCAAAGCACTGAAAGGGTGTTTCTAAGTCAACTTATTGGATAATGAGTTGATGTCGACAAGAAGCGACTTGTCGTAGGAGGGTCTTGATGTATCCCACATCTACGACATGAAACGGAGCAAATGTTTTTGGAGATGAAAACGAACTGATGACACAAGGTTTAGGAATGGTGGTCATGAAAATGAAGGTTTGTGGTATTGCAATGGATGAGACTTTCACTGAATGACTTCTCTTGAACATATCAGTGACACTGAGATGAATTGGTAGCATTAACCCAAAAATAATGGATGGTGTGATAGACTAATGGTATGATTACCAGAAAATGGAATAACCCAACCCAACTCAATCACAGAGATGAAGTGAAAGTGTCATGTTCAAGAGTGACTTGCTACCATAAGTTTTCAAGATTTTTCCCCATTTTCCCCAGTCATTGCTGACCAGTACCCCTTTATTTTTATCAAGCTTGAGGAGGATAACATATGATTGTTCTATAATTCACCCTTTGGGCGAACCCATCACTATTTGATGTTTTAACGAGTCTAGCAACGGTGAAACTCGACCTTGTCTAGATGGACAATTTTGTCGCTATTATTTTAATGAGCTTAACGACAAATATAACTCGGTCTTTTTTATGTTTAGAGAGTTTTAAAAGAGACGAAAAGAAAACTCGATAGGTTCTTTTTCGTAAAATAATCCCTTGGATCCGGAAAAGGATAAAATAATACAAGAGGGATTTCGTTTCCAATACTTTAATGAGCTGGAAGAGACAAGCACTCGACTATCTTTTCATATTTAGAGAGTCTGAAAAGAGTTTAAAGAGGACTCTATTTTGAGGAACGAGTGGTGTCTATGGTAGCAACTAGTTTCGGTGATGTTGGAACTTCTCAAAACATGTTTATTTATGTGAAGAGGCTGGCTAATAAGACCACTCATTGCAACTGTTCCTAAAAAATGGTAAAACAACCAAGTGAAAGCGTATGATTGGCCAAAGAGATGGTGGCGATGGGATGAAAACAACCAAGGATCATCTGATAGAAAAGGCTGATAGAATGGTAATCAAAAGGGTTAAAAATTGAAATTGTGTTCACTTTTAGATAAGCTTGAACCATAGGGAACTATGCTTGGATTTAGTTTCATTTTTACACAATCTTGAAACAAAAACTATGTTGAGATTCGGTTTCATTTTTACACAAGCTCGAAATGAAAAATCTATGCTTGAAAATGGTTTGCATGCCCCCAGCATGATGAAAGGGAGAGTCTCCTGTAACCAGATGGAAGTCGCTGTAGTGAAGCAGGACTGTTATCCAACACCTATTTGGCTTCATCCAGATAGAAAAAGATGAATGGGGTGATTCCCTTCACATAACCTATAGGGAAACTTAACTTTACCACTAGGTGCATGTTCCCAGCATGATGAAAGGGAGAGTCTCCATAACCAGATGGAAGTCACTGCAGTGAAGCAACATGGTTATTCAACACCTATTTGGATTCATCTAGATAGACAAAGATGAATGGGGTGATTCCCTTCACATAACCTACAGGGAAACTTAACTTTACCACTAGGTGAAAATGGGTTCATTTTTAGACAAGCTTGAACCATAGGGAACTATGCTTGGATTCAGTTTCATTTTTACACAAGATTGAAACAAAAATTATGCTTAGATTCAGTTTCATTTTTACACAAGCTTGAAATGAAAAAACTATGCTTGAAAATGGTTTGCATGCCCCCAACATGATGAAAGGGAGAGTCTCCTGTAACCAGATGGAAGTCACTGCAGTGAAGCAACACGGTTATCCAACACCTATTTGGATTCATCTAGATAGACAAAGATTAATGGGGTGATTCCCTTCACATAACCTACAGGGAAACTTAACTTTACCACTAGGTGAAAATGGGTTCATTTTTAGACGAGCTTGAACCATAGGGAACTATGCTTGGATTCAGTTTCATTTTTACACAAGCTTGAAATGAAAAAACTATGCTTGAAAATGGTTTGCATGCCCCCAACATGATGAAAGGGAGAGTCTCCTGTAACCAGATGGAAGTCTCTATTGCGAAGCAGGACAATTATCCAACACCTATTTGGCTTCATCCAGATAGACAAAGATGAATGGGGTGATTCCCTTCACATAACCTACAGGGAAACTTAACTTTACCACTAGGTGAAAATGGGTTCATTTTTAGACAAGCTTGAACCATAGGGAAATATGCTTGGATTCAGTTTCATTTTTACACAAGCCTGAAACAAAAACTATGCTTAGTTTCAATTTCATTTTTACACAAGCTCGAAATGAAAAAAATATGCTTGAAAATGGTTTGCATGCCCCCAACATGATGAAAGGGAGAGTCTCCTATAACTAGATGGAAGTCACTGCGGTGAAGTAGGACGATTATCCAACACCTATTTGGCTTCATCCAGATAGAAAAAGATGAATGGGGTGATTCCCTTCACATAACCTACAGGGAAACTTAACTTTACGACTAGGTGCATGCCCCCCAATCTTCATTACATTCACCTAAGTAGAATACGACTCAAATGGGATTTTACAAGATCTAATGAAAGACTCAACTTGGAACCTTGTTTCAATTTTTAATGAGCTTGAAATAAGATAAGGAACTATGCTCATACCCTTAGTTTCATTTTTTAACGAGGTTGACACAAGACAAGGAACTATGCTTATACCCTTAGTTTCATTTTTTAATGAGGTTGACATAAGACCAAGAACTATCCTCAGGCTCCTTGTTTCATTTTTTAACGAGGTTGATACAAGACAAGAAACTATCATCGGATTTCTTGTTTCATTTTTTAACGAGGTTGACACAAGACAAGGAATTCTCCTCGTTGGGAGCTGTTTCATTTTTTTAACGAGGTTGACATAGTAAATAACTATCCTCATGCCCTGTTTCATTTTTAAACGAGGTTGACACAGTAAAAGAACTATCCTCGAACTCCCTGTTTCATCTTTTAACGAGGTTGACAGAAGACCAGGACTGTCCTCATGGACCTGTTTCATTTTTAAACGAGGTTGACACAGTAAAAGAACTATCCTCATAGACCCTTGTTTCATTTTTTAACGAGGTTGACACAAGACAAAGAACTATCCTCGGAGACCTGTTTCATTTTTTAATGAGGTTGACACAATAAAGGAACTATCCTCATACCCTTAGTTTCATTTTTTAACGAGGTTGACACAAGGCAAGGAACTCTCTTCAAATTCCTTGATTTCATTTTTTAACAAGGTTGACACAAGACAACGAACTATCCTCGTATGGATGTGTTTCATTTTTTAACGAGGTTGACACAGTAAAAGAACTATCCTCATGGACTTGTTTCATTTTTTAACGAGGTTAACATAGTAAAAGAACTATCCTCATAAGAGTTATTTCATTTTTTAACGAGGTTGACATAGTAAAAAAACTATCCTCGTATTTATTGTTTCATTTTTTAACAAGGCTGACACAAGACAAGAAACTATCCTTGTGAATCCTATCACAACTCATAAGAAGTCATGAAGGAGAGACTTGGTTCCGATTCCCCCAGCACATGATGTACAACATCACTGAATTGATCGTCAGTCGATGTAGGTATGGAATAGGTTTCCACATAATTAACCCGTGGCGGGGATGATACCATTGGCATAAATGGATCATTTAGGGAAGATGGTTGACTGGAAGCTATATTTGGACCGGGAAATGAAAGCTGGTCAATGGTGACAATTCTGCCTTTATGCGTGAAACAAATCACTCGAAAGAGTGTTGAAACAATAGATTTCATGTCATAAACATAGTCGCGCCCAAGAAGTAAATTGTAATATAATGGGCCTGGGACTACCATCACATTCAGATAAATGGTTTTTCCTCCCAAAGTAATAGGTAACTGAGGGAGGATCCCTAAGGTTCGACTCGTTCCTCTCTTAAAACCCAACAGATTCTGTGTAACAGGAACAAGTGGTGGCGAACCAAGCGCTTGCCAAGCAGTTGAGGAAATAATACTCACTAATGCACCTTCATCTATAATAGTGCTAGATACAATTATATTACAAACTTGTACTATGAACTGGAAAGGCACATAAGAAGGAAGGTGGAATCCTGCGAGTCGATTCCAATCAAAGGAAGTGACTAGACTGCTTGGAGGGGGTATCATAGAAATGAGAGAATTAACCCCTTGAGTTACAAGAAGTGGAGGAATTTCCTCCTGTCTTGATGGAACAGGTGGATTGCCCCCAAGCTCCTTTGAATCTAAAGAAAAAAAAGAACCTGAGTGGTATGGTATTTACCCTCTTTGGAAAATGTACAATTTAACAAAGGTGAAATTGGGTAAAATGTTACCTCGAACTATTGATTTTGGTTAGGTATAGACTCATAGGATTCACTTTAAGAGAAAGTGGGTTTGATCGATGGTTGATTTTGGTCAGTCGATTCATCAACTAGTGAAGGATTTACGGATATTTTCCTGTAACCAGATGGAAGTCACTGCGGTGAAGCAGGACAATTATCCAACACTTTCTTGGCTTCATCCAGATAGGGACAAAGGTGAATGAGGTGATTCCCTTCACATAACCTACATGGAAACTTGAATTTTCCCTTCTTTCCATGAACTTTACTATCACTAGTTGATGGTGTGTCACCAACATGATTTCCAGAAGTTGATGACACATGATGATGTGAACGGGAAGACCATTCTTCTAATATCTAAGGAATATCAGGACAACTTTGAAGAAGATGGTTTCCCACACAAAGTTTGCATGGATATCAAACTTTGTGAGGCTTGACGGGTGGTTTATCATCATATGTTGCATTCAAAGAAATGGTTGCTTAGTTGTCCCTTTGCTAAATTTGTTTCTTCTTATTCTTCTTCCCTTTCTTCTTCTTCTTAGCCACCTGGTTACTAGTACCAATACTTTCACCAAGCGAAGAGGAAGAAGAGGAGGAAGAAACAAACGAGGAAGAAGGCAAAGGGTCAACTAAAGGATCAACTGGAGGTTGATTTTGTCCAGTTGGAGGTGTACTCGATTGCGGAGAAATCATGACATTTTGAACCAAGGAGGTTGAAAACAACCAGACTGGCAAGCCAATGGTAAATCTTGGAAGGGACAATGTAGCCATATAAGGAGCACCAATATTTCCGAAAGGAGGAAAAGTACTAGGATTCCCATCAAAAGGAATTCCTTGATTGGTGAACTCCAGCTTTGCCGCCATATGTTTCAACCTATGATCAACTAAGGAATAGGGATGTTATTCACAATCAAGTAATTCTAATGACACTTTAGACGCAACTTTGCTTTTTTAGTTTCAAAGAGTCGAGAAAAAGCTAAAGATGACTCTAGTTGCCTTTGATTTTTAATGAGCCTAAAAGGACAAGTGCTCAGATGATCCTTTTACTTTTAAAGAGTCGAAAAGGAATGAAAGTGACTACTCTAGAGAATCTAGACAAAAAGGTTTACCAGACCAACTGCAAAACTACAATATACACCTTGGTGATAAATTAAAGAGAAATTACCAAGGAATTTATGTACGACAATCAATCTTCCTAAATTCTGTGTTCAGTGCATCGTGATCGATAAGGTGACAGAATCGATTTCCTATGGACAAAGGATTTAAGCCTATTGTGGTCTCCCAATATATATGCGATGGTAAGGGGAGCACAATTCTATGCTAGCACTTGTCATATCAAAGAGGAGGAATCACCCTACCTTCAATGAAAACGATAGCCACTAGGTTTAATGATGCCAGAACACGTCTCTAGCCTAGACCTCTAAATGTGTTGCGTTAGATTCCAAAGCGTTGTTAAGTTCATTGAGGTTCATTTTAAGTTGATATTTCTTAAAGATTCACATTTGAAGGTTCACCACGTGATGTATGTTCGCAATTTCTAAAATGAAACTATCATGATAAACAAACTTTTGATTTAGTTTGAACGATGAAAACCTTAGCTACTAAAGGATAAAGCAATCAGATCTTTAACAAAGAGCAAAGAGCACATCTAATGCAATTTCCCTAGCTATTCCTATCAAGCATTCACAAACCAAAATACTAAAATGAAAATGTATTTGTTTTCAGCTCTCCTTAATGTGAATGGTTCAAGAAGGAAAACTAAATGCAACAATGATTCAAAATGTTTCACACAAAATGGAAATTTTCGACAATTTTTCTTCAAAGAGAGAAAGGAAGACTCAAACGACACTTTCAAGTTTGAAGAAATAAAAATTTTCGACACTTTGAATAAAACCAAATCAAATGCACAAAGTAGTTTAATCAATTAGCTATGAAGGAGGATTTTAACAACACTTCACTTTTTCGACGAAAATTGAAGACTTTACGACACTTTTTCTATTGAAGCGACAATTGATTAACACTACTTTTTGACAGTGGATTGTAAATGAAAAAAAAATACACAAAAATATTTAATAATCCTATTCTAAATAGAGGCTTATCTGAGTGATGTAAGTTGGCATCAGTGATGAGACATTGTTCATATTCAGCAAGCAACCAAACAAGAATGAAAACTAGTCAAAAACCTCAACTCCTAGATGGGAAAATTGAGTTTCAGTCAATCATCGCACTTAGCCTTTGAAGAGAGTGAGATGCATCACACTTTTCCCATTCGGGAACTGAGATGCATCTCATTTTGCAGTTTAGGCAAGTGAGATGGTCACAGGGAGCTATTTTGAAAGTGTTTTTGTTTCAAATTTGTCGCAGTTTTTAATGGATTAAGCTTGGTTTTGATGAACAATAATAAGCAAAGTGTTATGGAATGTCATAAGAGGATACTAAGCTACCAAAAGGGAATTTTGATGCTTTTGCAAGTCAAATTCTCAATACATAAACCAAACTAGAGATTGACTGAGGTAGCATTTATCTACTACGCAATTGCATAACAAAAGTGGTTCGAAAGCTTCCTGGCTAGCTTCAGACTCTATATATAGTTTATATAATTCAACATAGAGCAAGAAATAGAAAAAAACAATCATCTGGTTTCCCCAGCGGAGTCACCAATTTGTTTTTGGGAAAACTAGTCTTTCTAAGAAATGCTAGCCCTCTAGGTTTGGTAGGTAACCTAGAAACAACAGTTAAAGAAATTCACTATCTTTCCTATGAGTGACAGATAAGAAAGAGATTATGAAGGACCAACCTGTAACTTTCGCTTGATTCCTCACTTGATCTCCCTCTCCTATGGCCGATCCCGTAACTCCTCCCTGTACTTAACACGCTTGGAGAGTACCTGCACAGCTACAGAAACAAAGACCTGTCAAAGCATAATGATCCACCACAGCATAAACATTATAGAATCAGAAATATAATAAACAAATGAATGCATTTACAATTAACACAATCAATTGGGAAAAATCTTGAAGAACTTTATTAATAACAAGAAGAATTACAACCCATAAGCAGTCTAATCCAGCGCCATCCTCCCAGCTTCAAGCCTTCTTCACATCATGAATTATCAAGAACACACCAACAATAACACAATGCTCTCACCTCACTACTGAAACTAGCAACACTTCCTTACAACTCAGAATAATTTAGCCTTCTAATCTCTTGGATGGGAGATCCTTTTATAAATGATTGCAAGAGGGTGAGTCATCAATGGAGGATGATGAATTCCATTCCATTTGTTGAAATCAGTTCCACAAGAGAGGGGAATTGGAGATGGTTTCCTAGTTCCCTTAGTCATCCTTGGGTGAATTCAGAGAGGCAAGTGGCATATGAGAAGTTTCTAGAAGATTCCATGAGCAACCAATTCACAAACTATCCCGAAATTTTTTCCAACCTCACCCACCGCACTTACTAAAGGGCCAAACTATGCTGCAACTCACTTAGACAGTGTAGCAGGTGAGATGCATCTCACCCTAACATAGGGCTTTCAGATATGGTTCAGTTTAGGCACTTGCTGGATGATTTCTGAGATGGAAATTTTTGGGGAATGAGGAATTCATATGACTAAGCTTCTTTAGGGTATAAAACAACTCTTTTAAGGGTTTATGAGCCCTAATATCATCAACATATGAGTTTGGGGTTGATGTGCCCAAATATGTCTATAACATTTGGCTTGTAGTGTAATGTCCTGGCGGAACAACTCTTGGATGGTTGAGACCTGGAGGAACAGTTCCTGGTGGGAACATAGGAGAGGCACCCACAAATGGAGGAGGTCCTCGGGGGGGTGGATCTAGATGGCTCAGCTGAGAGGGTAACAACAGGGTGCTGAGGAGCTGGCTGTTGATTAGATGTACCAGACTGCTTGAGAGCATCTCATGATGCTTATAGCATGCAAACAATCAAAGATATATGCTCATAGACGAGAAGGGGAGGACCAGGGAAAGCACCCAACAATGAGGAATATTTATAGACTCTGGGTGAAACACTGGTGAGAGGAGTTGAAGATTGCTTATTTGACCATTAACGATATAATGGACTCAGGGGAGGTCATAGATGTTGGCTCGTAGTATGTCAATTGATCGATGGTAATGATCTTCCCTTCATGGGGGAAGCACATCTCGTGAAAAAACACAAGTGTGACAACTAACATGGAATATGTGTAACTACGACCCAAGAGAATGTTGTAATCTAGAGGGGCATCAATAATCTCAATGTCTAAATGTATAGTCTTTCCCGCAAGAGTCATTGGACAATTGTGATACATGTTGAGAGGCTCGGAGGAGTGACCATCCCAAGCACGCAGAGTGATGGTGAATGTGGACAACTCAGGTGACTTAAGTTGTTTCCAAACGACAATGAACATCACACAAGTGGATGCACCTTCTTCAAATGCATTGGGAGATGATGGCATTACAGACTCAGACTAGTAGTTGGAAAGTAACGGATGAAGGTAATAGGGGATGTTCTGATGTATCAACTGGGAAGATAATGAAACGATTTTTGGAAGGATCTAATGCACCCAAAGAAGTTAGTAGAGCTTTCTTTTGAGATGGGAATGAATGGAGGACTTCCAGCGTCGACATGGCAGTAGGTGATTGTGCCAAGTCGTCTACTATACTGTATGTATGGGTAACTCGGTTAGAAGACACATTACAACGTAATGGTCCCTTTGGGATCTTATGAATTGACTCAAATTTAGGTTGAGGGATCTGTAACAGACCATTTGGTATCGTAAGAGGCTCAGTAGATTCTTTGGTTTTGGACTCAGTGGCAGACAAAGTCGATGGCTTGTCATATTGACACGACCGAATTTGCAGGTTGATATCAGAGGTATTAACCTCATCAGAATTCATCATGAGGATCTGGTAGTCACCAGGACCAGAAGGTTGGGGAGAATGGGCTGCTTGACCTAGAAGAGGTTGAGAAGAAAAAAATCCTTGTTGGGGGAAAGGATTTGTAAGCACTACTGGTTGAGATGGCACAGGATTCTAAGGTGATTGCTGGATGGCCAGTTGACCTCTAGAAGTTGCTTGATCTTCCCACATTTGGCGCATCTGGGGTAAGAGAGGAGACTCATGTGTATAATGGCCATGTACACCACAACATGCACAAGGCTTGTTCGTATGAATAACCTTGTTCTGCTTGGGCTGACTGCCTTGTTTTTGGTTGTTGGTGTTAGACTGGTTCCCCTGGGGTTCAATAGGTTGATTACCTTGATTACCTTAGTTACCCTTCTTACCTTTCCCCTTATTATTTTTCTTCGAATTTTGGGGATTGGTTGCACTCTGCTGCGCAAATGCTTGACCCTAAGGGGGCGGTGTCTACTGGGGTTGAGGATGTATGAGCGTCTGCGACACTAATGCTCGAGGGGATGGAGTGCTCGGATGTGCATAGGGATAAGATGGTGGAGCAATGGTTTGGTAGACCGGTTGAGCATTGGCTGGCCCTGAAAATATGTTGCTAGTAGGAGGGGCATAAGTGTTGGAGGAATTGGTGCCCCCTGCTGATAGCCATAACTTTTTTGAGTATATGGTGAAGGATGTGAAAGGGTTCCAACGATATCATTGGCAATGTGAGATGTCCTCAGTGCATTGGCACCTCCAGGATGGGGGAGGCTTGGAATGACGGTATAGCCATAACTAGATTGCGCATAAATCAAGTCATATCTTAGAGTGGTTTGGAGAGCTTCTTCCTCTGTTTGAGGAAAATGGGAAGCGACATATTTGGAAATGGGTGATAAAATGCTCCTAAGAAACCAATCGAGGTAGACATGGTCATTGAAGGGCAGGGCACGACATGCTCTCCTCCTTCTACACCATTCCTGAACATGATTGAAAAGGCAAGTGGTAGAGGACTGATGGAATATGGTCAAGAGCTCCATACCAGTGTTGTATCGGAGAGGTAATTGAAAATATGAGAAGAACGCTTTAGCAAGCACCGTGAAAATGGAATGAGAGATGCTGGGCTGATCTACATACCATTTTGTAGCATATCTAGTGAGCGTGCGTTGGAACAACCAAAGACGAATGGCGCCATCAGTGATGGCATTTGATGAAAACCACATATGGAAGGAGCAGATGTGATTGGTGGGGTCCTCTCCAAAATTACTCGAACTTGGGGATGTCGGAGGGAATCTTAGTTGGCATAGTAGACCAACCAACATCGTGGTGTATTGGGTCATTTATCAACTGGCTAAAATCTGGGAGACTTAACTCAGCCATAAAAGCATCATGGGGGCTGTTGGAATGGTTCCTATGATGTGATCACTGGGATAGAACCAGAGCTAGCATCAGGTTGGGTTCTTACACCAGTAGTGGGTCTAGACATGGTGACAATATGCAGTGAAGGAGGCTCAAAATTCAATGAGGAATCATATGAACTAGAAGAGGAGTTGGTATGGGGACTCGGGGGACTATGAACTCGAACCCTACAGGGAGGAGTAATATGCCCAAGTAGAAACTGGGGATGAAGGCCTAAGAGTCTCCATGACAAATGCCTTGGTGGCACAATGGTGGTAAGACACAAGTGACACGGAAATGGTGAAGGGAGATCAATAATATGTTTTTGTCTCTGTGTGGGGAGATAAATTAATTATGTTATGCCTTGGCTTGGTGATGTAAACCAAGTTCCCTTTGCTTAAGGTGTGTTGTGTGTGCAAGTGTGTTTTTAAATTAAGCCTAGATCATGTTTGAGAAAATAAGAAATATAGCTGAAAATAACTGAAATTGAAAACAAAAAATGAACAACAAATCAATTAACTAAATCCTACCCAAACTGGGTTTGCAAACACTGTGCTGGTTGGTGATAAAATTGACTAAAAACACACTCAAAAGCCCAAGATATCTAAGCGTCAGTGTGATTGGGATCAAATGACACTATGCTGCTGGAAAGTGGTGCAAGAACAACAAAACACTAGAGAGAGAAATTGCTGCAAAAAGATAGGGAGATGAGTGTAAAACCTAGGGCAACCAATGGGGCCCTAAGGGAAATGACCAAACAAGGTTTAAGATGAAACTTTGGATGCAAACAACCTATCTTTGAAGATCTAAAACAAAAGGGTACAGATCTGGAAAATGTGGCTAAAAGCACTACAGAAATTCAGAGTTCTTTTTCAGCTAAAGTCCTCCTATAAAGGTGGAAGCGTACAAGAAGCCCTGAGGGGATAAATTCCTCTTCGAAGAGAAAACCAGAGTATATCAAGGCCTAAGTGGGATGAGACAGTGGCCAACCAACCCAGTAGACGACTCTTGGCAAAACCCAGAAACAGATCTGAAAAAACCCTAGAAACCCTAAAAATCGCAAGTGCCAACCTGATTCCTAGGAGATTGCACTTTTTGGGACAGAAGGTGCACGATGGAACTCTAGATTGCACTTTTGGGGTAGAAAAGTGCAATTTATTCTCCTTGATTCCCGGTCGGCAAGTCTTAGACAAATTTTCCATCTTTGTCGCGACTGGTTTCTGTGACCTGCGAAAAAGAACAAAAAACTTCCGGAAGTTAGAAATTTGACAGATCTAGGGTTAGAAAGCTAGTAAACAACATTAAGAGACTGAAAAAATAATAAACCCTATGCTGAAAACTAAAGGTAACCTAGGTTTCTGGATCATAAATAAAGACCCAGTGGAGTCGCCAAGTTTTTTTATAGTGTTTTCTTCTCAAAGGTGTATGGAAAGAAATCACCTAAGACTGTGGATGACAAATAATATCAACAATATAAATGGTTGATAAACAATGTAGATCTTTAGCAAATGATAGAAACAAAACCTACCAAAGTCTTGATCTATGCCATAATCATAGTTAAACAACAAAATGAAATAGTAATAAATGTGGGTAACTCCAATAATCTGATGGAAACTAGATATACAAGGAATAGATTTTATTAAATAACACCTGTGAAGGGAACAAACAAATGTTACCAGTCCCCCTCTATGGGATGGGTTCTTGGCTATCCTCAAACGTCTTTAGCTTTTGTAGTCTCTCTCCTCTATAATGTGTAAACCCAACGAATAAAATGTTTGAGCTCAATAGGAACTTAAATGGAAATAAAAATGGTGTGCAATAGTGACAATAATCAGAGTTGCAATAGTGAGTGCAACAATGAAAATAATCAAAAGTGAATAATGAATGGAAAACACTTCTATTTATAACAAAATATTAAGTAATCCTCGAATAATGAGTAATAATAAAATATTATTAACCCCATTCTAGAAATAACCACTTGGAATATTTTATTATATTTGGTTAGGAGGGAAAAAGTATTTAAACTTTTATTTAGAAATAATAAATAAATAAATGATTTATTTATCATCTCAAGAAATATGGTTAAGGAATAATAAACAAATAATGGTTTATTTAATTATTCTTAAGGAATTTAGTCAAACTTGACAAGGAATAATAATTAATTATTCCTAGAGAAAAAGAGATAACTAATAATTTATCTATTTATTTTTCATAACTGGGTCAAATATGACAAGGGATATTAATTAATCAATGGTTTAATTAATTATTCCTAGAAGAAAATTAAATAAATAGTGATTTATTTAATTATTCTTCATGTGTTTATTATAAATTACTTAACAAATGTGGTTTATTAAGTAATTTATCACAGTGAAAGCAATTTTACTATGGTAAAATTGGCTTTACATGGAGTACTTAGATCCATCTAGTAAATTAGACTAGATGATCAATTTTTTGGTGATACCAATGACAAGTGAAGCCTTTGACAGAGAAGTTATGTCATGGCCCAATATTCAATACATGGAGATTCCTGTAGGTGTTTCATATTCCCTTGAGGGCTTAACACCTTGAAGATTATCTTCTGCTGCTCCACCCTCATCTTGGAAACGTTAAACTGCAGTTGTGTCTAATTTTCAACCTTTTTTCAAGTGACTTCATGCTTTTTTTCTTCTGTCAATGCCACTATCTCCAACATTGAATCTCTAGTGAGTACACCTACCATTACTTCATCTATCCTTGAGGCTATTCCTTATTAGTAGAAAACCTTTAAGCCTAAGTATCTCCCCTTGGCTTCAATATCTCCTTTATCTGCTCCAATTGGTTCTACTGTTGAAATGTTTATTCCTTAGTCCTTTGATCTTTCTAGCTTAATTCCTTGTTTGTTAGTTTCAAAATATTTGGCGTCTTTGGTATCAAAATTTCCTCCTCCTACTCCAAATCCTTCTCATGTTGTCCACATACTTGATGATGAACCTGTAGAGCCCATTTGAATGACTCCTATTATTGAGGAACATATTGTTATTTAGTCTCCTATATCTATCATAGAGTCCCATTTCCTCACCATAATCTTTTGCACCTTTGGATACCATTTATGATGTTCCATATCATCACTCTAATCCAAAATAGATTAAAGAGACCATGCAAGACCTTGAGGTCATGAATGATATTGAGACGACCTCAGAACCAAAAGATACATGGGAACTAGAGAAAGTTCTAGAGACAATAATTTCACAACATGATCTTCCTATTTCGGGTATCACGACCTAGAGCAACTAGCAACATTTATCCTATGGAGCTTTTTGATTTTGTTCGTGACCCTAGTCATTGTAAATAAGTTTTTCACCTTTGTGCTCAAACCTTGGATATCACTCCTTTGCTCCCTCATCAATTTATCACTAAATTATGTGAGGACTTTCATCAAGAACAAGAAGAATTGCTGAAGGTATCACCACAAGCTCAATCTAACAAATGTGTCACTAGTGGGAAACCCTTGAAGTCCAAGTTGCATATAATTGATACCTTATCCACAAAATATCTTCAACATTGGTCTCTTCAACAATTATTTTAGATTACCATAGCTTATTTAGTGTGGCTAGAGGATCATTTGGCCCTCACAAATTCAAGGTATAATGGCCTAACTTCTTACACATGATCAACAACAACAACAACTCCTTAGAGTGATAGAAGATCGTTATCAATTGCATGTGCAGAAGGAGAAACTTGAGCAACAGGTCAAGGCTATCAATGCTAAACTCTAATAGGTGTGGCCAATAGTGTTTCGATAATGCTTCTAGTGCCCCAGAGGACATTTCCTCCTATGAGCCTGTGTAAGGCCTTCAATTTATTAAAAGTCTCTGGATGTAATTAATTACTGTAAAAAAAAATATACACCATATAATTTCTGAGTTCCATAGCAAGGTTGTTTACCTCGCTGAGCATTTCAATTAGTAGCTAGATAAAATCATAGAAAATGGTCTACAATTAGAGCTACTCTTCAACAACATATTCAAAAGGATTCCCAAGAGATTTTGTGCCAAGTGAAAGATTGGCCTAGATTGCTAGCCAAGCGTAATAAACCATTGTATAACCTTCATGAAAAGAGTAAAAAGTTTATGGAGGAAGCTCTTGGTACTGACTAAATTGTGCAACAACAATTTTTTTTTAACGAAGCTGAAGAGAGAGATACTCAAATCGTTTCCTTGGAAGAGGAGTCCCATAAAGTTAAGTATACTATTCGAGATTTTAAGCCACTTGTTCAAGAAAAATATTTGTAGCTTTGCAAAATCAATCTTAGTACAGATGCATAGTGGAATTCTACGCTCACAATGTGCCTCGAGAAACTAGATGCGGAGACGACCTAATAGTTCATTGATAAATCTACCACCATGAATAAGACATGGAAGGATATATTGGATATGTACAACTGTTTTCCCCTCAAAGGCTTGGAATTTATTCTTGAGTTTGGTCCTTCATTTGAAGGAATATTTTTTGGCCACATATAGGAAATATCAACATCATCTTAGAAGCCACAAGGAGAACCAAATGCAAAATCATAAGATTGACTTGAGGGGTCAATGGACTATGGTTGGGGACTGTTGGGTCCTTCATTTTTTTGAGCAGTTTAGTAGTTGCAAAAAATAGGATAGACACATTTGAAAAATAATTCGTTAATTTGGTCCAAAAAAACAATAGAAAAGAAGAGACAAGCAAGGGGCTAGGAATTATGTTGGATTTTTTCATATTAGTGAAAGAAGGATTGAGCTTCTAAAGTGGAAAATATCAAGCAAATATTGACCAAGGAGGTATAGATCTTGTCAACATGGTTAGAGTAGGCCATATCAAGTGAGTGAAAACAAGATCAAAGGGCCAAATATTATATATAGACAGGAAGATCGAGCTATAGAGGAGAGATCAAAAGAAGGCCAACATGCTGCTAGAATTAGGAACTGAATTTTGTGGATGGTTTTCTTTGTAATTTTGTTCTAGTCTTGAGCCTATAATGAAAGTTTTGGGAGAAGTTATTAACATATCCCTCTAATACGTTCAGGCCTACAACACAAACTAGATGAGCAAATACATAGTAAATATTTCAAAGAATGTGCATATTAGACATGTTAGATCATTAAGTATAGATATATAAATCATAATATGTTAGACATGAATTTTATAAACATGAGATAAAAACATTTCAGGAACAAGATAGAGCTTCTTTATTCATAACAACAAATAGGAGAGGAAGAATACAATGTGATCCATCCACTGGCACCAACGAAACTTCCTCCAGATCCATCCAGACGAAGCCTCAAAAATCACCTCAATATGTGAAAAAGGATGTCATATAATGGAAGATGAACATCTCTACAAGGAAACAAGGGTTTCCTATGATTGGAAGTGCAGGAGGAACAGGGGAAATCAGACTTGTTCTAGGATAAAAGGGCTATAATGTCGATATCATATCTCCTTCTATGAATTAGGCCTTCCAAAGAGGTGTATAAATACCACCAGAAATCAGTTAATTTTAGTTAGGACATGGGCTCCTCTAGGTGGGCTTTCGGTGAAATCCGTAAACCCTGTTCGAGAAATAGGAATTTTTTTTTCATATTTTAAATTATGTACTCAGGTTTAGTATTGTGGTACCTGCGTGTACACGTTCTTTATAAGGGTAGAGTCACATATGGAATTTAAAAAATTGCTTTTTAATATATGATCAAGTATGAATGGGAAAGGGCTACCCAAGGCCATATAAAAGCATCATGACTACATGAGTGCTGAATAATGCTATAATAATCCATGTCGATCACTTGTTCAATGGAGTGCCACACCTAGATGATAACGTGAGATTGAACAAGGAGAAAGGAAAGGGCAAGGAAGGAGACCCTCAACTCATATTGGAATAAGAAGAACCAATGTATCCCAATGAATCTTCTTAGGGAATACCTTGTGTCGAACCCACAACCCCACACACGTCACCAAGTCAAGAAGTAACGTCGAACAATAAGTTAATATAGTTGAATTTAGTTAGTAAAGGGGATAATCAAAGTAGTAAAAATAGTGGAAATAATTAGACATGATCTAGTATATTAGCAAATCAACCAAAGGTATGGAAAAGTACAACTACCCATAGAATGATGAGGGGCATTGAGCCTTCTATGTGAATGCCGATATTTCATAGTGCTAGATCATAGGATCATGTGCAACACCCTTTTTTATGTGAGGAAGTTTGGAATGTCAAGTAGGTAATGATAAATAGAAAAAAGTGGCACAACTGGAGACATCTTTTAGGGACTGCGTGTTAACCCATATGAAATTCAAGCACACTACATTAGGAGGGCAAGGAAGAGGATTAGGAGAGATCAAGAAATCTTTGTTAAAGGAGTTTTAGAAACCAAAATTGGAGTCCCAGAGTATCACAAAGGTCAAGGATATTAAGTAATTCTTTGGCGAGTTTGTATGGGATTATAAGTAGAGGTTCAAAGTCTTGCTAGATCAGTTATAATTATGATTCCTGATGCACAACATAAAGAATGGTTCATTGCAGGTCTATTACCACATACAAATATTTCGTTGACTCAATAATTGTTTTCCACACAATTTGAAGTTATCAAGACTTCCATGAAATTGTACACATAATTTTACATGTTGTGAAAGTAGTGCGTGATTGGTGCAGGTCCAATCATAGTTGGAAGCATTACAAATAAAATAATAGGACCTTGTGAAGGGAAAAGAGAAACATGAAGAAGTCTGGCACACTATATGTAGAAAGGAGGGGTACCATATACATGAAGGTATAACTAACATAACATACATGGCTACAGGAGTTACGAATCCATTGGAACAAGGGAATTATGATGTGAGGTTTGCAGGGTCTTGGGAAATATACCCACTTCGTGTTTGAAGATGCAGAAATATCAAATTTTGGTGAAAACATTATTTTATGACTTTTTCAAATCAGTCATGCATGATATACATACTTGCCACACATTAGAATTGCTTAGAGAGTGCACTATGGGTACATAAAGGGTGTAGGAAGTGGAAGGTTTTAAAGTTTCTATGCCAATATATAACACACTTAGAGGATATAATCCAGTAAGAGGCTAAGGGATGGTTTGCAACGGCTAGGGATTTCTAGGTAGAGGCAAAGGAGGGTTTGGACAAGGGCGAGGACTGACCATATATTATAACTGTGGGAATCTAGGACATTTGGTGTAAGATTTCCCTAACCCATGCATAACATGTACTTACTCCAAGCAACTAAATGATGCTAATGAGGATTGTTCCTATCTCATCGAAAAATGTTAGGAGAAAAGGATGTAAAATGTGTAGATGACAACTTTATAAGAGTGCATCGATCGACCACAAGTTGGAGCAATTATGTGCGGAGGAGTGAGGATGGTAGTAGATGCCAATGGGCTAGGGAATCAATAGTACTAATGGGTAAGGAAGGCAACCATTGATAGTATGAGTGTATTATAAGGACATAGTCTTTTTAGATTGTAAAAGATGGTGGAAGCAACCATTAATAGGATATCATCATGCCCGAATCCATGCACTGAGGAAAAAGGAACATGGAAGAGTAAATATGAAAGGATATTGAATCACACCTGAAATATTTTGATTTATTGTGGCTAGAAAAACACACAGTAAGGTAGCCAAGCATAAAAGGGGGAGATATGATGAGACAAGCTTATTCTACATAAGGAATTTGAAGCACGAAAAGAAGGCCAAAGCTGTGAGATATGCATCATTTCCAAATTCTATAGAAATGATGTTTATTAGAGGAGGAAATTTTGCTCCTAGATAGAAAGCAAGGAATAAGACACTGAGGGAGCCTCTAACTCATGTGCAATAATCAAAACTAGTAGAAATAGACAAGTTGGTAATAGGGTAGTACTATCAAGAGTATATACCATGATGAAGATACATGAAAAAGCTAGTGCACCTCAAGAAGGACCATAAGTACCCAGTAGTGATGCCCCAAATCTTAGATTCCATGATTATTGAAGGAGATATGCTTGGAACGATTGCTCTGGAACACTTCAGAAATCATCAACAAACTAAATGTATTACTCTGGAACACCTCAAAAATCATCAGCAAACCAGATGTCCCCACCAAAGCTCGAACTTTGTAAAAAGGAGATTGTTGAAATATTAGAAAGAAAGTTGATCGAACCAAGAAAAATCCCTTGGTCTTGCCCATAATTCTATGTCAACAATCATTCATAGAAAAAGAGAGGTAAACCTTAGATGGTGATTAAATATAGAGAATTAAATGATTCTTTATTGCCTATCAGGTATCCTATGCCATCTAAAGAATCTTTATTTTAGAAAATTAGTAATATTATTGTGTTTAGAAAATTTGACCTTAAGAGAAGATTCTAGCAAATATGGATCAAACCATCTGACAGATAGAAGATTGGTTTTGTGGTACCACACGGGCAGTTCCAATGGCGAGTAATGCAAATCCAAGATTGAAGAATACACCCTCTGAATTCCAGAAAAGAATGGAATATATTTTTGGAGATTTGAAATTTGTTATTGTTTATATTGATGACTTACTAATCTGTTCTTTTGACTTAAAAGAACATAGAAAGCACTTGGAGGCAGTTCAACACAAGATTTTTAAGCATGGGTTAGTCCTCAACAAGCCTAAGCTTGTGTTTGCAAACACTAGAATTGAATATTTAGGACTAATCCTATTTCAAGGCAAAGTTGAATTGAAATAACATGTGTTGAAATATTTAACAAAATTTCTAGATGCCATTTATGACCACATAAAATTGCAGAGGTTCTTGGGAAGCCTCAATTACATTAGGCAATTTTATGAAAATCAAGCCAAAGATGTCAAGGTCCTACATAAGAGGCTCAAAGGAATAGAATGGACCCCATCCATGACGATTGCAGTTCAAATTATTAAATAAAAGGTCCAAAATCTACCAAGCCTACTTCTTCCAAGACATGAATTTCCCTATATTTTAGAAACAGATGCATCCAATGAATTATGGGTAGGAGTTTTGATGCAAAATAATGAAAAAAGGGAAGAAGTTTCCTCATATGCATTAGGATGTTTTAATGACACTGAACTTAGGTATCCATTTTCTCATAAAGAAATCCTTTCCATAAAAAATGAAATCAAAAGATTCAGGTTGTTCCTAAGGTCAGTAAGATTCATTGTAAGAACAAACCTCAAACATATGGCTCGAATTCTTAGAAACAAAAGATTTTTAGAACAAGGAAATAATAGGGTACTAAGATGGAGCCTATGGTTGGACGGATTCAACTTTGAGATTGAATATAAAAAGGGAAAAGATAATTGTTTAGCACATTTTCTTACAAGAGAATAAACTCCGAAAGAAATCGAGATGTTAAGTTGTTCATCAACTTCAACTTCATCAACACCTCCCTCTACTCCAAAGGGTTTTCTGCGGGTTCTAGTATGTAAATATTGTCCTATGTCATTTTGTTTTCAATGTCTCATAGATAGGGTCAAGGAGAGTCCTACATATGAATACATCCTTGAAAAATGGGTTAATAATAGCCATATTAATTGTTATGAAACCAACTCAAGCAAAGATAGAAAAGATAGATCAACGCCTTAGAATTCAGCCTCTTCAAGGGGGCAACCTCCTTTACATTACATAAATGAACAATTATTTGATGATACAAATGAAAAGACCTCCTTTCTATATATAGGAGTCTAAGGGGTCATAACATAATCAGAGCCAACATAACAATAATAACGTAAGGGCACAATAATAACAATACTGGGCTTCTATGGGGCACAATAGTAACAATATGGGCACTACATGGGTACATCAATATAATAAGTGGGTTATACTAATAACAATAAGGGGTTACACTAGTAGTATAGGGGCCTAACATGCCCCTCTCCTTCAAAAAGTGTTGTCCTCAACGCTTGAGTAGTTCTTGATGCTTCTGTATAAAATTCTTGTCCTCCCATGTGGAATATTCAGCGTGTAAGTTATTCCACTTGATGAGATACTCTGAAATTGATCGATTTCGTAGCTGTTGGGTTCTTGTTTCTGTGACTGCTCCAAGTGCCAATATGATTTTTCCTTCCTCTTCAATTTCTGGCAATATTGTTTGAATTGGGATCTTTTGCAACTTTTGAATAAGTGGCCATACTTCTTCGTCCTTCTTCCATTCATCCCTTGCTTCGTTTATCCAATCTGGTTGGATAATAGAAATAGCACAAAACAATGCTTCCACATCCTCATCCTTGAAGAGTCTTCCCATCTGGTAAGGTCGCCATTTTTTAAGTGCATGTTGTATTGCCAACGTTTCCTTCTCATAAATAGCTTGCTTTAGATGTAGCAGTAAAAATACCAAATCACCTACATCAAAACATTTTTCACTATGATGTTGATCTACCTGTTGTTTCATTTGATTTTGCACCGAAGTGGCGTTATCCTTTAAAAGTTGGAGAACTTGTTGTTGATGCTTGATGTGATCTTTCACTGCTTGAACCTTTTTCTTCTTGATATGTCCTTCTATCTTTAGAGTTTGAGGAGTGGTAATTTCTTCCAATCCTTTACAAGATATGGTCGGATTCATTTCTTGACGCTCGATGTGATCTTTCACTTCTTGAACATTTTTCTTCTTGATATGACCTTCTATCTTGATAGTTTGAGGAGTGGTAATTCTGACCAGTGAATTACAATATATGGCTGAATTCATTTCTTCTTTCTTGATGTGATCTTTCACTTCTTGCACCTTTTTCTTCTTGATATGTCCTTCTATCTTGAGAGTTTGAGGAGTGGTCATTCTTTCCAATATTTTACAAGATATGTTCTGATTCATTTCTTCTTTCTCTGGGGTCGGGTCCTGACATATATCCTCTTCTTTCGATGTTTATTGATCATTTTATTCCTCCTCTTCATACTCTATGTAAAATAATTTCTTCTCAGCACACTTATGACTTATAGTGCATTTGCTATCACAATTCTAACAAATCCCTTTTTCTCTTTTTTCTTCCAATTGTTGTGGTGTAACCCTTGTAGGTTATGGAAGGCTAGGAGAAACAACACGTCCATCTTTAAAGTTGTGAGGGGTAGACTTCCTTGTTTCCATAATTTTACTTTCAAATATGTCACAAATCCCTTTTACTCTTTCCAATTGTTGTGGTGTTGCTCTAAAGAAGGTGTTGCTCTTTGTATCCTCATAATGTGCTATCATTTCCTCCATGAGAATTGACCACGTAACAAGTTTTTTACGAGAACAAAGCCCTTTATACCATAAAAATTGATATGGTTCTAAATATGAAGATGCAATACATACCTTTTGTAATAGTGGTACACCATGTAGATCAAAATATTGCTCCATCTGAAGTATCCAATTTATCGGATCCTTGCCATCAAACTTCCTCATCTTGCTTTTTCTTGATTTTAGGACCTCTATATTGAAACAACTGTAACTCTGTACTTGCGGATATTTAAGTTCTGAAATTTATACCTGTAGTAGCCCTCTGTGTCCTCTTTCCAATGCCACTAGTCTGATCCAAATTGGATTCTCCAAAAAAGCGTTATGCACAATCTCCCAAGATGACCTAATTATCGAACTTTCCCGAAGAGCGAACTTGTATGAAGTGCCACGTGTCAATTTTTCGACCTTTGGCTCTAAAAAAGATATACAAGAAACTACAGTCCGTCCTCTTTTTGTGCCTTCTTACGAAATTTCAATCCAATCACCAGAGAGAAAGTTATGACGATTTTCCCCAGGTCACCTGTTTTGAATGTAATTCAGGAGTCTGCAAAAAAGACCAACTTCCTCAGATCATATCTCCGAAAATATCATGCGAAAAGCTCTAAATTCGAACCCAAGGTTCAGCGCGATTTCTTCTCAAATGGGTTTTTTTTGCGACTTTTGAAACGTCACAGAAAAAAAGTTATAGCAAAAATGCCACAATGACCTGTTTGGAGCAGCGAAACCCTAGAATCCAAAGCTCTGATACCAAATGTTATGAAACCAGCTCAAGCAAAGATAGAAAAGATAGATCAACGCCTTAGAATTCAGCCTCTTCGAGGGGGCAACCTCCTTTACATTACATAAATGAACAATTATTGGATGATACAAATGAAAAGACCTCCTTTCAATATATAGGAGTCTAAGGGGTCATAACATAATCAGAGCCGACATAACAATAATAATGTAAGGGCACAATAATAACAATAGTGGGCTTCTATGGGGCACAATAGTAACAATATGGGCACTACATGGGTACATCAATATAATAAGTGGGTTATACTAATAACAATAAGGGGTTACACTAGTAGTATAGGGGCCTAACATTAATGTAAGTAATATTATGTATTTTGTAGAGTCTCCCAAAATGTTTCAAGGGGCCATTAGATTTGCACCTTTTGCGGGACAAAGATATATTTGTCTGTATGAGCCATGACTGAGCTATGAAAACTATTGTAATATATTGATGTACACCAAATATGCCAAGATATTTTGGTTGATGTTCGAATGTAGGTGTATGTGTAACCCTTATAATCATTAGTCACCCCGGTTCAAAATACTGCTACATGACTGGAACCCAAGAGAAGGAATATTATCAACCATCAAAAGACATGAATTTATTGATTATCTTCGAGAATATATCAGAACATAAGCATAGTTCGAGGCATGGTTTTTCTTTCAAACAAAAAATTTGTTCAACACACTTAAAGTACATACTATTCAGCCACTATAGAAACCCGTCTACAAGGAAATATGTCAGTTCTTTAGATCGATTTGTAATCCTGTAGATGAGAGGGTACCTAGTATATATGGATCTCCTTTCTTTCCATGCTATAATATCATGCCACCTCATGCAGAAGCCCATTTGTCACCAAGCCCGCAACATCTATATTACTCAAGTGACAGTGATAATTATGGATATCCAAGCGACTAACAGAATCTTTGTAAGGAAGCATGGTGGGTTATATTTCATGTCTAGTCACCTAACAATGGGTGTGACCGGTGCCATGGGATTTTGATAAAAGGTCCACTGTGTAAATCTTAGAAGATGTTTCTAGGACAGTTTAAATGACTAAGTTGAGGGGTTTGTCTTCCAAAGTAAAATCTTAGGTTAACTTTCTAGACGAATACTTGAATCTTGGAGCACTTCTTCGACTTTTGGTGGGACTTGACCCACATTTTAGAGAATCTATAGAAAAGTTTAGATTTGAGATCTATATTTTGTGAAATTTATGTAGACATGTCATATTTCGAGAAGATACTTGATGCCCTCTTGAAATCCTATAAATAAGGAAAATGTATCGCCATTTGGGTATTCGAGTTTGTGTTTTCTTATCTCTCTCTTTCTAAAGCTCTATGTCATTCTATCTTCGGTCAAGTTTGACAAGCGTGCGCATGTGCAATTTGATGCATATGTGAACCTAAAGTGGCTGGAATCCTAATATCCTAGGAAGTATTGAGTCTGAGACTTTTCTAAGGTCGATCTGCACCTCTGATCTACGTCTCTGATGAAAAGTCTGTAAATATTTGGCAAAGAGAGCAATGCTATATATATATATATATATATATATATATATATATATATAGATATATATATATATATATATGTCTGTGTGTATGTTTTGATGCTCAGAGGAATTTTAGACTTGAAGCCATTGCAAGGATGTACTCATTATGATCTCAACATGTAGGAATCAAACTTGAGTGGGGATCATAACAACATTTCTCCCAACCACTTGAGGTACATTTAACAATTTAAACTTATTTGTAGATCATTATTTAAAAATACAAATATATTATTAAAGTTTTTAAAAGTATATGCTCATTTTTAGTGATATTTCTAATAACCTAAGAATATCAAAGCATTTTGTTTCTCTTTCATTTGACCAATTTATCTGATTAGATTGTATTTATATTACAAATTATTGAACTCGATTAATTTCTAGGGTATGTTAGGATGCTACATATTTATAGGTTTCTTTTAACCTTTCAAAAAAAAATTTGTTTCAAATTATTTTATTGATGATGATGATGGTGGTTAATGTCCACCAAGACCAAATTGGTCTATTAGACCTCAAGAAAGGTAAGGAATTACTCGGTTAACTTTATTGTTTTATTTCTATGCTCAAATTTTTTTCCTTGGAAGAAAACATAATTTTATATTCAAAAGGGTACAAAATACATGTTGTGGATACATGTCACACATGTATTCATGATAGGCCAAAAGTGTTAGGATTTTCTAAAATGTGGCTAAGCCTTTACTAAAGAAGCAAATTATTTTTCCATATGTTAAAAATAAAATCATCTATTAAAAAAATAGTTGAAACTATTTTTATAAGCAACGTATACATTTCTATTCATAAAAACCAGAAGTTGACCAAAAGAAACTGTGTTGAAATTCCACAAAGGAAAGCTGTAGGAGAAAATTTTTAACCCATGCTATTCATGTAGAAAAAATGAGATTTTGATAATGTAACTCTAGACCAGTTAGGAAACCAAGTACCTATCCATAAATGGATGATGATACTATGCGTTAAAAGTGCCATTATGCTATGCTGATATCTTACATGTGCATGTCTCCATTATGATGCCCTCTTTTGATAAGACACCTATAACATTGTTTAGTTCCATGAATATGAAAGTTATGGAGAAAATATTTAATAAATATTTGAGTTTTTTGAATTCAATCATGATAGGAGAAAGATGAAGGTTGTGACACTACTTCCAATCTTTGATCTAGTTTATCACCAATAATGAGTTCCCAAATATATATGAGAAGAAAATTTAAATCCATAAACTCCAAGAAATTGTTAGTACCTACTCCAAGACCCATTTTTAATCTGCAAATATGTGACTCTCTATGATGAAGAATAGTTACCCTCCATCGCAAACATAGGGGACTCCTTGAGCAACATCGTCAAAGAATTCCCAAGGCACATTTATTGATAATAACTCCAACAATATCCCTGTAATGTTGTGAGATTTGGTTTAGGGAGAACAAAAATTATTTCCATAGTGTGTCTGACACTAATAATGGGAGGAGTGATCATCTCACTGAAAATGAAGAGATTTATAGCCAACCAAATGCCCCAACAACCAAGTAAAGGAAGAAATTTGAAATCTATAACAACCCTGGTGAATATTCCACGTAATAAAAGTTAATAAAGGAAAAAATAATAACCACGACTGATGGGACACTTATTCCAAGCTAAATGTTGGGAAAGACATCCTAGTGTGGGTGTTGATCGATTTATTATGGCTAAGGAAATTGGAAAAGGCAATGGCTAAGACTCTGGAAAGGAAAAATGGCATTTTGGCAAATTCATTTATGAAAATAATGGAAATTAGGAGAAAAAGGAGGTGAAAGGTCATAGGTTGCATGTGAGGAGGAAAAAGAAGGAAAATAATGGAAAATGAAGAAAATGGAGGCCTCATTAATAAAAAGGCTTTTGAGGATCAGTTGGTAGCCTTTTTTTTCAATTTAGTTTTGGAGCTCTCCCATTACTCTCTCTCTGTCTCTCTCACTCTTGGACACTTAGATTTTTCTTGGAGCATTTTGGCATTGGATCAAGAAAGGTAAAGAAGGCAATAGGAAGAAAATATCAAGTAGGGAAAGGCACGATCATGCAGCTACAACAATATTCTTTGGGGGTATCGATTTGCATGTGTATTTTCCTTGCTAGGTTTGGCATGCATGGTATTGCATGTGGTTCTTTTGTTTTTATGGCATGGGTTTTTCTAGTTGTGACAATGTTTTCAGCCTAGCCTTTCCATTTTTGGTAGCCATAGTGTGATGGGATTCTCATGTTTTGGTTGAGTTGGATTGCCGGACGGATTTGGAGCTGAGTGAGCTGGATCTCTGAATGATAAATCACATGGCCTAGTGGTCCCTGAAATAGACTATGGATCACAATAAAGACACTGGCCTAGTGACCCCTGAGCCAAACTATGGGTTGTGATAAATCCAAGATTGTGTTGCCTTGGTGGGCTTAGGAATCCTTGCCGGTGAATGGAAGGATATATGGTAAAGCCAAGAGGTGGTTTACTATCCGTTGGGCCTAGTAATCCCAAGTTTGGGATATGTGGTAAAGCCTGGAGAGTGGGTCTCAGTTTATGGCCTAGTGATCCGAGTTTGGATTTCGGTAAAGCCTAAGAGACTAGGAGACAAGAAAATTCCTTAGAGTGTAGGTGGAGAAATCCGATGGCACACATGCTTGTTTGGCCTAGTGATCAAGTGGAGATCATGGTAAATCCTGTTATTACATGTTTATTGTGTTGGCCTAGTGACCGGGATGGATTAAGGTAAAGCCTAGTTTCTATTTATGAGGGTGAGGTGGTTTAGCCTCAAGATTCCCTGGTTTGTTCTTTTGGTTTGAGTCCCACATTCATGCTTGGAATATGGCACGGGGGTGAATGGTTGAAGAGAGATTTGGCTCAACCATTCTATGATCAGGTGGAAAGTGGTAGCCCCATCCTGGGTTTGGATTTTGTATCATTAATGAGAGGTTATTCCTCCTTGTATTTCTATGAGTATTATATTGATTTATATGTGGATCATATGGTTGTGATTTCATTTCTATTTATGCTACTATTATGCTGGTTATATATGTGTTTTATGACAATGGCTATGTATGGCTCTCATCATGTTTTTACTTGTAAATGAATGGAAAATGTATCTATGGTCTAATAGATGATAATGCAACAGATGGTATGAGGGAACAATGGTTCTTAGATATTCTTAGATAAGTATGAGATCCCTATGCTTAATTATGTTGTTTACATGTGTAGATTACATATTTGTGATATGTTTGACGAAATTCTTGTCATGGCTAGTAGGGGTATGGTTAAGGGCTTGTTTAAGTATTTGCTTTAGCATCATTATTTCCCTATTAATTTACTGTTCTAAAGAAGTCATGCAATTCTAGGCAGTGACCTAGGCTCTGAGCCTTAAAAAGTGGCTTAAATCCCAGGGACATTGGCACAGAACTGGACAAAATAATACCTAGATGCTGGCATGCATATATCATTAGAGCATCTAGAGCCTCTTGGACACTGGCAGGCCTATGTCATGAGAGCGTCCAGAGGTCAAGTGATCAAAAACTTTAGTGGGATCCAAGGGAAAGTTGCCTAAAGAGTTGGGATGGTTCTCAGGGGTCTTATAATTGATGTGGAAAGTTTGTATGTTGTGGTTTCGTCGATTCCATTTACTTAAGGTAACATGGGAGGTTTAATATAACCATGGTAGCCTACCATCACATGTTTATCCCTGTTGGCTGGTTACATAGGTAGATGTGGGAGGAGGGTGTTACAAAGTGGTAATCAATGGAGGAGTGATCATGTCACTGAAAATGGAGCTATTTCTAGCCAACCAAATGCCTCAATGAGAAATTAAAGGAAGAAATTTGAAATCATTCACCTCTTGATTAGAAATCCAATGTTCCCATACTTCAATTAGTTAGTTCCCAATCCATCGAAAAGACGACCAAAATTTTGTTGCACAAATCACCCAAACGATCCGAAACTTGAGAATATAAGCATGATAGGAATAGATGATGGATACAATCCTCCTGTAATTTGTAGAGACAACACTAAATTAGACAAGTTTTATGAAGAAAATCCCGAGTATGGATCTTATTTTCTAAAATACACCACATGAAATGTTAGGATTTGGCTAAAAAGTTTAATCACCATAGATATTTCCACCAACCAACCTGATCCCATGTGATATGATATGAAATAAGGTGTGCGTATCCCGATTTTGGAGTGTAATGGCCATGCAATACATGTTGCAAAATTAATTCATCCTTTGACTAATTTAGGTGAATGTGGCTCTCAGACAATGCCCTTATGTAAATGTCCGAATGATATTTCTATTCATTAGGAAGACTAAGATGTTGTGACAACACCCAAAATTGTGGACACAAAAAATTACCTCGCCGGCTAATAATCTGCACCAACTTGTATAGTCCCTTGTCATATAGAAATTGAACTAGGTCCATAGGAAATATATATAGAACATTACAACCAAACCACAGGTCAATACCTATTCGACAAAATTAATCGCTGCTAATCTTCCACTCAAAACCATGCTCAATATTAGGAAAAGAGGATATGACATATTTCCAAATAATGGAATTGTTGTATGAAATTTTATTTACAGATCTTATCCAATCCTAAATGGATAATGGATGGATATATTTTTGATATACAACTATCAACCAAAGGCCTATAGATGAAATAAGGCACTAACACACTTTTGCAACCAAAGCGCTAGAAAAGAAGGGTAGATGATTCATCCCCCAACCATGCCACTCTTTTGGGAGAGAGATGTGAGCCAATTTAACCAAAGGAAAAACATATTTGTCAATAGAGCCAACCCATATAAATTTATAACAAATATTTTTCATGTTCTTTAGTATGCTCCTAGGAATCAAAGATAATGCCATCCAGTAGACTGGAATAGCCTTGAGAACCGATATGAATAATACTAGTCTACTCGCTCTTGGTAACCATCGAAGGCTTGAGACGCGTTACCTTTGCTCAAGTTTACCAAGAAGCCAATGCCAACCAATGTTCTTGTATGAATTTGGTTTTAGGGAGAACCTAAGAGACTGAAGACCTTATTCCACTGATGTAAACTCAAAAGGAAATATATAATGAGTATAAAGAAGCTTATCCTCATTGAGCTTGAATAGAGTTATTGTGGACTCCATATAGTTAATAATCATACTTGTATCAGCTTTGAAAAGAGAAAATAAATCCTTTTTTGTAGAGATGTCTCTATAGGAACCATCATTAAATATAATAATATCACCCATGAACAATAAGTGAGTGATGTTGAATATTGGAGCCTCTAAAATACCAATTAACAGTCCCATCCTTTTATAGTCGACTAGAGATCGAATAAATCCTTCAACTAGAAAAATAAATAGTAAAGGGGACAACAAGCATCCTTGTCGGACTGCACTTAGTCAAGAAAAAATGGTAGGTGATTTGTTGATGAGAATAGAGAAGGATATCGTATATATGTAGCTCATTATCCAATTTATGAAGGCTAGGTCAAAACCCAAATGTGTAAGAAACAATCAGATGTGAATCCAATTTCCTTGTCAAATGCCTTAGATAAATCAATTTTTAGACCACCCCTCTTAAATATCATTGTTTAAGATTCTGGAGCCCCTCCTAAGCCGCTGCTATGGCCTCATGAATCTGTCACCCCTGTAGGAAAGAAAGTTGTTCCACTGAGATTAAATTGGAGAGAATAGGTTTTATCTGCACTCAATAATCTTAACAATGATCTTATAAATGTGATTTTAGAGGGAAATGGGTCTATAATCATCAAACGAGGTAGGGGAGTTCTAATTTGGGATAATAATGGTGAAGGTTGAATTAAATGACATATGAATACTACCCATGGCTCTCAACTCCTAAACCACTCTAAGGAAGTAAGCCCTAATGATATCAAAAATACAAATGAAGAATTCAACTGATCATCCATACAGACCCAAACTCTTATCCTTCTAGAAGATGGAAAGAACCACCATAAGTTCCTCATTTGTAACTATTTGCTTGTTGGGGCCTAACCTAGGTTCATATTTAATTAGAGAAACAAATCCTTGTACTACTAGCCCTTTCGGCAATAGTCCGTGGAGCACAGACTGAGGTCTCACCTGAAGTAGTATGGGGGGGGGGGGGGTGCTGGAACCAAGTTTCCGCACCCTTGAGATGTCTAAGAGGTTGATTTGGTCCAACTGTTAATGCCTTTGCACAGGTTACTTCATGCACCTCCCTGTCCCTCATGCCCTAATATACTTTCCTTCATGCAGCCCTAACCAGGGGCTGTGGGGCTTCTGCGCTACTGGAGCAACACTCTGCACTATGTCCCTAAGTCACACTTGAGATCTTACTTATCTTCCTACCCCAGTTATTTATCTTCGCATAAATGGATGCCTTATGTTATACTTATTTATATAACACATTCATATGAGTTCACGCAACAAATACACATTAAACTTGTAATTCATACCCAATAATACATAAAACAATAAAAAATACACAGAAATATGATAAAACTTCTCTTTATTGATGTTTCCAATGGTTACGGACTCGACCTACCCTACACACTCAGCTACGGACTACTATGCCTCTACGCACTTAGCTACAGAGCCTTCTCCTACTCTACGACGCAAGACACACTTTACACTTCGACTCAATCTCTTAGACTCAACATGCTTCTAGTCTATTCATTCATTCACTATATTCTACACTTAGAGCCTCGCTTTATTTATATAATCCCATGGTCCGAGGACCATGGGTAGGTCTATCAAGCCAACATTACAGTACAAAAACAAAGGCGGACAACCTTGTGACTCTATTATGACTTTGCGCTACGCGCCCACAAATCGCAAGGCCTTTACAATGGACTTGGTCAAAACTTGTGCTTTAAGCCCCAAAACATGCATTGGGGGGATTCCATGCCCAACAGGCCGCCAACACAAACATCGTGACTCCCCCTTGAGTCACTCTATTTGTACGGAGATCTTCGTATGGAGTCCCTCCAACTCTGTTTGAACTACTGCAAGGTCGGCAGCGCACTAAGCGGCTACCTGCTGGATCTCCTGTACCTATTGTTTCTAGACCGTGATGTCAGAACTGCTTCCCTAACCCTGTTCTTATGTCCCCTGCATTTTGCTAGATTGCCTTCAATTGTTGTTGTGATGGTGAAGACCTCGTCGATCCAAGGCTGAAAGCATGCCTTCAGGACTAATTCTTTGTGTCGTGCTGCGTCCACTTGTTCTTTCAGTGCTTTGGCCTGTTGCATTCGTGCGAGCCTTTGAGTGAGGGCCACCATCTGCATGGTCACTTTGACGCTGTTGTACTACTACTAGAGCTCATGCACCTCTGTCTCTAAGCGCTGGATGTTGGGGTCCTCCTGCAGATTCGTGAGGACCTCAAATGACTCCTCCAACATTCTGGTGCAGTCCCTTACTGCACTACCGATCTCTTCCACCCTGATGCAATAGCACTGGCATGCTGTTCTCTTACTCTCAGAGGGATGGATGCCTACGCCTTCAACCACAACTCTACTATCGGAAGGTTTAGCTCCGACTAAACGTTAGTCATTTCTTCTCGCGCCTCGTGCACCCCTGCTACTAACCTGTGGATTTGCGCCTCTACTGGTGTGTCTGTTGGGATGGCCAGCTCAGGGACCATCTGACATGCTTCTTCTAGTTCCTGCACCAACTTCCTATTCTGCGACACCACTTTGTCGCACTACAAGCTCAACTGCTCCATGTTGATCTTTTTCTCTCTTAGTACTTGCAGCGCACGACTCTCCCTAGCCCACAGTTTTGCAGTAATACAATCCTGCAGAACATATAGCTTCTCCTGTGTGAGTGCAGCCATGTTGGTCCCGATACCTTTCAGTGCACTAATCATAGGCCTGTCGGCCTCATTTTTTGTCACCAGTTCCCCTTCCAACAACATTATTGTATTTGTTGTCCAAGTGCACAACATATACTCCGCTGCAGTTATGCCTACTGTGAGGTTGGTCGAAAGGGTACCAGATTGAGGAGTGTGCACCTGCAACTCCTGGAGTTGCGCTTTGAGGACCTCCAACACAATCTGCTTCTCTTACACAAAGTTCTAGAGGGCCTCGGAGGTGACATCGCACATCGTCTCACCAATGTTGTAGATAACCCTCAGTAAGGGTGGTTGGGTCAATAGACAACTTTGATGCCTTTACCTTCTTATGCGGCCCCTTCTGCTCACTCGGGCACTGGCGCTTCAGTTGTGTTGACGTAGTTTGTGGGTCTGCACCGCCCTCCTCTTCCTCTGTTTCCTTCCCATGCGAAGGCAACTTCTGGCCCTCACGCCCCTTCTCGGATGCCTCCTATGATGTTGCTGTTGCAACCCTTTTCTGTTCTGTTGTTGTTTATGCAGCGTCCCACGCCTCCTACGCTTTTGTTGTTGTTGTTTCTTGCCTTCTCTTCTCTGCCAACTGTGCCATGTGCATTTTGGCCTCTTCTTTCTTCTCCTGTGCTGTATACTTCTCCATTTCCGTGATGTCTGGGGTGCACCACTCCTGCAGCCATGTTTAAAGTACATCAAAGATTACGTCATTTGTGGCTCCAAAGGGTAGCTCTCTCCATTTCTTGGCTGGGTCCTTGCGTGCTCTGATATAAATGCTATGGAGGTCCGCTTTAAATTTTTTCAAAACTTTGTAGGATGTTGTAGACAGTGGGTGATTACTGTGGCTTGCGGTTAATCCCCATTCTAATGTTCATTTCCATGAACACCCAAAATATCTTATTGTCGCAAATCTGGGTTGCATCCTTCGTGGCCTAGAGAAAATCGTAATTCGTGACCTATGATAGATCCTTGTCAATTGTGGGGAACTGAATGTCCTCTGGAAATTCCCCTGCCACGAGCACTATGGATAGCAGAAGACATGCATAGTGGAATGTTTTGCCTTGTTCTTGAGCATCGCAGAAATTTTCCAGGGACTCCTTGCAGAGGAACTGGGACCAGTTAAACTGGATCCCCTCTACGCACTGCTCAACAAGTTCTATCACCGATGTGGATACCTTGTCCATCCGGTAGTTGCGGTCGCCACTTTAACTGCTTTTTTGTTGATGCTGGATATGGCATAGCCCCTTTTGTTCTTCTCATTCTTGTACTTCTTCATGGCCTCCGCGATGGCCAAGTCACTGCTCTTCCCCTCTGAGATATCTATGGGGTCCTCTCCTCTTGTTCTCAAGTCAATCATGACATCATGAATAGTGACTCCAATAGTCACTTTCTAGCCAAACCACACGGCAGTGGAGTCCCCCTTGCGCAGTCGCGGGCCTTGTGACTCTTTGCTCCTACACGCAGCTCCAACATCGTGCAGCTCTTGGGAAGAGTAGTTTATTGTCCTCTTCCTCCTTTCAATTGCTTGAAGTGCTAAGACTATACCTCCTATTGTTAGTCAGGTGGCTACACCACCTGTATAGGGGTTCATCTGGTCATCCATCACTTTTCCTAGAACATACCCACTTTTTATCGTCACTGGCTATGTCGCGCATCTTATCATCAGCAACATGCCACCATGGTTGATCCATTTAGTAATATGTGGTTCAAGCCAAGGCATCAGGCAGATCAATTCATGGCGATAGTCCCCAAATTTGTCAACGTGATCGTGCACACCCTGCTTTATCACCCTAGTCTCTTTATCGAGAAAATCCTTCTTGATCCCATCCTCCAACTTCTTGGCGTTCGCTTCCACCAGAGCACTTTTCTCCCTTAGTCACTGTTGAGTGATGGAAAAGGTATGCATTTTCCATTTATTTCTTTATCTTTTCCTTTGAATCATAACTCCTTTACATTCTAAAATGGTAATATGTTAAAGAATTATGGTAGAATTAAGGAGATTTATGATTGATACAAAATAACTGATTATTGTCTTTTTCTATATAGAAAATGAAGCAAATGGAAAATCACTATTCGAGAGGAAAAGACAAAGTAGAAGAAACTACTGTCCCTTCCCCAGGAAGCTATATCCAGACAAGGAGATCAAGATCGGAGTGCATAGTCCAGGAGAAGAAAGGGAAAGCGCGACATCAATGTAAGAAGACAAAACGATAAACTGGAAATCAAAGAGGGATTGTTGCTTCAGAACTTATCTGTATTCTTGATATATCCGCCTAGCAATTATAGGAAGGGACACTTCTTGTAGCCCAAGGGCATGTATTATTTGCAGAACTTACTGTTGTGCTGTTACTTTGATCATCGACTCTTGTTGGTTAAAACAGAGTACGATTGCTTGTAAACTTTTTATACATGATTAATATATAAATCAATTGCCGTTCCATTCCTTCCCACTGAATTAGCTCGGCGGTGCTTCACTAGCAGGCCCGACCTTGGTGGATCCACTTGCTACCTGTACCATTATTTTACAGTTCCAGTCGTGTGATGGTTTGATTTACTTTTCGTTTCCTTGAATCGCATTGCTTTATAGTTTCTTGTCCTTACAAGTTCTAATACTTTATGGAATCATTTTATTGCATAAGCTGTGATTGAATCGCGTTGTTGTTCCCTTCCTATCATAATGAGATTGTTATCCTTTACCACTTATATCATTATTCATTTCAGTTATAAAGCCTCGCAGTTCATTACAGATTGCTATTCATTTCTATTAAATTAGCGTTGTTGTTCATTTCCATTTAGCATTGCTGTTCATTTCTATTAAGTTAGTGTTGCTGTTAATTTCTAGTGAATTAATGTTGCTGTTCATTTCTATTTAGCATTTTTGTTAATTTCTATTAAGTTATCATTGTTGTTCATTCATACTAGATAGGTGTTATTTATTTCCTGCAAGTAATTGGTTTTGCTTTTGAGTATTTTGCAGTGAGCATTTTTTTACCACATTTCTATTAGCAGCATTAGTGATCTATCATTACTAGTTAATTGCTTTAGTGTGGAGTGTAAGATCAACAACTATAAAGGACATTGGCTATCTCTGCCTAAGTTCTCAGATTTTGGATCTTGGTTATATTTGATTTCATTTATATCAGTTGACAGAGGAAAGAGTTATCACTATTGCATCCCTGATTTATAAATTGATGTAGTTTTCTGAGTGAATGATTTAAGTTTTAGAGCATTAAGTTTAGTTTGATTGCAATTATATTTTAATTCAAGCATCCGTTTACTTTCATATTTAACACTGTACTACAAATTAGAAAACATTACTATTGAAATAAATTTCCCGCCTCAAACTGAGTACACTCTTGAAATGAAAAATTGTACCTGGATTGATAAGTAATGTAGTATAAATAGGAGTTCAAAAGACACCTTTTATACCTCAACATTTTGGCACCATTGCCGGGGAGAGTAGCCATTTTTTTTTTGAAGAGTAGTGTGCATTTGATAAAGTGCCTACTAGGAGAGAATTGGGTATTAAAAATGGAAGGTAAGAACCTGCGTACGGAGCATGTAACAACCCTTCTCCCCTGCCCGCTTTCCTACAGATTTTTTGATTACTTTGGGTAGAAATAAGTATTTGAGTTGTGTACATGACTAAGTAGAAAAAACCTGAAAAGAATCCAAAACCACTACCCAAACCTGATAAAGCTAAGGGACTGGTGACCCTTGGCCAATCGACCTTTATAGACAATATCATCAAGAAAGCAAAATCTCAGCCATTAGTAGGCCCTAGAAAAGTTGCTTCTAGAAAACATACTAGTTCGCTTTAGTCCACAGAATCACCATATGTAGCTTTTGCCGAGGCACATAGACAAATAGAAGAAATTGAGCAAGATTTTTAAGAAATTGAGAATTCTCACACAATTTCTTTACAAGAAGGGAACTCTAGTGATCTCTGTGAAGGAGGAGGAGAAACAAGGGAAATAGGAGAACCAAGATCCCCTCTTGGAGTAGTTCAAACACTAAGCAGCCCAGATAAGGGAAGTGCTGTCAAGATCATCCAAAACAAAGGTGAAGAACCTGAAAAGCCAAAATCCCCCTAGATAATAGTTCAACAAAGAACAGTCATTATCCCAGACCAAGGAAGTGCTGTCAAGGCCATTCCTACTCCTAGTCAGCCTAGGAATAACTCCCTAGAAATCCCAGAAGGATATTGGCACATATTTGATAAAATGGCCCAGAACCAACAAACTCCTCAAACTTCCACATTGCAATATCCCATTGTAGATAATGCATTTAATGCACCTATGAAGGCCATTCCTCTCTAGCATATTCCTACATTCCATGGCCTAACATCGGAAGATCCAGATGCATTTCTATTTGAATTTGATGTATCATTCTGGGGGTATGACTATACCATCGATCCCCAAAAGCTAAAACTATTTCCCTCCACATTAAAAGGAGCAGCTTTATAATGGTTTATGGGGTTAGGTGGAGGTATAAATGACTAGGATCAGATGAAAGATGATTTTCTAAAGAAATATCAGGATTATTGTAGGTCTAGAGAATTAAAGGATTAAATATTTCAAATGACAGGCAGACCTAATGAAACATTGGAGGAATATGTAGAATGCTTTCAATACAATCCCCAGAGATCTCCTTATGCATCTTTACCCTTACCTGACAATGTGTTAAAAACTACATTAATTAAAGGGATGAAGGAACAATGGGTTGAAACATTAAACATTATGGGACAAGGTGACATATATCAGGAAAGTTTTGCTAACATTATTGATTTATGTATTAGGAGTTTGAGACGCAGTACAAGGCCAAAACCAGCAGAACGTGACACAATCATAAGGGACAACAAGATCTTCGATGGAGGTGTAACCCATGCAGAAATTGGGAATCTACTGGAAGACTTCAAAACCAATATTCTAGGGACTCTGACAATGCAGCTCGACATTATGCAGGCTAAACAAAAGCAAGTAGAAGTAGAGAAAAATTTGTCAATATTCTGCCCTAAATGTAGAAAGAAACATAGCCATAAAGAGTGCCCACTAGATGCAGTCCAAGTCTGTGCCATTTACACAAAAACCACTCCAAAAAATACTGCCCCTCACTCTCAGGCCTGAAAGCGGTCTACAAGGAGGCAGAAGAAGAATTAGAACCAATGTGCCTACTCAATCAGCGCCGTCAATGGAAGCCACGACAAACAGGTATCCCAGTTATTCATCCTCTTCTTTTTAGTCTCCTCAGTATAATGCTCAACAATATAATGGAATGTGGCAAAATGAGCCACCTTTCCTAGCTAGTCACAATAGCCATTTCGTACATCACCATGGCCAAATCAAACAAATCAAACCAATTGGCCAAACTTCCCTTACTGTCCACCATTTTGGCAAAATAATGCATATCCGACACAATGGTCACCCTCCACCTTGCAGAGTCAAACCTGGTAGTCGAACTAGCAAAAAATTATGAATAAGCCAGCTGGAACAATTCCTCTCCCTCAACCTACACTGCCAGCACCATATACATTGCAACAAAATACTCAGACCAACTTAAGACCGCAACTCTCAGCCCAACCCAACCCGAACCCTAATAATAGACCAGTTCAATCTATTCAAATAATCGAAGCACCAAAACTAGAAACTGAGTTAAGGGAGTGGAACGACCTTCAATTAAGGTCTGGGCGCATAATAGAAACTGAGGGAGATAAAAATGCTCAAGTTGAAAATCCGACAACAAACAGCCAATATAAGAAGAGGATGTGGTTAGACAACAAACTCACGACCAAGCAACTACTTCTTCTCCCCCATTCCAAAAACGACTAATCATACCGCGCCCAATAGAACATCCTGAATTTGATCTTCCAGGAGAACTAAGAAATTTGTGTATAAAGATCCCACTCCTCCAGGCTATCCAAGATATCCCGATCTATGCAAAAACCATGAAAGAGCTATGTATAAAAAATCCAAAGAGGAGAATAACAACTAACCCAACCGTCCAAGTAGTCAGCACCCTATCTAATTTACTATCAGGAAGAGAGACACCCATAAAATATGAGGACCCAGGGAATCCTATAGTTACGGTGCAAATCAATGGACACTCCTTTCCAAATGCCTTAGTTGATTTAGGATGTTAGGCCCCTATACTACTAGTGTAACCCCTTATTGTTATTAGTATAACCCACTTATTATATTGATGTACCCATGTAGTGCCCATATTGTTAGTATTGTGCACCATAGAAGCCCTCTATTGTTATTGTTGTGCCCTACAATATTATTGTTATGTAGGCTTTGATTGTATTGGGACCACTTAGACTCCTATATATAGAAAGGAGGTATTTTCATTTGTATCATCCAAGAATTGTTCATTTATGTAATGTAAAGGAGGTTGCCCCCTCGAAGAGGCTGAATTATAAGGCGTTGATCTATCTTTTCTATCTCTTCTTGAGCTGGTTTCATAACATTTGGTATCAGAGCTTTGGATTCTAGGGTTTCGCTGCTCCAAACAGGTCATCGTGGCATTTTCGCTATAACGTTTTTTCTGTGATGTTTCAGAAATCGCAAAAAAAAACCCATTTGAGAAGAATTCGCGCTGAACCTTGGGTCCGAATTTCAGAGCTTTTTGCGCGATATTTTCGGAGATATGATCTGAGGAAGTTGGTCTTTTTGGAGACTCCTGAATTACACTCAAAACAGGTGACCTGGGGAAAATCGTCATAACTTTCTTTATGAGCATCGGATTGAAGTTTTGTAAGAAGGTATAGAAAGAGGACGGATTGTAGTTTGTTGTGGGTGTTTTTCAGATCCAAAGGTCGAAACAGTGACTCGTGGAACGTCGTACAAGTTCGCTCTACTGAACTAGTCTATAATCAAGTCACTGTGGGAGATTTCGCATAACTCTTCTTTGGAGAATCCAATTTGGGTCAGACTTGTGGCATTGGAAAGAGGACACAAAGGGCTACTGCAGATCACAAATTCAGAACTAGGTGATTGAAAAGTACAGAGTTACAGTCGTTTCAAGGTATAGCTCCTAAAATCAAGAAAAAGCAAGATGAGGAAGTTTGATGGCAAGGATCCGGTAAATTGGATACTTCAGATGGAGCAATATTTTGATATACATGGTGTACAACTGTTACAAAAGGTATGTATTGCATCTTCATATTTATAACCAGATCAATTTTTATGGTACAAAGGGCTTTGTTCTTGTAAAAAACTTGTTACGTGGTCAATTTTCACGGAGGAAATGATAGCACATTATGAGGATACAAAGAGCAACACCTTCTTTAGAGCAACACCACAACAATTGGAAAGAGTAAAAGGGATTTGTGACATAGTGGAAAGCAAAATTATGGAAACCAATAAGTGTACCCCTCACAACTATAAAGATGGAAGTGTTGTTTCTCCTAGCCTTCCACAACCTACAAGGGTTACACCACAACAATTGGAAGAAAAAAGAGAAAAAGGGCTTTGTTACAATTGTGATAGCAAATGCACTAAAGGTCATAAGTGTGCTGAGAAGAAATTATTTTACATGGAATATGAAGAGGAGGAAGAAAAGGATCAAGAAACAACAAAAGAAGAAGATATACGCCAGGACCCCACCCCAGAGAAAGAAGAAATGAATCAGACCATATCTTGTAAAACATTGGCAAGAATTACCACTCCTCAAACTATCAAGATAGAAGGACATATCAAGAAGAAAAATGTTCAAGAAGTGAAAGATCACATCGAGCATCAAGAAATGAATCCGACCATATATTGTAAAGGATTGGAAGAACTTACCACTCCTCAAACTCTAGAGATAGAAGGACATATCAAGAAGAAAAAGGTTCAAGCAGTGAAAGATCACATCGAGCATCAACAACAAGTTCTCCAACTTTTAAAGGATAACGCCACTTTGGTGCAAAATCAAACGAAACAACAGGTAGATCTACATCGTAGTGAAAAATGTTTTGATGTAGGTGATTGGGTATTTTTACTGTTACATCTCAAGCAAGCTATTTATGAGAAGGAAATGTTGGCAATACTACATGCACGTAGAAAATGGAGACCTTACCGAATGGGAAGGCTCTTCAAGGATGAGGATGTGGAAGCATTGTTTTGTGCTATTTATATTATCCAACCAGATTGGATAAAGGAAGCAAGGGATGAATGGAAGAAGGATGAAGAAGGATGGCCACTTATTCAAAAGTTGCAAAAGATCCCAATTCAAACAATATTGCCAGAAATTGAAGAGGAAGGTAAAATCATATTAGAACCTGGAGCAGTCACAGAAACAAGAACCCGACAGCTACGAAATCGATCAAATTCAGAGTATCTCATCAAGTGGAAGAACTTACCCACTGAAGATTCCACATGGGAGGACAAGAATTTTATACAGAAGCATCAAGAACTACTCAAGCGTTGAGGACAACGCTTTTTGAAGGAGAGGGGCATGTTAGGCCCCTATACTACTAGTGTAACCCCTTATTGTTATTAGTATAACCCACTTATTATATTGATGTACCCATGTAGTGCCCATATTGTTAGTATTGTGCACCATAGAAGCCCTCTATTGTTATTGTTGTGCCCTACAATATTATTGTTATGTAGGCTTTGATTGTATTGGGACCACTTAGACTCCTATATATAGAAAGGAGGTATTTTCATTTGTATCATCCAAGAATTGTTCATTTATGTAATGTAAAGGAGGTTGCCCCCTCGAAGAGGCTGAATTATAAGGCGTTGATCTATCTTTTCTATCTCTTCTTGAGCTGGTTTCATAACATAGGAGCTGCAATTAATATTTTAACAACCACAACTTGTCAAAAACTTGGCATTACATCATTAGATCCAACCACAACCTTATTAGAGTTGGCTGACCGATCGGTAGTCAGACCAGAAGGCACACTACATGATGTAATGGTATTTGTAGACTCCTAGGAATAGCCTACAGACTTTCTGATAATTAATCCCAAAATTTTTCTAGATGGAAACCCTTTAATCTTAGGTAGACCTTGGTTAGAAACTGCTGATGCTTACATTGGCTGCGGACAAGGAAGTATGACTATAACTAGAGGGAGTAATGTCAAGAATTTAGTTTATACCCTCCAGCCTAGCCAAGCCTAACAATAATGAAAACTAACAAACAACCTGTATCATATCTCACAAAAAACATTAGATCACCTTTAACCATAGAAGATGCCCTCGAATTTGAAGACCAAACAGAGGACAACATCATTAACAATTTCATTAACCAACCAGAAACCAAATCCCATGTACAATGTCACATGATAGAGGAAGCATTTGATAACGAACTAGAAGAAGATCCCCTCAAAGACACTCATGATCAATCAATACCTACTACCTCTATTTCAAAAAACAAAACTATAGAAATTGAGCCAGGAAAAACCTTGAACATTAACAAAAACCTGACTCCAGAACAAGAAGAAAAGCTAGTCCAACTACTGAGAAAATACAAGGAAGCTTTTGCATGGGATTACCTGGACATGAAAGGAATTGATTCCCAACTGTGTACGCACCACATTTATACAGAAAAGGATACTAGACCCATTCGCCAACCCCAATGGAGACTAAACCCTCATCTTAAGGATATTGTGAAAGCTGAATTACAAAAAATTTTAGATGTAAACTTTATTTACCAAATATCTGATAGCAAGTGGGTCTCTCCACTAGTAGTGGTGCCAAAGAAGAATGGAAAGTGGAGGATATGTGTAGACTACAGAGAATTAAACAAAGCAACCTAGAAAGACCACTTTCCCCTTCCATTCATTGATCAGGTATTAGACACATTAGCAGGAAAGAAATTCTTTTCTTTCTTAGATGGATTTAGTGGATACAATCAGATCCAGATTGCCCCTGAAGACTAGGATAAAACTACTTTTACCTATCTTTGGGAAACATTTGCTTATAGAGTCTTACCCTTTGGCCTATACAATGCCCCTGCCACATTTCAGAGGGCCATCCTCAGCATCTTTTCAGATTTAATAAATGAAGGGCTCGAAGTATATATGGATGATTTCACACCATATGGAGATGATTTTGAGCCAGCACTAGACACATTGGAAAAGGTGTTGCAAAGACCACCAGGAATTGCTTGAGCCATGAAAAGTGTCATATGATGATGAAGGAGGGACTCATCCTAGGTCATTATATCTCAGCCCCTGGAATACAGGTAGATCCGGCTAAAATTCAAATAATTTTGTTAATGCCTACTCCTACCACACAAACAGAGTTACACAGTTTTCTGGATTTTTCTAGTTATTATAGGAGATTCATAGAGCATTTTTCTCAAATAGCTGCACCTCTATATGCACTAATTCGAAATGTTGATTTTATTTGGATAGATAAGTGTGACCATGCTTTCGAGGATCTGAAAAATCTTGTATTGATAGCCCCAGTGCTAAGGGGCCCAAATTGAAATTTTCCATTCCAAATTTCATCAAATGCTTTAGACACAACTATTGGAGTAGTCCTTGGGCAGGAAGAAGATAAAAAACCTTATGCAATTTATTATATTACCAAGAATCTATCTCCTGCTGAACTAAACTATACTGTAACTGGAAAAGAGTTTTTAGCTATAATACATGCTGTAAATAAGTTTAGACATTATATAACTGGGTATCCTGTAGTTGTATATATAGATCACTCTACCATAAAATACTTATCAAATAAACCTGTTACAAATGGTAGAGTAACAAGATGGTTGATTTTATTGCAGGAATTTGACATCATAATAAAGGATCGACCTAGAAAAGAGAATCATGTAGCTGATTTTCTCTCACGAATGCCAAACCCAACGGACACAACAACAGTCGAAGATCAATTCCCAAATGAAGATTTGTTTGCTGTTACTATCAGAACACCATGGTACGATGATGTTCCAAATTATTTAGCAGTAGGTAAATTACCCAAACATCTAACACCCAATGAACAAAAACAGATAGTGCAGCGCAGTACTCGATTTTCATGGATTGGGGGCTACCTATTTCATACAGGGGTGGATATGCACATCAAAATATGCGTCCGTGAAGACGAAATATTTGAAATTTTGAAAGCTTTCCATGACGGACCGTGTGGCAGACATTTCGCAGAACGCGGGACTGGTCACAAGGTTTTACAAACAGGCTATTACTGGCCTACAATATTTAAAGATGATAAGAAATTTGTTCAAGCCTGTGATAGTTGCCAAATAGCGAGAAATCCTAGATAGTCCGACGAAATGCCTTTAAATCCACAGTTAGTAATTGAGCCATTTGAGCACTGGGCACTCGATTTTATTGGTCCGATTAACCCATCCTCAAATCAGAAAACATACATTCTAGTAGAAATAGAGTATGTTACAAAATGGGTGGAAGCAAAGGCACTTGCAAGAGCTACAAAGGATTCTGTAATACATTTCCTTTTCCAAATATTTGTGCGACATGGCCTCCCGAGGAACATAATAATGGATGGAGGACCGCAATTTGTAGGAAATAAAATTGCTGCAACATTAAAAAACTACCACATTCGGCACAAAATAACCACCCCGTACCACCCACAGGCAAATGGCGAAGTAGAGAGCACGAATAAAGTGATAGAAGCAATACTGACAAAAATTGTTGCATCACACAGGTGTGATTGGGCTTCAAGATTTCCGGAGGCCTTGTGGGCATACTGAACAACATGGAGAAATACCACCGGCCATTCACCATATCAACTAGTATTTGGAAAAGAACCCATATTTTCAATAGAATTCGAAATACAAACATTAAGAATAGCACAGGAGGTGGGTTTGAATTTAAATGAAGCCCAAACTAGCAGATTACAACAAATCAACGAGCTAAATGACATTAGGCTCTCGGCCCTTCAACGCACTGCATTAATTCAACAACAGAGAGAAAAATGGAACGATTCCCTTATCAAAAAGAAAATATTCCATGAAGGAGATTGGGCACTCCTATACGATTCCAGGTTTCAAGATTTCCTAAGAAAACTCCAGACACAATGGCTTGGACCTTATGAGATACAGAAAGTGCATGACAATGGCACCATTAAATTGACTACAATTGATGGATTTGGACATTCGTTCAAAGCAAATGGTCATTGAGCGCGACTTTACCACAAACCGCTCACTCGAGAATCCTTTTACCAGCAACTACGGGAAGATTCAACTATGCAGATTCTTGCTGAGGAAGTTAACCCCTCCTTAGCAGTAGTTCACTGAATAATTCTTATTTTCCAAATTTTGTATATAGCATTTTCTCTTTTTTTTGCCTGTATAAATTGTTTTTTTTATAGACTATTACTGTTGTTCCTCTTAAGGAACAACAATTTTGTGTGCCTGTATTTTTCGTGCTGTTCCTCTTAAGGAACAACTGCTGTTCCTCCGAAGGAACAATAGCTATTCCTCTTAAGGAACAATAGTTTTGAGTGCTTACATTTGTTTGTTGTTCCTTTTAAAGGAACAACTGTTGTTCCTCTAAAGGAACAACTGTTGTTCCTATAAAGGAACAACAACCGTTCCTCCTTAGGAACAACATTTCTGCATATTTCACAATTTTTGTTGTTCCTTTCAAAGGAACAGCTATTGTTCCTCTAAAGGAACAACATTTCTGCACCCTCATTTATTTTTTTCCGTTCCTTTTAAAGGAAAAGCTGTTGTTCCTCTTAAAGGAACATCAGTTGTTCCTGTTAAGGAACAACACATTTGTGTGTTTATTTTTTTCTATTCCTTTTAAAGGAACAAAAATTTTGCGTGTTTATTTTTGTTGTTCCTATTAAAGGAACAAAACTTTTGCCAATTGTTTTTTGTTGTTCCTCTTAAAGGAACAACACTTCCACAAGATTGTTTTTGCTGTTCCTCTTAAAGGAACAATACTTCTGCCAGATTGTTTTTGTTGTTCCTCTTAAAGGAACAACACTTCCACCAGATTGTTTTTGATATTCCTCTTAAAGGAACAACACTTCCGCCAGATTGCTTTTGCTGTTCCTTTTAAAGGAACAACCCCTTCGCATTTTTTTATTTTTTGCCGTTCTTTCTAAAGGAACAATAGTTTCGATTTGGAATGTTCTTAGGCTATTCTGCTGAAAGATCAGTGTTTTATTTCGCACTTGCTTTATTTGTTGTTCCGCTTAAGGAGCAACTACTGTTCCTATTAAGGAACAACAATTTTGACTATATCTTTTTCTTTTGTTTGCTGTTCCTCTTAAAGGAATCGGTGTTTGGCGTGTAGATGTTCTTTTTGTTGTTCCTCTTAAGGAACAACAACCGTTCCATCTAAAGAACAACACTTTTTGAGTGCATTTTTTTTGTGCTTCTTAAAAAAAACATTTTTTAGAGAATTTTTGTGAATGATGGTTCACTGTTCATGATCCCTACAAGGCTCAGATATAAATGCAAGGATACAAAAACTAGAGGATATTAAAATCAACAAACCAAAGAAAAATTATTATCTTTAGAGAAATTGCTTTGTATCAATAAGAAAAAAGAGGAAAGGACACAACTATTTATATCACTCTGCTGTCTTTATTTTCACTAAAACTAATTTGATTGATTACTTTTATCATGTTGGTTCTTCCCTACTCTTCATAATTCTCTTTGATGATTATTATTGAATAAGAATAAGGGCATATTTTCCTCTATTTAGATGTTTAGACTTATTCCACCATCCCTACTTTAAGGAGTGTTGAGCATTCCTCTATATATAAATAGGAATGTGCTTCATATATATATATATATATATATATATATATATATATATATATATGATTACTAACAATTCTATGATTTGTCAAATGAAGGATAGGGGGTCTCATCAAGAGCTAGCCTACCATGATCATAAGGAAGTAGTGAAGTGGCATTCCCACTATGGCCACCACACCAGGGTTATGATCCAAGAGGAACATCAGAAAAATAAAAAAGGTCCTTGGAACAGGAGGTCTCATCACGAGTCGGCCTGCCCACCTTTCACTCCTTCCTGGTGAATGGCATTGTGATTCATTTGGTTACCAAGCTAGCACAATGACCTCCATTCTGACATCAAAAAGCACTTTCCTAGGCATACATAAAGGATTATGGTTCCAAGGGTGAAAAAGCAACTTTGTCAAGGTTATGAACACCTGTGGGCAACAAAGCTCTACTGATGGTATTGAAGTCATATTTCTCACACATCAATAGTCATTATAAACCCTTTTTCTTATATATTTATCTTGATTTCAAATGAGATTATGCTTTAAAATCCTTTTGAACCTCTTACACATGAAATATTGTTGGAAAATCAATCATAATGGTTAAAGTGGATAATGACCGCATAAGAATTTTTACTTACGACAGCTGTCCTCTTCCCTATTTTTCACATCATTTCATAGAATTTCCATATCTATTCGCGATTTTCATCATAAGCCTCGATTTCAGTAATTCGCTACTTTTTGCAATCATGTCTATATACGCCGTTCATTTTTTCACTATATGGTTTCCGTCCAATACACTGCTCCTCCATTTGCTGGTCGAGGATGACCTATCATATTTTAGGGGGCACAGGTGACCTCCAATATACACTGGCAGACATATCAATTCCTTATTTGGAGGTACTACGACTCCATCAGATCTTGGAAATAACAAGTTTAACGGTATTGATATTTTCCAATATGCATAGCCGTGTTGTTCCATTGTCATTTCTATGTTTTGAAAAAATTAATAGTGTGCTAAGGTTCGACGAAATGGGAGGCAGAGCAATATGCAATGAACCACAGGTGCTAATAATTTCCGATGCTGCATGAGAAATTCTAGAGAGAGTAGGATGGATTGCTTACCTTACTCGACTACAGCAGTCCCATGAAACGGTGGCCATCAAATTTCTGCAGAATTTGTAGGAAGATCTTTCAATGGTGAGAGGAAGGCAAATAACAGTAATAGATGCGGTAATTGATGAAGTATCTAGACTACCAGCTGTTGGACCAATATGGACCCAGAAAAAAGTGAGACTTCAAGAGGCCATAGCTATCTTTTGGGATGAAGGATAGAACCTTACCGTCAAAGGAAAAGGAGTCCTGCCTGCAACCCTGGGAGAACCATAGGCAGAATTAGCCAGAATAGCGCAAAGCTACATCAGATGTGATGGGAGAAATGATGTGGTAAGACCACGCCATCTCGAATTATTAGAAGTATTAAAAAATAAATGTGCTGTAAATTTGCCTGCATATTTAATTTCTTTATTGCATGATGCTGCTCGGAGCATAAGGAAATCACGTCATACAGAAATGGTAGTAAGTCATCATGGTTTAATTCGATTAATAGTCAGTTATAGTCTTTCTCAGCAGTAGACTAGTTGGGAAGAATTGGTATTTTCAATAGACTGCGGATTGGCTTACCAGCCTTGAAAAGAAAAAGAACCACTAGCATATCAACTAGACCACATAAGCGCAGACAGGCCTCCAGATTGACGAGAAGCAGGGGAATGTTTGAAAATCTCCAAGATAACAGTAGCCGACCCTTAGAAATACATGGCTCCGAGGATGAGCAACCCCTGCAACTCGAAGGAGGGGAAACATGGAAGAAGAATTGGAAGAGGAATTGGAGGAATAAACTGAGTGCTTTGGTGCAAGTCCACTACAAAGTCCATTGTAGGAAGGGGATTTGGCCCAAATCTTGGCCAATATGGATGAGTATATTCAACCCCAGAACCCACTCAACATCAATATTGAGGCAGGGAAATCATAGGAACACTCTGCTCACAGTAAGAGTGCATTCATGGAGATGAATGATGAGGAAGAAGAAGAAGCACAGTCACAGGAACACTCTACTCATAGTAAGAGTGCATCTGAGGAAATGAATGACGAGGAAGAAGAAGAAGCAGAAGCTACTCAGGAAGTGGCAGATCAAACTAGGGTTACCTCCCTTGAGGAACCTAATCAGGATGATGAGAACACTGAAGAAGTGTTCCAAATAGAAAATGAGGGCACAATCCCTGAAGAACAAATTTAATTGAGCAGCCAAGTCCAGTCAAGGAAATAGTTGTTCCTCCTAAGAGGAAGAAGAAGAAGATGAATGAAATCAAGAGGCTATAGAAGGAACAACAAACACTACTAAATGTAATAAAACAACTCAAACAGTAGATAAGGGCCCTAAAAACGGGGAAAATCTCAAAAATAACCCTAAGAACAAAAGATGCAGCCACCCAAACGAAACCCCATAAAATAAAGGCCATGTGGACTCAAGCTGAGCCCATATCCATTGAGGACAGCAAGGGAAAACATGCGGCTATTACAGATGCAGTAGCCCAAACAGAAGATATACCAGTCTGTAATAAGGATGTCTAGACAGAGGCACTGTCCTATAGCGTTACGACCAACCAGACAATTTATGATAAAGGGACAAAGACTGTGGGAACCAGATGTTGCAATAAGAAGATCCAGGTAAATCTTCAACCCAAAAGTGTTTTGACGGACAATGACCCTAGGGTAGTAAGACTCCAAGAGGATCTGGCACAGGCTCAACAGACTATAGAAAAGCTCACAGAAGAGCCTGTTCCTTAGGAAAAATATTAAAAGTTATAGCGGCAAGTAAAGAACATCAATGCATTAGAGAGCGAGGTAGGAGAAAGTCGAAAAGGTAATAAATAGACTAAAAATAGTAAGGAGTCAATTGGATATTCTCTATTCTCTATATATAGATGTCCTAGCATGTAGGGCCCCTACCAAAAATTATGCTTTGTTTTTATTAGAAAGATATTTGCAATTAAAAATTAAAGTTGTTAAGGGAGGGAAACTTTTAGAATTGAAAACTGTTGACGATTTTTTAAATTGTTGCAAGCACTATGGAGTCAAAGCTTAGAATTTACTCTGTGAATTTTATTTGCACAATTTTATCTTGGAAGAGGAAATGGAGAAGAATCCCAATCCTTTCGTGGGAGATATCTAGTTTCAAGCATTCATTTCGTTTGCTGCCAACCAGTTAAAGTGGCTCAAGGCCCATAATACCTTTCAGAGACAAGAAAACGGGTTAGACCTTTGGGTTAGGGATGAACTAAAAAACCCATTATAGCTGTTGATTAAGCATAGAAGCCTAATGAAAAAGGAGGGTGTGATCCAGACATTGGGACCCATCCACAAAGACATTGTCCAACAAGGGGTAAAATATTTCCTATCTATCAAAGACCATGCCGTAGCAGCAACTAAACTCCGATGGAAGACTTCCAATCGGAATATTTAGGACAAGGATCCATTCAATTACAAAAATTTTAAGTTAGCTACCGATTGCCTGGTTATCTATGGTAACCTCATCTTAAGGGAAGGACCATATTGGCTATGTTGTAAATTTCGAAGCCCTATTATCTGGTATCCTGCAGCAGAATATAAGGCCATCTATGAATTACCTGAAGGGCAGACAGGGCACATTTTTGAAGTTTTAGCTACACATCATGATTTTATACCACTTCATGAAAATCCCTCTCCAACCTATTCCCTAACTGCCTTACATGTAAATTACATGGTTTTCATGAGGGCATGAAAAAGGGTAATCCGGGGGGTGTGTTGAGCGATGGAAAAGGTATGCATTTGCCATTTATTTCTTTATCTTTTCCTTTGAATCATAATTCCTTTACATTCTAAAATCTTAATATGTTAAAGAATTATTGTAGAATTAAGGAGATTTGTGATTGATACAAAATAACTGATTATTGTGTTTTTCTATACAGAAAATGAAGGAAATGGAAAATCACTATTTGGGAGGAAAAGACAAAGCAGAAGCAACTGATGTCCCTTCCCCAGGAAGTCGTATCCAAACAAGGAGATCAAGATCGGAGCACATAGTCCAGGAGAAGAAAGGGAAAGCACAACATCAGCGCAAAATGACAAAACGATAAACTGGAAATCAAAGATAGAGTGAATCCCTTAGGATCCTGAGGGATCACCGCTTCAAAACTTATCTGTATTATTGATATCTTTGCTTGGCCATTATAAAAAGGGATAGCAATTGTAGCCCAAGGGGCATGTATTATTATTTTTTAGAACTTATTGTTGTGCTGTTACTTTGATCATCGACTCTTGTTGGTTAAAACAGAGTACAATTGCTTGTAAACTTTTTATACATGATTAATACATAAATCAGTTGCCGATCTATTCCTTCCTACTGAATTAGCCCGGTGGTGCTTCACTACCAGCTATGGGCCCAACCCTGGTGGATCCATTTGCTAATTGTACCATTATTTTACAGTTCCAGTCGTGTGATGGTTTGATTTACTTTTCGTTCCCTTGAATCACATTGCTTTATAGTTTCCTGCCCTTACAAGTTCTAATACTTTACTGAATCATTTTATTGCATAAGTTATGATTGAATCACATTGTTGTTCCCTTCCTATCATAACGAGATTTTTATCCTTTACCACTTATATCATTATTCATTTCAGTTATAAAGCCTCATAGTTCATTACATATTGCTGCTCATTTAAGCATTGATGTTCATTTCTATTAAATTAGCGTTGCTGTTCATTTCCATTTAGTGTCGTTGTTCATTTCTAGTAAATTAGCGTTATTGTTCATTTCTATTTAGCGTTGTTGTTCATTTCTATTAAGTTAGCATTGTTGTTCATTCATCCTAGATAGGTGTTATTTATTTGCTGCAAGTAGTTGGTTTTTCTTTTGAGTATTTTGCAGTGAGAGTTTTTTACTACATTTCTGTTAGTAGCATTAGTGATCTATCATTACCAGTTAATTGCTTTAGTGTGGAGTGTAAGATCAAAAACTGTAAAGGACATTGGCTATTACTGCCTAAGTTCTCAGATTGTGGATCTTGGTTATATTTGATTTCATTTATCTCAGTTGATAGAGGAAAGAGTTATCACTACTGCATCCTTGACTGATAAATTGCTATAGTTTTCTGAGTGAATGATTTAAGTTTTAGAGCATTAAGTTTCTTTTGATTGCAATTAGATTTTATTTCAAGCATCCGTTTAATTTCATACTTAGCACTGTAATACAAATTAGAAAACATTACTCTTGAAATAAATTGCCCACCTCAGACTGAGTACACTGTTGAAATAAAAATTCGTACCTGGATTGATAATTAATGTAGGATAAATAGGAGCTCAAAAGACAACTTTTATACCTCAACATTTTGGCACCGTTTCCGGGGAGAGTGTAGCCATTTGTTTTTTTTTTTAAGAGTAGTGTGTATTTGATAAAGTGCCTGCTAGGAGAGAATTGGGTATTAAAAATGGAAGGTAAGAACCTGCGTACGGAGCATGTAACAGCCCTGCTCCGTTGCCCGATTTCCTACAGATTTGTTGATTACTTTGGGTAGAAATAAGTATTTGAGTTGTGTGCATGACTAAGTAGAAAAATCCTGAAAAGAATCCAAAAACACTACCCAAACCTGATAAAGCTAAGGGACTAGTGACCCTTGGCCGATCGACCTTTATAGATGATATCATCAAGAAAGCAGAATCTCAGCCATCAGTAGGCCCTAGAAAAGTTGCTTTTAGACAACCTACTTGCTCCCTTTGGGCCACAGAATCACCATTTGTAGCCTTTGCTGAGGTACATAGCCAAATATAAGACATTGAGTAAGATTTTCAAGAAATTGAGAATTCTCGCCCAATTTCTTTACAAGAAGGGAACTCTAGTAATCTTTGTGAAGGAGGAGGAGAAACAGGGGAAATAGATGAACCAAGATCCCCTCTTGGAGTAGTTCAAACACTAAGCAACCCAGATAAGGGAAGTGTTATCAAGATCATCAAAAACAAAGCTAAAGAACCTGAAAAGCCAAAATGCCCCCAAATAATAGTTTAGTAAGTAACACTCATTATCCCAGACCAAGGAAGTGTTGTCAAGGCCATTCCTACTCCTATTCAGCCTGGGAATAACTCCCTAGAAATCCCAGAAGGATATTGGCACATATTTGATTAAATGGCCTAGAACCAGCAAACTCCTCAAACTTCTACACTACAATATCCCATTGTAGATACTGTAGTTAATGCACCTACGAAGGCCATTCCTCTCTATCATATTCCTACATTCCATGGCCTAACATCGGAAGATCCAAATGCATTTCTATTTGAATTCGATGTATTATGCTGGGGGTATGACTATACCATCGATCCCAAAAAGCTAAAACTATTTCCCTCCACATTAAAAGGAGAAGCTTTATGATGGTTTATGGGGTTAGGTGGAGGTGTTATAAATGACTGGGATCAGATGAAAGGTTCTTTTCTAAAGAAATATCAGGATTATTGTAGGTCTAGAGAATTAAAGTATGAAATAATTCAAATGACAACCAGACCTAATGAAACATTGGAGGAATATGTAGAACGCTTTCAATACAATCTCCAGAGATCTCCTTATGCATCTTTACCCTTACCTGACAATGTGTTAAAAACTACATTAATTAAAGGGATGAAGGAACATTGGGTTGAAACATTAAACATTATGGGAAAGGTGACATATATCAGGAAAGTTTTGCTAACATTATTGATTTATGTATCAGGAGTTCGAGAGGCAATACAAGGCTAAAACTAGCAGAACGTGACATAATCACAAGGGACAACAAGATCTCTGGTGGAGGTGTAACCCGCGCAGAAATTGGGAATCTATTGGAAGACTTCAAAACTGATATTCTAGGGACTCTGACAATGCAGCTCGACATTATGTAGGCTAAAAAAAAGCAAGCAGACGCAGAGAAAAATTTGGGAATATTATGCCCTAAATGTAGAAAGAAACACAACCATAAAGAGTTCCCACTAGATGCAGTCCAAGTTTGCGCCATTTGCACAAAAGACCACTCCATAGAAAACTGCCCCTCACTCCCGGGCCTGAAAGTACTCTACAAGGAGGCGGAAGAAGAATCAAAACCAGCGTACCTACTCAATCAGTGCTGTCAATGACAACCATGACAAATAGGTATACCAATGATCCATCCTCTTATTTTCTGTTTCCTCAGTATAATGCTCAGCAATATAATGGATTGTGGAAAAATCAGCCACCTTTCCCCAGTTGGTCACAACAACCATTTCCTACATCACCATGGCCAAATCAAACAAATCAAACCAATTGGACAAACTTCCCTTACTGTCCACCATTTTGGCAAAATAATGCATATCCGACACAATGGTCACCCTCCACCTTGCAGAGTTAAACCCAGCAGTCGAATTGGAAAATACCTATGAATCAACCAGCTGGAACGATTCCTCTCCCTCAACCTACACTGCCAGCACCATATACATTGCAACGAAATACTTAGACAAACTTAAGACCACAACTCCCAGCCCAACCCAACCCGAATCCTAATAATAGACTAATTCAATCTGTTCAAATAATCAAAGCACCAGAACTAGAAACCAAGTTAAGGGAGTGCAACAACCTTCAATTATGGTCTAGGCGCATGATAGAAACTAAGGGAGATAAAAATGCTCAAGTTGAAAATATGTTACCTTTAGAACAACCACTACAAGAAGAGGATGTGGTTAGACAAAAAACTCACAAACTCACAACCAAGCAACCACTTCTTCTCCCACATTCCTAGAATGACTAATCATACCGCACCTAATAGAACATCCTGACTTTGATCTTCTGGGAGAACTAAGAGATTTGTGTATAAAGATCCCATTCCTCCAGGCTATCCAAGATATCTCGATCTACGCAAAAACCATCAAAGAGCTATGTATAAAAAATCCAAAGAGGAGAATAACAACTAACCCAACTGCCCAAGTAGTCGGCACCCTATTTGACTTACTATCAGGAAGAGAGACACTCGTAAAATATGAGGACCTAGGGAATCCTATAGTTATGGTGCAAATCAATGGACACTCCTTTCCAAATGCCTTAGTTGATTTAGGAGCTGCAATTAATATTTTAACAACCACCACTTCTCAAAAAACTTGACATTACATAATTAGATCCAAACACAACCTTATTGGAGTTGGCTGGCTGATCGGTAGTTAGACCAGAAGGCACAGTACATGATGTAATGGTCTCTGTAGACTCCTACGAATACCCTGCAAACTTTCTGATAATTAATCCCAAAAATCAACTAGATGGACACCCTTTAATCTTAGGTAGACCTTGGCTAGCAACTGTTGATGCTTACATTGGCTGCCGACAAGGCAGTATGACTATAACTAGAGGGAGTAATGTCAAGAATTTAGCTTTATACCCTCCAACCCAGCCAAGCCTAACAATAATGAGAACTAACAAAAAACCTATATCATATCTCACAAAAAACATTAGATTGCCTTTAACCATAGAAGATGCCTCGAATTTAAAGACCAAACAGAGGACGACATCATTAACAATTTCATTAACCAACCAAAAACCAAATCCCATGTACAATGTCACATGATAGAGGCAACATTTGATAACGAACTAGAAGAAGATCCCTTCAAAGACACTCATGATCAATCAGTACCTACTACCTCTATTTCAAACAACAAAACTATAGAAATTGAGCCAGGAAAAACCTTTAACATTAACAAAATCTTGACTCTTGAACAAGAAGAAACGTTGGTCCAACTACTGAGAAAATACAAGGAAGCTTTTGCATGGGATTACCTGGACATGAAAGGAATTGATCCCCGGCTATGTACGCACCAAATTTATACAGAAAATGATGCTAGACCCGTTCGCCAACCCCAACGGAGACTAATCCCTCATCTTAAGGATATTGTGAAAGCTGAATTACAAAAACTTTTAGATGTAAACTTTATTTACCCAATATCTGATACCAAGTGGGTCTCTCCACTAGTAATGGTGCCAAAGAAGAATATAAGTGGAGGATATGTGTAGACTACAGAGAATTAAACAAAGCAACCCAGAAAGACCACTTTCCCCTTCCATTCATTGATCAGGTATTAGACACATTAGCAGGAAAGAAATTCTTTTCTTTCTTAGATGGCTTCACTGGATACAATCAGATCCAGAGTGCCCCTGAAGACTAGGATAAAACTACTTTTACCTGTCCTTGGGGAGCATTTGCTTACAGAGTCCTACCCTTTGGCCTATGCAATGCCCTTGCCACATTTTAGAGGGCCATCCTCAACATCTTTTCAGATTTAATAAATGAAGGGC